>JAHRHZ010000014.1:49245664-49262543 GCA_024137785.1 Ginglymostoma cirratum
TATTCATTCTCATGGATGTTTTAACTGGGAGCACATTAGAAAATTGGTAGTTTTCTCCTCATTAATAGTGAAACTGTGTGGGACATTGCATCTGAATTTCTGACATACACACACTGGAGGCTTATCTTCATGTTTTGTGAGGGTACATAAAATGGGTCAGAAGTTGTAATGAAATAAAGCAAGGAATGAACTATATTGAATTGATGTCAGGTATTAGAGAGAAATAATAACTGCTACTAAAGAGTGGGACAAGTTGTGTATGAATGATTTGGATGGGGAAGGGCATTCTGAACACATAGCAAGGAGAAAAAAAATGAAGGAAAACTAAACAGGACTTTCAACAGAACACAAAATGAAATTTAAGACACTTAAAAGTGAATATGATGGTAACTCTGGAGAGATCAGACACAGGCAGAAGAGTGCCAAAAACAAATCTGTAAGTGACTGAAACGACATCTGACAAAACATCAAAGAAAGAAACAACCACAGAACACTTGTACTAAATTAGAAGTTAAAACATCTTCATCATATTATCCTTTTCAAAAATAATTCGACCATAACCATTTGCTAAACAAATTTGTTGAGTGTTTGCAGGCTAAATGGAAATTGTTTGTCATTCTGCCAGTATTAGAATATTTTAAAGAATTGTACCCTTATGTAGATTTGACTCTTGTATATGACTGTCATTTTAGCAATAGTCATTGTTGAAAAGAAAGATATGTCGGTGAAGTTTTTTCATCTTGCATGCATCAGAACAAAATGCAAGGATTCCAAATACTGGAAACAATTCCAAAGCGATTCCATTAAGATCTTCCTTTATCAAAATTGTGTATGACCCAATGTTTTGCACACGCAGAGTTCAAAGTAATGAACATAAATTCTTGATTATAAGAACGTTAAGGAAATCATTGCAAAATATTCCCACTGTGGACTCTCAATACTGTTTCTCAGTACAATTCTTGATTAATTGCATCTAAGGTAACGGTTCTGAAGGAGTTAATGTCCTTGCTACATTTTCTCTACTCTACTGATGTTATACATAGTCCATGGATGGTGACAAGGAATTATACTCTTTTAGCTTTCAGAGGGAGGAGATGTTTCTGTGCCAGCTCCTTAAGGTTGGAGTAATTATGCTTGGCCAAATGTAGTTGAGCTATTGCTTTCATGCTTGATTGATTGATTGGTCGATTTCTTGTCACATGTACCGAAGTACAGTGAAAAGCTTTGTTTACAAGCAGTACAGGCAGATCATAATAATAAAGGATGCAGAGATAAAAATGACTTAGACAGAGGCACAGGTTACATTGCACAAGGCGTGTGCTAGACGAGATCAATGTTAGTAAGATCAATCATTATTTGAGGCTAGAGAGTCTATTCATCAGCCTAATAACAGCCAGGAAGATGCTGTTCCTGAACCTGCTCATGCATAGATTCAGGTCTCTGTATCTTCTGCCGGAGGATAGAGGTTGTAGGAGGTCATTACTGGGGTGTGATGGCTCTTTGATGACGTTGGCAGCCTTTCTGCGGCAGCAAGCCACGTAAATAGTGTTCGTGGATGGAAGTTTGGCTTCTGTGATGGTCTGGGCTGTGCACATCACCTCTTGTAGTTTCTTACAGTCCTGGGCAGAGCAATTGCTGTACCAGGCCGTAATGCACCTTGACATTATGCTTTCAATGGTGCATCTGTAGAAGTTGGTGAGGGAACCTATGGATGTTCCAAATTTCCTGAGCTGTCTGAGGAAGAAGAGGTGTTGTTGTGTCTTCTTGGCTGCGCATCTACGTAGGTAGTCCAGGACAGGTTGCCGGTTATCATCACTCTGAGGAACATAGTGGTCTCCACCCTCTCAACCTCAGTTCCGTTGATGTAGATAGAAGTGCATTCTCTTCCTTTCTTTCTGAAGTCAATGATCAGTTCTTTAGTTTTTCCAATTTTGAGAGAGAAGTTGTTTTCATTGCACTACATCACCAAGCTCTCTATCTCCCTTCTGTAGTTTGACTCGTCACTGTTAGATATCCGTTCCACTAAGGTGGTGTCATCAGTGAATTTGTAGGTAGCATTCATTTGGAATTTGGCAACATAATCATAGGTGTACATGGAATATGGTAGGGGGCTGAGGATGCATCCTTGGGGACCTCCAGTGTTGAGTGTTATTGTGGAGGAGGTGCAGTTACCTATCCTCACTGATTGTGGCCTGTGGGTCAGAAAGCTGAGGATGGAGTTGCAGTGGGCAGAGCCAAGACCAAGGTCACAGAGTTTTGAGATCAGTCTGGAGGGGATAATGGCGTTGAAGGCAGAGCTGTAGTCAATGATCAGGAGTCTGATGTAGCTGTCTTTGTGTCCAGATCAACTCCAGTCTCTCAGCCCACCTCGATCCATTACAATTTGCGTACCAATGTATCAAGTCCACAGAGGATACCATATCCCTAGCCCTGCACTTGTCCCTGGAACATCTATGCCTCTCGAATGATTATTGAGGTCAGAGCCACTGGGCGGTAGTCATTAAGGCACATTGCATGTGTTTTCTTATGTACGGGAATGATGGTGGTCTTCTTGAAGCAGGTGGGGACTTTGGCTTGTAGGAGGGACAAGTTGAAGATGTCGGTGAATACCTGTGCAAGTCGGTCCACACAGGATCTGAGTGCTTTTCTGGGGACACCATCTGGGCCAGTCGCTTTCCTTAGGTTGTCTCCCAAGAAGACTAATCTGATGTCTGCAGCGGTGACGGAGGGAACAGGTATGCCCGGGGCTGCAGGGCAGGCATGACCACTCCGCTGGCATTCTGCTCAAATGGAGCATAGAAAGCATTGAGCGCATCAGGGAGGGATGTGTCTTTGTTCACTATCATACTGTGCTTCATTTTGTAACCTGTAATGGTATTTAGGGCTTGCCATAGGTGGCAGGAAACTGGTAGGTTTGGGCCTCTAGCTTGATCCGGTGCTGCCTCTTGCTGTCCCTGATGGCTTTGTGGAGGTCACATTTAGATTCCCTGTATTGGACTGGATCATCTGAGTTGAATGCTGCATGTCTGATCTTCAGCAGGGAGTGGATTTCCTGGTTCATCCAAGGTTTACGGTTGGGGAACACTCAGATTGAAATGAGATAAAAGGTACTGCAGAAGCTGGAGAATCCGAGATAACAAGGTGTGGGGCTGGATGAACACAGCAGGCCAAGCAGCATCATAGGAGCAGGAAAGCTTGACGTTTCGGGCCTAGACATCTTTGGTACACAGTCCTCCACACATTTGCTAATGAAATTGGTGACGGTGGTGGCGTACCTGTCTAGGTTTACCGCTGAACTCTTGAACACGGACCAGTCCACCGATTCCAAGCAGCTGCAGAGACAGTCTTCCGCAGCCTCGGACTAGCAGCGTACTTCCTTTTGTGAAGGATCCTTCTGTTTCAGCTTCTGTTTGTAAGCTGGGAGGAGGAACACAGTGCTGTGATCTGATTTTCCAAAGTATGGCTGGGGAATGGAGTGGTAGGTATCTTTGATGCTTGTGTGGCAGAGGTCCAGAAAGTTCGGTACCCTGGTGGGGCAGGACATGTGCTGGCGGTACGTTGGCATCACCTGCTTGAGGTTGGCTTCGTTGAAGTCGCTGGCCACAGCAAACAGGGCCTCGGGGAACTTTGTCTCGAGTGTTCGTGGCAGTGTAAATCACACTTAGGGCATTCTTCATATCCACGTGGGGTGGTATGTAGACTGCTGTCAGAATGGCAGAGGTGAACCCTCACAGTAGGTCATAAGGGCAGCATTTTACTTTAAGGTATTCTAGGTCCAAGGAGCAATAGCTTTCCACGGTCGCTACATCTGAGCACCAGGAAGTGTTGATCAGGAAGCATACCCCACTGCCCTTCGCCTTACCTAAGGACGCCGTGCAATCCATGCGATGTATGGAGAACCTGTCAGCTTATAGGTTTTAATTCTTTTTGTTATTTAAGAACAGTGTCCCTTCTGTAGATATCCTGTACAGGGTGTTCTCCCATAATGTATGTTCCAGCAATGTGAATTGGCTATATCTCTTGCAAAGCAAGCTGGATTTGAAGAAGTAGAGAGAGAGGATGTTGAAGAGCTGCTTGAGTCCCATTGTGAAGACCGCTCTACAGCTGATCTACAACAACTTGTCACTGAGGGGCAAGTGGAAGCTGGAGATGAAGAAGATGAGGTCCAGGATGCAGCACCACGAGAGCTTTCCACTTCTGTCTTGTCTTTTACCCTGAGGGAAATTGAGAAGCAGTTGCAATGATTAGAGGACAATGAGTACAATACAGAACACAGCAGGGAAGCAGTTCATAGAGTAAAATCTTATTTGGCACCCTCTGAACAGCTTCTTCCTGAATGAAGAGAAAGGGTAAAGCAGCAAAAACTGATGTCTTTTTTAAGCTAACCCCCAAGAAACAGTCAGAAGACAACGTACCGCAGCTATCCACTTCTGGATTAACTATTTTTCGCTCTAACCCTGCAAACACAACTGGACCTGAAGGTGATGATGATGCTGATGATGACAACCCTCAGCCCTTGCATTGACAACAACTACCTCAGAACCTCCTCCCCATCAAGTCACCTTAACGTTATTTCAAGATAAAGGGACACATTTACTGTTATTTCATTATTACATATGATTTAAACATATTTTCAAACTGTACTATCCTTTGTTTTACGCTTTTGAGTGACTTTTGAGTCATTTCGAGTGATTTTTTTTTGTTGGTCTGCCCATAAACCCCCTTTTCCCTTAGGCCCCGTTATTTGTATAGCGCGATTTTCTATAACATGTTTTTTCACAGGAACGCATCTGTTGTGTTATAGCAGAACCCCCTGTAGTGGTGCATCCTCTAGCATGAATTACCAGAAAGGTCCAAGACAAAAGAAGATTGACAATGCAAATGTAGTTGACTGTCAAGGGCGGAGATAGTAAGAACTGCTGATGCCGGAGTCAGAGATAACACAGTCTGAAGAAGGGTCCCGACCTGAAATGTCAGCTTTCCTGCTCCTCTGATGCTGCCTGGCCTGCTGTGTTCATCCAGCTCCACACTGTGTTATAATTGTCAAGGGCAGTTGGTTTGATACTGTCATGTTGGAGATGGCCATTTCCTGGTGCAATCATTACTTGTCAATTATCAATCTAAGCCTGACTATTGTCCAGGTCTTATTGCATGTGGAGATGTAAAGTAAGTTAAATATCAAAGAATTTTTGATGTGGGTGGAAAATTAAGTCAACTAGAATTATTAGTTTTGGGTTTACCTTGTGAAAAATCAATGTCTGTTTCATACTTTTCAGGCAGGTGAGCCAGCAAAGATCAAAAAATCTACAACATTCCATTTGGCACGACAATTTAGCATTGATTGAATAACCAACCAAACATAAATTACTGAATTTGGAACCGACATACCTCCCTATCCTTACTGAATTTCACGAACAGTTGAAGATGTTTCACCTCAGGGGAGAGGAGGAGAATTCCCGAGTATACATTCCAACAGGCGATCACCCTAGAGTTAGGGATAAAGAATGAGACATTGGGGGATAAGTGGATAAAAGAGTTTCATAGTACTTAATATGTTTAATGCAGGCAAGGCTGACAGCTGATGAGATGGTGATCAAGATTAGAGCAAAATAAAGATCTTGTGTAGTGAAGAAAACAAGAAGAACTTGTATTTGTATAATTCCTTTCATGGTATTAGAATCTGCCAAAGCACTTTACAGTCAATGCAGTCATTGTTACAGTATAGCCAAAAACAACTGACACTTTGAGCACAGCAAGGTCCCACAAAATGCAGTGAACTTAATGACCCCATTAATTTGTTTTGTGGTGGTGTTTGTTGAAGGATAAGTACCAGCTCAGACACTGGCAAAATTACCTGCCCTTCTTCCAATGGTACCTTGAGATTTTCTACTATATCTGAAAAGATAGATGGGGCATTAAGTTAACATCTCATAATATCCTCCAAGGTTTTGTCTTGCAGTGAATGTTAGCCACAAGCTTAGCTAAAATTCTTAAATGCACAATTTTCTGACTCCAAAAGAACAATGTCGTCAGCAAGTTAACACTAATGCTTAAAATGAAGCATATTTTATATATAAGGAAGAAAGTTTAAATAATTTGACAAGAATTGGTGAATTCAAAAATATTGTTCCAGAATATAACCTAAAATTATCAAAATGTGAACCATTGTGTGATTAAATACTCTGCACTATTTTTAATTGTTATCTTTGACAATTATTTTTTGTGGCAATTTGATTCCCATTTTCACTCTGAAGTGCGTCTTCAGCCATAAATATTTTTTACTTTATTAGATACCTATGGACTTTTATAATCAAAAACATTCTCAAATATACCCAACTCAGTGGTGCAACAGTGAACAGTGGAAACTTGACTTTTCATGGTATTGTAATGAAGCAACATTCTCACCTCACTCTGTTAGATGCGCTGAGCCACTTCAATCTGTCAGTGTGCTTGTTCTGTGACAAATGGAAGAAATTGGCAAGCACTTTGTATCATGATGCCTAGAGTTCCCATTAGGTTCCAGGGCAATTTGCCAAAAAAAAAATGTAGTGCAAAAGATAGCTAAAATTATGTTCAACATAAATTTGTTCCCTGCAATTTTTGCACCAGCTTAAATATGATGTACTAATGCAGAAAGTTGCTCTTAGATTGAATTAATCCTGTGATATTAGTGCACACTTGGGAATATAGGAATAGGAGTTGGTCACTGATCCTGTCGAGCTGGC
The DNA here is from genome assembly GCA_024137785.1 of Ginglymostoma cirratum. Taxonomy (NCBI): domain Eukaryota; kingdom Metazoa; phylum Chordata; class Chondrichthyes; order Orectolobiformes; family Ginglymostomatidae; genus Ginglymostoma; species Ginglymostoma cirratum. The sequence continues at coordinate 49,252,390 of JAHRHZ010000014.1, forward strand.
TATATCATTCACTGAATAACCAAACGTTTCAATGCCTTTTACTTACATCATCCATCTTTCCTTTATGCCATTGGGAATCAGAATGTATCAACCTCCACTTTAAATATACTCAAAGATTGAACTTACACATCCCTATGGTGTGGAGAATTCCAAATTCACCCTGCTCTAATTATGTTCCCTGGTTCCCTAGTTCACCAAGGAGGTATTTAATATTGTGCTTTTTTTTCGATGGAAGACACTGAAAGACACATCTTAAGAAAACCCTTTTCTGAAGAAAGGTCCTGACCCGAAACGTTAGCTTTCTTGCTCCTCTGATGTTGCCTGGTCTGCTGTGTTCCTTCAGCTCCACACTGTGTTATCTCTTAAAAAAGCTATATCTGTTGAAGTTTGCCGAGCAATTGAATACTGGACATTAACTAGGGATTGGGTCTACACAGTTATAAGTCATTTTTTTCCTCATTTCAAACAGAATTGCTTGCCAATGATGACTATGCTTATGTGTCTGTGACTAACCAATTTTCAGCATTAAGAAAGAAAGTTCCTGTGTTACAAGTTTTAAATGTAATCAGTGAATATATTTTCATGCAAATTTTGGTGCATGTTGCATTTGTCAATATGCAAATAAGTATGAGAAAAATTGAACAAATAAAAACATTTGAAAATTTGATTACTGTGCAACATGTTTGCAAATTGCACCACGAATGAGCCCTTTTAGTCTGTGTTCCTAAGGTTTCCACCTGAAATAGTCTCTTGTCTGAAGGGTATGGTAATATACACACAAGAGTAGATCAGATCAGCTACTGTACCATTACTATTCCAATACCCAATTTAGTCATAGAGTCATACAACACAAAACAGACCCTTCAGTCCAACGTGTCTGTGCCTAGTCCTGACCTAGTCCCATTTGCCAGCATTTGGCCCATTTCCTTCTAAACCCTTCCTATTGGTATTCCTCTCCAGATGCTTTTTACATGTTGTAATTGTACCCACCTCCACCACTTCCTCTGGCAGGTTGTTTCATACATGCACCACTCTCTGAGTGAAAAGTTTCTTGAATATAAGGTGAAATGTACTTCAAACTATTAGTCAGGATGCACTTTTTTCTTTATTCTTTCACAGGATGTGGGCATCAATGGCAAGGCCAGCATTTGATGCCCATTCCTAATTGCCTTGAACTGAGTCACTTCCTGAGCCATTTCAGAGGGTAATTAAGATTCAAGCACATTGCTCTGCGTCTAGAATCACATGTAGGTCAGACTGGGTGAGGATGGCAGATTTCCTTTCTGAAGGCGGGATATTAGTGAACCAGATATATTTTTTCAATAATTAATGATAGTTTCATGGCACCATTACTGAGACTAGCTTTCAGTTCCAGATGTTTTCAAATGAATTTAAATTCTACCAACTGCTGTGTTGGGATTTGAACCCACATGTGAAAAGCATAAACTTGAATCTCTGGATTATTTGTCCATTGACGTAAACAGTGCACCATCCTCTTCCTCAATAAAGGGTTTGTTTTCCAGGATGAAGTTAATGCTATTTCTTAAATTTTTCCTCCAAATGCTTAAAATGACCTGATCACTGTTTCAGTGGGAAATATAACGATATCCTTTGCATGAACTGAATTGTGAATGTAAATATTAATGAATACTGGAATCTGGAATGGCAATGAAGGTGTAGGGATGGCGTGTGGGAAAAGGTGTTGTGGGGTTTTGGGATCCGTTTCCTTCAGGAAAAGTTCCAATGGTCTAACAGGACCTTCTGACAGGCCGCAATATTGGGCCAGTTTTCCAGGTTGGATCTTATTAGTTATCCATTTGCCTTATAACAGGATTTCTATCATCAAGATGATCAAACAAAGAGAAAAGCAGACTTTCCTGGGCATGTTACATCTGCATTGCCACTGCATCATCAGATTTTAGTTTAAATAATTTGAAGGGTGACAGTGTTGTCTAAAAATTCACATGGTTCAGTTCTGATAAATGTCAGCATTTGAAGTCCTGGGACCACATGTGGTACCTGGTTTGGGATTGTTTTCCAGCCCACCCGGGTGATTTGAGACCTTAGTGCTCTACACTTCTTCCTTGAACAGAGGCCCATTCACTAACAGTCTGCCTGGCTGAACTTATTTTCACATTGAATATGTGACTTTGCTCTTTTCTTACCAATAAAAGCCTGCTCCAGGATTGTATATAAATCCAAGGTCAGCTTGCCTTTTTGTAGCATATGGGGGAACATTCTTTCTTCCAGTTTTACTAAGAAATCCCTTTCATACTTCTTTTTTCTTTAGTTTGATGCTTGTGTTGGTGCTGTTCCTGCTCCCTGCCTGAACTGGAACATTTTGTCACATGATTCTCTGCCACATGATAAGTTTTAGGTTTGAGACAGTCTTGAGGAGAAGGCAAATCAAGGACGGTCTTCAGGAAGTCAAGGATTGTTTCAGCCTGCTTGTGCCTACAGAACTCATCTCGGTCTTCTCTCCCCTGGTCCAATCCCTGCCCACGTACATCCATGACGCCTTACGCTGGTTTCAAAAGTTCCAGTTTGCTGGTTCCAGCCACCTCCTTTTTACCATGGACGTGCAATCCCTTTACACGTCCATTCTCCACCAGGAGGGTCTTCGGGCTGTCCGCTTCTTCCTGGAGCAAAGACCTGAGCCATCTCCAATCACCACCACCCTCCTCTGCTTGGCCAAGCGCACCCTCAACAATTTCTCTTTTATCTGCTCCCATTTTCTTCAGGTAAGAGGGCCTGATATGCTTACCTGCATGGGCCCTAGTTATGCCTGTCTCTTCATGGGTTATGTGGAACACTTCTTGTTCCAGTCCTATTCCAGCCCCCGCCCACAACCCTTTCTCCGATACATCGATGATATCATAGGTGCTGCTTCCCTCTGTCATTTGGAACTGGAAAACTTCATCAATTTTGCCTCCAATTTTCATCCTGCCCTCTCTTTCACCTGATCTGTCTCTGACTCCTCCTTCCCCTCTTCGACATTTCTGTTTCCATTTCTGGGGATGGACTGGCCACTAATATCCGTTACAAACCCACTGACTCCCACAGCTACCTGGACTGTACATCCTCACACCCCACTTCCTGTAAAGACTCCATCCCATTCTCTCAGTTCCTCTGTCTCCGTTGTATATGTTCAGCTGAGGCCAACTTCGAAAAGGGAGCCTCCGAAATGTCCACCTTCTTCCTCAACCGATGATTCCCCAGGTCTGTTGTTGATAGGGCCCTCAACCACGCCTGACCCATCTCTCACACTTTGACCCTCACCCCTTCTCTTCCCTCCCACAACAGCGATAAGGTTCCCTTTATCCTCACCTACCATCTCACCACTATCCACATCCAGAAGAACATCAGACGCCATTTCCGCCACCTCGAGCGAGATGCCACCACCAGACACAAATGCCTCTCCCCTCCCTTGTCTGCCTTCCTCAGGGAGCGTTCCCTCCGGGACACCCTGGTCCACCCTGGTCCACTGTTCCTTCACCCCTAACAACCCTCCACAGCCCTACGGCACCTTCCCCTGTAAACAGCGAATATGCAACACCTGCCCATTTACCCCCTCCCTCCCCAGTATCCAAGGGCCCAAACAGACCTTCCAGGTGAAGCAATGCTTCACCTGCACTTTCTAGAATCTAGTCTACTGCATTCGCTGCGCACAATGTGGTCTCCTCTACATTGGGGAAACGAAGTGTAAAGACTGGGTGACCACTTCGCAGAACATCTGCATTCTGCTCGCAAAAAAGACCCTGAACTACTTGTTGCCTGCCACTTTAACACACCACCCTGTTCCCTGACCAACATCTCTGTCTCAGGCTTGCTGCGGTGTTCCAGCGAAGCCCAACAGAAGCTAGAAGAACGACACCTTATTTTCAGCTTGGGCACCCAGACACAATATTGAGTTCAATAATTTTAGGACCTAAACTCTCCCATGTGCCAGCCCCCTACCCCACACACCAGACCTTGTTACCACATAGCCTGCCATTACACACTCCCTGTTGTTAGTCACCAACAGTCCCCATTAACAACTATTCACCCTCCCAGCCTGATCATTAGCAACTCCTTTGTCTGTCCAGCTGTCTTTCTCTCTCTTCTCTATCCTATCATATACTCCCTACCCCACCCACCTCCCTATTTTATGCATATAAACTGACGTTTTCCCAGCTACCATCAGTTCTGAGGAAGGGTCACCGGACCCGAAACGTTAACTCTGTTTTATCCTTCACAGATACTGCCAGACCTGCTGACCTGTTCCAGCAACTTTGTTTTTGTTCCTGATTTACAGCATCCGCAGTTCCTTTCGGTTTTTATTTGGTCTTCAGGCTTATTCTTCAAAATAACACTATTACACTTTCATCCTAAATACTCTATCACAGATGTTAATCTTGTACTTCTGAATTATAGTTACTTGAAGTAATTAGTGTCTTCCTTGACTGTTCCATGTTTTCTCTGGATCTCTTACAGAGTTCTAACTGCCCATGCTGTGGTATTTATACACAGTGCTGCGCAGCTCTATTATATCAAAGCAACTTTGCTTCAGGGTCCAAAAACCCTTTTCATCCCTCAACAGAAACATTGATTAACATTTATACATTCTCAAATGAGATACTGAGATTACATATGTTACAATATTTACAGTATATTTTTCCCATCCCTTCCCAAAACGTTAACTTGATTAATTTTTTGTCTGAAGATGAGTCAAGAACATCTATGATCAGATAGAGAAACACTTGAAGATAAAGTTGAGTGATGTTTCCTTCTGGCTGCTTCCGGTAAATCAGAGATTTAATTGATCAGGTGGCCTGACCATAGATCCCAAATGGGTTGTACGGATCAAGAGATCAGGCAAAGATTGTAGCATTTTCTGTCACATCACTAGTCAAACCAGAATTTGTTCCAGTTGAGCTGATAGTTCCTGTGATAAGGGTTGTATTTGGCTAGGCTGGAAGAATAAGATGAGGTGATAGCAGTTGCAATGGATATGACTTCTGGCTTTGTCTAAAATGTATGATGGGTGCTGCCCAGGTAATCGGCCTCTGACTGTAACCTTTCTATGATGAGTAAGCAACATTATGGTCCTCTGGGACAATGATGAATTTGCATTTACTCATGGGAGCAACTTTGCTAATTTATTTTCATCCAATGAGGAGACCAAAGATTTATGGTTGATCACAATTCTGATTTTGAGTTGCAAAATGTAATCAAGAAAATTTTCACAGGCTCTTGTCACTTCTAAAGCTTTATTTTGGATACTGTTTCTATATCCGAAATAGCACCCTTAAAGTTTAACATGCTGATTTTCAATGTTCTTCTGGCTGTTCTTGAAAACGTACTGCCTAAATACAAGCGGCTGAAGCATCTACAGGAGAGGGGTGGCATAGTGGCTCAGTGGTTAGCACTGCTGCCTCACAGGGCCAGGGACCTGGATTCAATTCCACCCTCGGGCGACCATCTATGTGGAGTTTGCACACTCTCCCCGCGTCTGTGTGGGTTTCCTCCCACAGTCCAAAGATGTGCAGGTTAGGTGGATTGGCCATGTTAAACTGTCCATCGTGTTCAGGGATGTGTAGCTTAGGTGGAGTGGGTCTGGGTGGGATGCTTTGTGGCTCGGTGTGGACTTGTTGGGTTGAAGGGCCTGGTTCCACACTGTAGGGATTCTATAAATCATGAGATATGATGGATTGTAGTAACCTAAGACATTAGTAGAGGTCAGCATATCCTTAATCTTCTGAAAGGTCATTTATTGCTGTACATCCCAAAATTAGACATGTGATTGCTTTAAGAGGCTTCTCAAATGTCCTGGAATAGAGGTGAGCTGTGGCCAAAATCTAGACAATTAATTCAAAATATCCTGAAGATGTATGGGTTGTACAGCAGCTTTGGAGTTGGAAGGTGTTCTCTTTTGGTTTTCTGGGGATCAGCTTGTTACCCATCCTTCTTGATGCTCTGACCTAGGAAACAAATCAATTCTCAAAAAAAAGCCCCATTTGTCATTCTGCATAAAGCCTGCTGCTTGTAAACCTTTCAGGAAATCATGTGTTCTCTTATCATGGAGCTGGGTTATTTCAGCATGAATCAGGATATCAGCCATTTGGCAAATGATGCTATTAAGTCATTGAACAATGTTGGACATAGTGCATTGGAAAATCTCCAGGACAAAGTGATACCAAAGTATCTGTAGTAGTCTGTTGAAATGGTATTGACCAGAGGGAGTGATAACTTGGTGATGAGTCAAGGCATTTCATTCAGATTGACCTGCCAAAACCCATTAATGATATCCAGCTGCAAAAATATTGTTCTAGTGGAAAGCTCAGCCAAAACGTTCATCAACCATACACAAAGGAAGAAGTTCTTTAGCAGCTGGTTTACTGAGCTGAGTGTGGTCCACACAAATTCCTTTGGAGCCATTGGGTTTGGGAAATGTCACCATGCCTAAGCATCATTCCGTAAGTCTAGTCACTAGAGAGACAACCCTCATTTTGACCAATTACTTCTACACTTTCTCTGCTGGTGTGAGGAATTTTCCTAGATGCGAATGAATGTGGTGATTTTACGACAAAGTAACTTTGAAAGGCATCTCAAGTTTTCTCAGTTACGTAAATAATTTGGGATACTGGTGATAGAATGCATTGTTTGTAGTGTTGGACGCCCTCTACTCAATGCAGGAGGTTGAAGGAAAAACATGCCTTCTAGCTCAATAGAGACAACTGCTGGATACTGATTAGGCATGCTTTGTCCACGTGTGCGTGCTCTTTGAATGTATGTATTACATGCCACATCAGTTTATGCGTAGATCTAGTACCTCCAGCTGCACATAGCTTCATGTCAGGTGATAATGTATTCATTAACCATGAGGCATCATCTGAGATAACCATGACAATGTCACCATTGTCTATTTAAATTTGTTTGGATAACCATTTACATGGTGACTTCTGTTAAATCTGCATCAGGTGACTGCTTATTTCTCCTACGAAAGGGAGAAATCTTATTCCATTGCAGTATTGACCTGTTTCAAGGCATGAATCACCTTGTTGGACTGAGAATAAATTGATTGGATGCTTGCAGAGTGAAGCGTACCCATGAGCAGCGATTTCTTTCCCCACAATGAATGCCTTCTTGCTGGGAGGCTGGACAGTTTCTCCATTGTTGATGTGTCATTTTGGAGAAGGTGCTGCAGTATTAGAATGCTTAGGATTCCACATTGATATTGTCATATGTGATGCATTGTTCAGATGGGAATTTTGACTCATGGTCAGAAGGTTTACGGTATTTTAAACAGTAAACTCTGTGGAACATTTTTGCATTATATGAAATTTCTGTTCTGTAATAATTCTATTTTATTTCCTGTTTCCTAGATTGTATCCATTGCTATTTGGGCTGCCTGTTCTAGAGTTAGATCCAATTTTAATTGAAGTTCAACTCCTGGACATTAATATTTACTATTGAAGGATGATCTAGTCAGTGTTATGTTTGTGCTTGAATGAAATATTGATTAAAAGCTGTCAGAGGATTGACCAAAGTAATTTGTTTTTCCTTTTTCTGACTGTGTAACACATAATCTAATGTACTTTCCATGTAGTAAAGAAGTGTACTCAACTGTACTGAATTTGGTTTAGCATCCAATCTAGACCAAGATGGTGGTGGAGCAGGATGCTTTAGCTGGTGTTGTCTGCTCTGCCCGCTCAAATTCTTCTTTAGCTCTTTCTCTTCTCTTTTTCTTCCTCCTGGTGCTTTTTCCTTCTTCTTTTTAATCCCTTTGACTTCCAACTCCGGTGACCTCCAGCGAGGAGTGATGATTCCTGGCCTCCGGTGATGCTTCTTGGCCTGGTGCAGCAGCCTCCCGGCCTGGCACATCAGGTTCCCAGCGTGGCACAATGGCCTCCCACAATGACCTCTCAGCGTGGCATGGCGACGTCCCAGCCTGATGCAGCAGCCTACTCCCAAAGGAGCCTCACGGTGTGAAATAGCAGAATTCCAGCCTTCTGCAGTGGCCTCCTCCCACTGGGGCCTCCCGGCCTGGTGCAGTCACCTCCTGCAGAGGTGTGTTGCTGGTGTAGTGTGGAGCCTGGGCCTGGTCTGGACTGGAGGCTAAGTGCCAGCTTGGTCTGCTGTACTGAAATCTTTCCTGTAATACTAGACATTTTATTTTTGCATTGTCTAAAATGTTGTAGCAAAAGAAGCCAAGCCGAGGTACTTTTGTATCTAAGTTGGCGCTGTAATTGGTGACATATAAACTTTTCATTTGTACTCATTGAGTATATGTGACAATAAAGTACCATGATGTTTTGGTGGTGGGGATAAAAGCCTTTCCGTGTGTGAAAGAGCCCTTCTGGCTGTAAAATAAGACCTAGAAGCTGTTCAAAATCTTAGTAATTGTACTTTAGTTATATCAGAAAATTTAAAGACCATGGGATAGAGGTGAATGCAGTGATTTGGATCCACTATTTGTCATTACTGGGAACAGAGGATAATAATCAACGATACTAGGAACTGCAAATGCTGGAGAATCTGAGATAACAAGGTGTAGAGCTGGATGAACACAGCAGGCCAAGCAGCATCAGAGGAGCAGGACATTTCTGAAGAAGAGTCTAGGCCCGAAACGTCAGCCTTCCTGCTCCTCTGATGCTGCTTGGCCTGCTATGTTCATCCAGCTCTACACCTTGTTATCTCATAATAATCAACGGATGTTTTTGCGAATGGCAGTTGGTTTCTTGTAGTGTTCCACAGGGCCCAATATTTGGTCCTTTGCTATCTATGGTACATGTGAATGACTTTGATTTAAATCCGGAGGGGTATGATAGGAAATTTGTGGACAACATAGATATTTGCTGGGTAATGAGGTATCAACCTGGTGAAGCTACTGAACAGGACTACATGCATGCAAACCAGCATTAGCAGCAAAGTGACAGATAGAGCTAAATAATCCCACAACCAACAGATCAGATTTAAACTCTGCAGTCCTGCAACATCTAATTTTGAATGGTGGTGGACAATTAAATAACTCACCGAGAATGACCCTCCACAAATATCCTCAATGACAGAATAGCCTAATGCATCAGTGCAACAGATAAAACTGAAGCGTTCGCAGCAACCTTCAGCCAGAAGTGCTGAGTGGATAATCCATCACAGCCTCATCCAGTTGTCCCCAGCATCACAGATACCAGTCTTCGTCCGTTTTGCTTCACTCCACGTGATACCATGAGATAGTTGGAGACACTGGATGCTGCAAAAGCTCTGGGTCCTGATGACATTCCAGCAATAGTACTGATGATTTGTGCTCCAAAATTTATTGCTCCCCTAGTCAACCTATTCTAGTACAGGTACAACACTGGCAATGTGTAATCCGGCAGTGGCACTAGATCTACCCAACAATGTGAAAATTGCCGAAGTATGTCTTGTGTGCAAAAAGCAGGACAGATCCTACCCGGCCAATTACCATCCCATCAATCTACTCTCAATCATCGTCAAATGATGGAAAGTGTCATCAACAGTGCTATTAAGCAGCACGTACTCAGTAATAACCTGCTCAGTGATGCCAAGTTTGGGTTCCTCCAGGCCCAGTCAGCTCCTGACCACATTAGAGCCTTGGCTCAAACATGGACAAAAGAGCTGAATTCCAGGGGTCAGGTGAGAGTGACATGCCTTGAAATCAAGGCCGCATTTGACTGACTGTGGCATCAAGGAGCAAAACTGGAATCAATGGGTATCAGGAGAAAATTTTCATTCGAGTCATACATAACACATAGGAAGATGGTTGTGGTTGTTGGAGGTCAGTCATCTCAGCTCCAGGACGTTTCTGCAGGAATTCCTCAGGGTAGTGTCCTAGGTCCAATCATCTTCAACTGTTTCAATAATGACCTCCCCTTCATGGTACCGTCAGATGTGGGCAGTTTTAAACACAGAAACTTTAATCAGGCTTCCCACACTTCGGGTCCCTGCACTGTCACCACCTGCCTTCCCCTCCCTACGAGATAGATTGGGAACTTTGGGATCTCAGGTGTTTCAGCTCATCACTGAGGAAAACACAGTTTTAAAGTCCACCTGAGATAATAGGAACTGCAGATGCTGGAGAATCCGAGATAACAAGGTGTGGAGCTGGATGAACACAGCAGGCCAAGCAGCATCATAGGAGCAGGAAAGCTTGA
>JAHRHZ010000014.1:49267543-49306728 GCA_024137785.1 Ginglymostoma cirratum
CTGAAACGTCAAGCTTTCCTGCTCCTATGATGCTGCTTGGCCTGCTGTGTTCGTCCAGCTCCACACCTTGTTATCTCTAAAGTGCTGTAACTTGCTGGTAAGGGCAATTAGAATGAATAGTCAATTTATTCAGCCAGTGCAGACATGATGGATTGAATGGTCTTTTTTTGTGTCCTCACTTTTCTATGGTTCTTGAGAACACATGGCAGAATCTTCACAGCCTCTGAATGATATAGGCTGTGGTGACAAACTTGGGAAATATCTCATGAAATTTCAAGTGAGGCTCTTATCAAAGTCAAGACCAAAAAGTACAATTTTCTAAACAAGTGTTGGACAATGAGACAAGATTCTTGTTAGTGAGTGGTAAGAGGCTGATTTAATATGGGTTATTGCTCACTATCACCCTCAGTATTACATAATCGTTTCTCATTAATGTGCAGCATGAGGTAGCCGATGGCCTAGCAGTATTATCGCTGGACTGTTAATCCAGAGACTCAGATAACGTTCAGGGAACCCAGGCTCGAATCTCGTCATGGCAGATGGTGGAGTTTGAATTCAATAAATATCTGGAATTAGTAGTCTAATGATGACCGTGAATCCATTGCTAATTGTTGGAAAAACTGATCTGGTTCACTAATGTCCTTTAGGGAAGGAAACTGCCATCCTTACCTGATCTGGCCTACATGTGACTCCAGATCCACAGCAACGTGGTTGACTCTCAACTGCTGTCTGGGCAATTAGGGATGGGCAATAAATGCTGCCCAGCCAGCGATGCCTGCATTCCATAAATGAATTTAAAAATCCATCCCATTCTTCCATCTCTGGATAGAAATGTGAGTACACGAATTTCTGTCATGAAAGTCTGAGCAGGTATCTGGTGACTCCAAAGGACATTTGCTCTTCGGGATCTCCACCTTGGACACCTGGCATCAACATCTCAGGGCACAGTCCATGGGTAGCAGTGACCACATCCCATATCCAAAGACATTGGCATCCATCACTTACCAGCTTTTCGGCATCATCATGACATATCTCCAATCCACTCACACTTTGATGCTGCACTTTGAAGCACACTGGCACCTCTCATTGGAACGCTGCTGCATGGACACTTTGTTTGCATGGACAAGAATCAAGCTCATGGTTTGGACAAGGCTACTCTCAGAGTTGTTGGCTTGCTCCCTTACACTCACTCAAAGTCAGTTAGAGGTTCTGGTACAGTTATGTCAGGGCAGTGTCTGCTCACAGTCGGGGAGTGGACCATGGTCATTTCTGCATGTTGAGCATGAGTAATCAGTTGACAAAGACAGTAGAAAACAGGGTGCAGGAGCAGAAGCACCTTTTTGTCTATGTGTACAGGTGGTAGGATAGGTGGAGAGAGCAGCAATAAAGCATACAGTATTCTCAGCTTTATTAATAGGGGCATCGAATACAATAGCAAGGAGGTGATGTTGAACTTGTACAAGACATGTGTTAGCCATCAGCTGAAATATTTCATACAGGTGTGGGTGTGGTATTATAGGAAATATGTGAATACATTGGAGAGATTGCAGAAGTGATTTACTAGAATGGTTCCAGGTAAGCAAACATTCAGTTGTGAGGATAGATTTAAGAAACTGGGACTGTTCTCTCCGAGAAATAAAGGGCTGAGAGGAGACTTTAAAAATTGTGATCAGGCTGGGCAGAGTAGATAGGATGAAGTTGTATCCCTTTGTAAAAGAAACAAGAACAAGAGGGTATAGATTTAATGTGTTGGACAAAAGAAACAAGGGCGATGTGTGAGAAAACATTTTCACATAGTGAGCTGTTGGTATGGAATGTACTCCCTGGAAATGTGGTGGAGGCAGGCTCAATTGAGTCACTCAAGAGGGAATTGGATGGTTATTTGGACTGTAATGGTGTGTAAGGTTGTAGGGAAAATGCAAGAGAATGGCATTAGACAATAATAGAGCCAGTTCAGGCACAGCAGGTTGAATGGCCTCCCTCTGCATCATATTCATACTGTGATTCTGTGGGGCTCCCCATAGAATGGCCAGGGGTCTGGTCAGTCATCAGTCAGGGCTATGCTTCCATGTTGTTTAGGGGGAGGAGAGGGAAGGAGTGAATGGGCCAATGAACGAGGTGAGTGTGTATTATAACGGGCAGGGGCAGGCCAAAACCGATGTAATAGGATTCAAGGTGTGAAAGATGAAACTGGCTTTTCAAACGCCAGACAGTGGTTGGGAACACAGAGGGGATCAGAGTAATGAGCTGTCTAGAGGGTGCCAGCAAGAAAAGGGCATGGAGGGTCAGGCGGGAAAGGAGTGGTAGTCGGGGTTGGGGGGAGTGGTGGTAGATCCTGATGATCAGGCTGAGGTTGGGACTCACAGTGCCCAGGGTGACCTTCTGTGAAACGAAATCTCTTGATTTCAAAATGGGATCTCTGAATTGGAAATGCCTGCGACCACGCCCAGAGTGGTCCCAATATGCAGGCTTCATGTCTGTGTGTGATTGGAGGCCCTTTATGGGCAACTTAAGCACATATTTTTGCAGAGTACATTTCCTGTGGATGAGTGAGGTGCTATGTTACTGCAGACTGACCATGCCCCCCAACACTGTTACAGGACAATGTCAACTGCTGTGTCCTGAAAAAGTGAATGGCCACCCTACTGCAGTAGCTGGCAAGGTGGCAGCTGCTTTGACATTTTATACAACTGTCTGTCCAAGGTTCCAGAGGGCACCTGTGTTGGATCCCTCCATCACCGTCCCACAAATGTATTAAGGACGTTACCGATGCTATTTGAGTGAGATCACTGTGTTTCATCTCGTTTCCCTGTAATGATGTCAGTGTTGCAGCCCAAGCAGTAGGATTTTGCAACACAACCAGCTTCTCCCAGGTTCAGAGTGCGATGGATTCCATACACGTCACACTGAGATGGTGTATCATCACACAGCAGAGTTAATCATTCAATCAGGGTTCCATTTCACCATAGTGCAAGTGATCTGTGAGCACTGGTGCCACATCTTAGAGGCCCAGACCCAGGAGCGATGGAAGATGCCATGATGCATATGTTCTTGAGAACTCTGATGTTCCTGCTGCATTTGAGGGGACAAGTGACTTACGAGGATGGCTGCTGGGAGACCAAGGCTACCCTCTGCGATTGTGGCTGATGACTCCATTACACAAATCACTGATTGATTTGCTTTGATTTGATTTATTATTGTCACATGTACCATGACACAGTGAAAAGTGCTGTCTTGTGTGCTAACCAGACAAACCATGCCTTACATAAGTACACCAGGGTAACAGAACAGGTTACAGCTACAGAGAAAGGCAAGCTGTCATATATGAGAGGTCCATTCATTAGACTGGTAACAGCAGGGAAGAAGCTGTTCCTGAATCTGTTGGTACGTGTTTTCAAACTTTTGGATATTCTGCCCGAAGGAAGAGGTAGGAAGAGAATATAACCGGGCCTTTGATTAAGTTGGCTGCTGTCCAGAGGCAGTGGGAAGTGTGAATGGAGTCAGTGGAAGGAAAGGTGGTTTTGATAATGGACTGAGCTGTGTTCATAACTCTTTGTAATTTCTTGTGGTCTTGGATAGAGCAGTTGCCCTACCAAGCTGTGATGTACCTAGATGGGATGTTTTCTATGGCGTATCTATAAAAATTGTTAAGGGTCGTTGTGGACATGCCAAATTTCCTTAGCCTTCTTAGGGAGTTAGAGGTATTAGCATGCTTTCTTTACTGTAACATTGATGTAGATGGATCAGGATGGATTGTCGGGGCTTTTTACTTGGAGTTCTTGACAATTTCTACCTCAGCACAATTGATACAGACAGGAGCATGTCCTCCACTCCCCTCCCTGAAGTCGATGACCAGCTCCTTCATTTTGCTGGCATTGAGGGGGAGATTGTTGTAGTTACACCATTATACCAAGCTGCCTATCTCTTTCCTGTACTCTGTTTTGTCGTTATTTAAGATCCGACCCACTACGGTGGTGTTATCAGCAAATTTGTAAACGGAGTTAGAACCGCTTTTGGCGACTCAGTTGTGAGCATATAAGGAGTGTAGTAAGGGGCTGAGTGTGCAGCCTTGCAGGCAATACTGATGTTGAGGATTATTGCGGAGGTGGTGTTGTCACCTTTCCTTACTGATTGTGGTCTGCGGGTCAGGAAGTCGAGAATCCAGTCACAGAGTGGAGAGCAGAATCCTAAGTTTTGGAGTTTGAAGAAGAGTTTAGCCAGAATTATGGTGTTGAAAGCAGAACTAAAGTCAATAAATAGGTGTCTGACATAGGTATCCTTGTTATCCAGATGTTCCAGGGATGAGTTTAGGGCCAGGGAAATAGTGTCTGCTGTGGACCCATAGTGACGGTGGGCAATTTGTAGTGGATCAGGGCAATCTGGGAGGCTGGAGTTGACGAGTGCCATTACTAACGCCTCCAAGCACTTCATAATGATGGAGGTCAAAGCCACTGGGTGGTAGTCATTAAGGCACGCTGCCTGATTTTTCTTTGGTACCAGGATGATAGTGGTCTTCTTGAAGCAGATGAGAACCTCACATCAGAGTGAGGAAAGGTTAAAGATGTCTGCATTTACTGCTGGCAGCTGGCCCACGCAGGATCTGAGTGCATGACCGGGGACTCCATCTGGGCCAGTTGCTGTCCATAGGTTCACTCTCAAGAAGGTTGATCTGATGTTTGCAGTGGTCAGTGTGTGTATAGGTGCACCTGAGGCTGCTGGGGCAGGTGACATCATTTCACTGACCTGTCATTTCAAATGAGCATAGAATGCATGGAGTTCATTGCAGAGGGATCCTTTGTTGTCATCAATTCCACTTGACTTTGCTTTGACCCGTCATATTGAGTAAGCCTTGCCACAGCCAATGTGTTTGTGTGGTTAGTCTGGAACTCTAGCTTAGTCTGGTATTGCCTCTTGGCATCCTAATGGCTTAATGAAAGGCGTACCTGGATTTCCTGAGCAGGTCAGGGTCGCCCAACGTGAACACCTTAGAACCGGACTTCAGTAAGGAGTGAATTTCTTGGTTCATCTATGGTTTCCAGTTGGGCAACACTCAGATTAACTTCTTTGACATGCAATCCTGTACATACTTGCTGATGAAGTCTATGGTGGTCGTGGCATACTAATTTAAGTTGGCTACTGAGTTCCTGAAAATGGACCAGTCCATCATCTCTAAAGCAGGCACGTAGGATGTGGGTATAGTGCAGCTCATTCTTCCACAAGGACCATGGTGAAGCAGCAGATAGACTTCCTTAAAATATAATTCAGCTGCTTGGATCAGTCTTAAGGGACCATTTAATATATCCTGGACAGAGCGTGCTGCATAATCCTAGCATGCTGTTCTCTGCCCGACAGGAGCAGACAGAGGTTGTGATGGAGACTGACAAACTGGGAAAGTGGGAGCAGTCTTCCAAGGAGAAGGATGAGGGCATTGAGCAGGAGGAACATCCCTCTCTGCAAATTAGAGTACAGTAGTATTGGGCACTACAAGTACCTAAGATAGAATGTAATTGACAACCTATTCCAGTACATGAGATCTGTGTGCAGTAATCATTATTGAAACTGTTGGTACTTCACTTGCAAGCAGTCAGCTTTTGTTTTTGATTGCTGTTCACTTTTGCTTTGTCGAATAAAGTGAATTTTCTGAAGCAATTAATGACTTCTCTGTATGAAAAGGTCCCACATTGAATAATAAGATGCTGGGCTACATTGGGCAGTGAGGAAAGAGTAGCAATGACTTAGAGAGTCATATAAGATGGGATGTAGCTAAGGACACATAAATTGTGTGGCCTGGTGCTTAAACAGTAATAGATGTAGGAATGTGCAACGAAGAGTCAGCCATGCCGCCCATTTACTGGGAGAAACATTGGGTTGTCGATGGTGTCCCACCATATGCCTGGTGAAGGTCAGTTCCAGACTGCCGGGGTTTGACTGTGTGCATGGTTGCTGTTAAAGATGGCGCTGTGGCTTGGGATATCCTGGCAGTGGCAAGGAATTCTGCCAATGGTGAGTGGAACAATGGGATAGCACTGGATGAGATGGGCATCATAGGGACATGTACACAGTTAATGACATGAGTTTGGGATGATTGCAGAAAGAGACCCTCCATGAAACACGATGAAAATGACACACAGCCAATTTTCTGTTAAAACGTAGCCCACTGTTGCAGCATTCATGTTACCAGAATAAGCATTACAACTTGAGAGAACACCTCTCCTCAAGTTATTAAGTAACCAGTACTGTCTAAGGGTTTACCCACGATGAGGGCTCATCTCCTATCACTTTATCATTGTCATGAGATTACATAATCCACTTCATTTAATTATTAAAGCAGAATAAAAAACATCATCTCTGAAATAATTTTCTTTGTCAGAAGCTTGAACTACATAATTGCTTTTTCATTATCTGTTAACTCAGTTCAAATGCATCTTGTGACTGTTCAAACAGTGACTAATATCCATAAAGTTGGCAGTTTATATTTAACAAGGATATAATTCAACCAAAAGCAAAAAAGGGCAGGAATGGGGAAAACAACAATGTTTACTGAATTATCCAATGGAGTTACTTGGAAATTTGGACTCTGCTTTAATTCTTGGCTTTAAATCCCAGCAAACCTGTTGTGTGATGTCTTTAAGATTATAATCTGCAGCCTTCTCAGGAAGTTGATCAAGCAGTGTTACCAAACATAAACAAGAGACAAACAGTGCAATCTCATCTGTGGAAGTACAAAGAGTTTGTTCCTTATTTATTTCTAATCATCTGGAAGCCAAATGTAAACAGGAAGCAGCTATAATTACAATCAATTAGCACGTCCATCATTTAGCATTGTGATAATGGGGAAATGATTTTTTCATAAAACAAAACTGTCATTATGTAGACATATTGTGGAAAACTGGATTTGCACCCAAACCCTGTTAACTATAGACTGCTGAACCCTACCCTACACAAGAAGGCTAAATTTAGGTGTTAGTTTGGCTGTCTGAAATTAATATAACTTAAATAGATTACTTCCATTGTGTTAACATCATTTATTTTTAGCTCAACAATAATGCCACTTGAACTGTAGAATAATGTCACATCAAACTAATTACCTTGCGCGAGATGAGATACACAGATGTTTGGATGGTTAAACTGAGGTTTGGAAGCAATTATTTTAAACCATTGCATGTACAGTAAATGTACATGATGTTCCCGGCATGTCTTTTTTTTAGAAAAATAGACCACAAAGAACATAGTCAATATCTCACAGAAGGTTTTATTATATGGAACTTTTCATGTGAGCAATGTATTTAGGAAAAACACATCAGCAATCTCAGTAGGTGGAATTTTCCACTCCCTGGAGGTGGTGAGAGAAATGGTTGAAGGGGGAATAATTAGGGGAGTTGGCCTTGGCAAGATGCTCTCCCCCCACCTTTCCATTTCACCCAAATACATTCTGGAGGAGAATGCGTATTGGGGATTTTCACAATCCACCCCCAAATAACACTTTAACTGGTCAACTCACTACATTCCTGATTGCCTGCCCTGATGTTTGACCCCCTAATTCCTCCATCTCTCAGGATACCACCACATGCCAAGAAGAAAAACGATCACTCACCACTGGATTCCCCAAAGAATAGGCTTTGACCAATGAACTTTAGGACTTGGAAGCTGTCAGCTGCTGATTGGCCAGCAGCTTCTGACAACCTGGGACGATAGTGTCAAGTCTTGTGATAGGCCGATAAACTCACCTGTCAGTTCTTAAAGAGCTGTTTGTTGCATGATAGTGTTAGTCACCACCTGACAAGCCTGTCACCGCTGTTACAGCACGTAGTGAAAAGTCCCAATTTTTTTTGGGGGAAAGGTGTTATCACAACAAAACTGTCGGTTGCAAAGAAATAAAAACTGAAAATGCTTGAAACATTAAGTGGGTCAAATAACTGTGGAAAGAAAAGCAAAGCTAATAATTCAGATCAATAATCTTTCAACAGAACTGTCATAAATTAAAGATTTAATGGTGTGCAAGCAAGTTACAAGCCAGAGGAAAGGGCAAAAGATTGTGGTAATAACATAGAGTCATGGAGGTCTACAGAACACTGGGGATATATCCATAATTTTATGGATCCATAATTTTTATACATTTCAAACATATCCATCTCGGTCTCCTCTGCTCCGAAGAAAACAACACCAGTCTATCCAATCTCTCATCATAACTAAAACCCTACAGTCCAGGTAACATCCTGGTAAATCTCCTTAGCACCTTCTCCAGAGCAATTATACCCCTTGAATTCCTGAATTGCACACAATACTCTACTCCAGCTATGGCCTAATCAACTTAGTGAATCTGGAACTCACCTCCTGAAAGGATAGCATTTCATAGCATTCAAGGAGCATTTAGATATGTGCTTGCAATATCAAGCCATAAAAGCTATGGGCCAATGTAGAGGAAAGAAGATCATTGGGATAGAGATCAAGTGAATAAGTGGCAAAATTATACTCATATATCCAATAATATGATAATAAGGGTCTAACTCCAAAACATTGATATCTAATATAACATAAGGAAATTGTGCTGAAGCTATTTGAGTTGGGGCACATAGTTTTTGACTTTTCTTTTTCCTCCCTTTACTTAGTTATTTGGTGGGATGGGAAGGAGTACATTTTGAATTCTATAGATTGTTTATATCATTGCTCATATTAATCATCTTGGATTAGATATCAGTGTGTTTCTCGAACTATAGGGTTGTCTTCTAGCTTCTAACCTAATCTGTAAAATATACATGACAGTTCAGTACATAAGTCTGCCAAGCTAATAAATGGACAGGTGGCAAGGCAGCCGTGTCCCACTGAAGGCATATCATATTCCATATGGGAATACCAGAACTCCTTTTGTTTCCTGGATAACCCTCTAAATTCCTTACGTTGTGTTCAACACCATTTTGTACATCATTGTGTTCCCAGTCCAATGAAGAAGGAGGAATTGTGAGTTTGATTCTGGGAAATGAAGTAGTTCAGATGAATCAGTGACTGCAGGGGAACATTTAGGGAACAGTAAACAGTAAGTATGTAAAAGGACAAGGAGCAATCCAGAATAAACCAAGACAGACGCAGATGGGCAACACAAGTGAGAACCAGGGTGAACATTGAAGATTCAGAAGATCCAAAGTAAAGACAAATGTGACATGCAAAGACAGCATAGGAAGAGACTGACGGCTAACATAAAAGCGCTAGCCTGACCAAATCTTCTACTGTTATATAAACTGTAAAAGGGACCACAATTTATGCATGAAGGTACAGGCCATTGTTGAAGTACTAAATGAATATTTTGCATCCGTCTCCACCATGGTGAAAATGTTCTCCCATTCATAGTGAGATGGTAGTTGAGACACTGTATGAACCACAAAATAATAAAGAGGAGGTTTTAGAAAGGCTGGCTGCCATAAAAGTTTGATAAGTCACCAGAACTGGACGAGGCATATCTGAGGACACTGAGGGAAGTAAATGAGGAAATAGTTGGGATACAAGCCATTATCTTTCAATCTGCCTCAAGAGTGGTGCCAGAGGATGGGAAAATTGCAAATCATCCCTGTTCAAAATAAGGTGTAAGGATAAATACGATAAGCTAAATGGACTCGTTCATGTTTATAACCATGCTATAATTCCATAATAAGTATGTATTAGCATTTTTATTTGCTTGCCTTATGGAAAAATAACAATACAAATCAGAATCAAAGGCACAAAAGAAATATATCTTTTTAAGGAAAGTAGTATTTCCTTTAGTTTTATACAGTTCTCTAATTTCACCTGTAGAAATATTAAACCATTTCTCTCACATAAAAGAACAGGTTCAAATTTTTAAGCTCAAATAGCTTTTCAATGCTGAATCCCACAAAACTAACATTGCCTCAGGAACAAGATATAACTATTCTCTGAATTTTTTCTGGCAGATAAGTATATTAGTGTTTGTGTATGGGAAATGAACTGCTGATTAAGGTCAACCTGAGTTGCAATAAAATGTCTAAATTATGTTATTTTAGGATCAGTCTCAAACATCAAGGTGTTTTATCACTTTTATAGATATTACGTCAGATATTTTTCATTCCATGACATTTTTATTTTCACTAGTGAGATTTGAACAATAGTATTGTGTTGGTCTGGTTTGTGTACTAGCATGCCAGTATTAAAGCGGCTGCATATGGTTTGAAGGTTGCTGACACCCATGGAACTGTAACCAGGGTTAGTCACTGTGCTCAAGAAAATAGGAATACAGTTAAAAAAGAATTATTAGCTAACACGTACTTAATGACTTTTTGGAGATTGAACATCAAACTGTGCAAATGTTTAGAATTTAATGATGCATGTGACCTTCGTTGTAGCGCCATGCTTGATCAATGATCTCATCAAAGATTGTGGCCCTCCACTGTACACTTTAGGTTGTTTGTCAGATCATTTAGTGTCAACTATCATTTTGTTAATAAAAACTGTCACAGACAGATTATACATGTGAAAGGAAATATGACTTTGCTGATGTTGAGCTGTACAATCAAGTCATATTTGGTCATGTGATATAATCTTAATAAATTCAATAATGTTGTTCCGCTGAAATTGATTTGAATTCACTACAGCATTACTGCCCACTTTGCATTCAACCTCCTAATTGTGGATAACATTGTCAATGGCTGCTATTAATAATAGCAGAAAATAGAAAAAGTGACAGAGACTGGCCAGATTCCCATTCCTGGCTATCTCAGATCAATCACAAATTGGACAAAAAAGTAGTTTTGGGCTGTTTTTTTTCTAACAATAAAGTGTGATTGATTAGTTTTATGGAAGAGAAATATGACTAGTGTCAAATGTATGAACAGTTTAGTCTTTGTGCAATGATGCCTCAAATCTGTGCAGAATAATTAGGCTGAGAAGATACTGCATGTTTTCCAAAATATGAAATTATACAATATAAAGTATAAAGAATATTTAGTTTAGAAGTTACAGTTTATAGTCACAGATGAATGCTTTACATATTTAAATGTCATTCGTCCTCCTATTATTTTGATGGCAGTATTAATCTGTTTAATTGTCTCTTCAGCCAGTGACAAATTATGAATGGCTTTTCACTTGGTTTATTAAAACAACTCTAGAGGGCAGCAAAACCTCAGCAGTTGGAAGTCTGACAACATGAGCACATGTCACATAACCAAGTAGCTTTGAGTACATGCAGTGTCACCTAATTTATTATTGATGTTTAAGAGTATTTATTTGGTTTTGATAAAATAATTCAATTTGGCAGAAGTATTTTATGAAATAAAACAAATACATTGTTGAAACAAGTAAGCGTTTTGCTTAAAAGAATTACAATTTCATGGTTTATCAACAGTATTGTTTCTTTCTACACTGAAGAAACGAGTTCAGATCTGAGACTATCTCCACAAGAGCAGAGAAGACTAAAAGGAGATTTAATTAAATTGTTAAAAAAGGCAGTTTTGACTGCATGAGTAATAACGTTTCCTTTAATTGGGGAGTGGTTTAATTAAATAATGGGGATTGTGTTCTAAAACTATTGAGTGTTTTGCAGTGAAAATTAGTTCAGCCAGAGATTACTGCACCTTTGATTTAGAAAAAAAATGTTTAAAGATTCAAGGTTCTGGAGATAGATCAAGAATACAGGATTAGTTTGCTTTGCTTTAGTTGCAAAGAGGTGATTTCCTACTGTGTTGTAGAGTTTATGGAATTCTCAGAACGCACTCCTGTGGGAGAAGATTTGTATTGTCAGTTTGAACTTGAAAAACATTGCTGAGCGTGGTAGTTGTGGACTGGATTTTGCATGTTGGCATGTTTGAAGGTGGGGAGGTTTGTCAACTGTACTGTACATCCTGCTCACGACCTTCCATCCTAGCCCTGACCAGTTATCACTTTAAAGAGACATGGCGGAAGCTTCAGACAGCTGGCCCATCCTTGGGCCAATAGAGGCCCTAAATTTTAAGCACCTCATCCTGCCCCCACTGCTGTTTTATCTACACAGTCTGGCTTGTGGTCTGGTTTCCAGTGAGAGCGTCCTTTGAAGGTACGTCCCCATTAGAGACACTTTTCTTCCCCAAGCAGCTGCTTGCTGACTGAGGTCAGACTGATCCTCTTGAGCCTTTCCTCACAGCCTCTCAAAATTGACCCCACACCCACTTGACTGGGCCTCTCAGCCCAGCCCCAGCTATTTCTGGCTTCCCTCATGTCCTCTTCTTGAGGGACTGCCTGTAATTCCCACTATTAGACGCCACCCTAACCTACTGCTGTGACCATAGGACTGTTGGCCCATCTGATTTGCCAACAAATCTTTAAAGCAGGTCTCCCTCTACAGATCAAGGCTGAAACCCTGTCCTGAGCTAATTAATGCCATACCAAGTTAAAAATGACTCTTGGACAGCTAACCTACTCCTCGGCAGGGTCCTAACTGACGTTTTGGTTGAGTGGGGCTTAAGCACATGGCTCCCTATAAAATCTAACTGTTTATGTTTCTCATTAGAAAATCTAATTTCAAGAAATATTTGGTATCTTTATAGCTTTGCATTTGCGTAAGAGTTCATCTAAATCCAAATCAGTAGCTACCATTTATTTTACTCAGTTTATCTTTGCACAAGTTAAAAAGAAAGAAGCAGAAACAAGAATACTGTAAGTCTGAAAAAAACACACTATTTGCTTCCAGTACAGAGGTGAAGGATAAAGGACAGATTGGCATTTGGCTGTTAAAGTTTGGACTTTTCCCAAGGACTTGTTCTCAGGTTGTGGTTGCTGGAGTTACAAAGGCATCTTTAATCCTGCACAGATGAGGTCTCAGGGCTCCAACGCTCATTCCGGGATGTTGAAGCTTCAGGCAGGGGGAATAATTTCCCCACCTTTTTTTAATTCATTCACCGGGCGTGGACCCTGCTGGTCCAGAAGATGGTGAAGGGTCAATCACATTGTGTGGGTCTGGAGTCATATGTAGGCCAAACTGAGTAAGAATAGCAGATTTTCTTCCCTAAAGAACATTAATGAAGCACATGAGTTTTTCCCTGACAATCAGTAATGGTTTCGTGATCATCATTATTCCCAAATTTTATAAAATTGTATTCAAATTTCATGGTGGTGGGATTTGAACCTGCATTTTCAGAACATTGCCTAAATCTCTGGATCAATAGGCTCGTGATAATACCACTAGACTGTTGCCTCCCCCATGTTGGAACAAGGCAACTTTATTCAACACATCGTTACAAATGAGCACAGGGACAAGCAACATGAACTTGACACATTTAGAGAAAACCTTCAAATCTCAGAAACAACCCCTAAAGTGTTCAACAGCTGCAAACAGCTAATAAAAAGCTTTCCGGGGAAAGGGATATACTTAAGTTGAAATTGGATCATGCCATCATTCAACATTCAGAAATGATTAATCTGTATAAATGGCAGCTGGAGTATGTAATGGAGCCTCAGTATTAAGCCCTGGAAACACTCAAGGTCTTTTCCAGTTAGCAATTTGAAGACCAAACTATAAAGCTTCCAAAGAATTGAAGTGTATAGGAGAAGATTAAAGTTGAGCTCCAAAAGGAATTCAAACAAAGTTAAATAAGAATTAGAGCCTTGAAAAAATTGTAGACCTAAAAGTCTAGCTTTAGCAGTGACAGAACACTATCAAGCCTCAGTGACATTTAAAAAAAAATTACAGCCAATTTCTAAAATTCCTGTGCAGAGACAGCCAGCCTTCTCACCCACGTGACACAACAAAAATATACATTTTTGGAAGAAAAAGCTCCACTTTTATGGAAATGTTCAGAGTTCCAGTACAATCAATGAAAATAATCAATCTTACTTTTGAAGGAGAAGCTAGTCAGAGAGAACACAAATCTTTGTTTCAGTTTGCACAAGACTATCATGGCAAAGCAAGTCCTTATTAATGATTGACATCGTCAACAGAATGATATCTTTTGATAAAAAGGTTTAGAAATACATAGGAAAATAAATGAAGATCTGAAGCCCTCAGCACACAGCCAGTTACAAAAATTCCATTGAAATTAAGGCTAATAGGCAGAGAACATATTCAGCACTGCCTGCTTTTGTTTAATTTGCCATCCAAGCTGCAGATCACCAAGCTATTCTGGAACTTCTTACTGATCCTAGTCTAGAGGCCTATTCCCTTACCAATGATGATTCACTTCTATCTCTGATGGAGTTCTGGAAATGTTCAGGACTGCAAAGAAGTAGCGCTAGAGACCAAACATGACATTCCTATCCAAGGAGTAAATGGAAAGTCCTGATTCCCTCAGTTACAAACTGCTTTTCATCCTTCCTTTCCTTCAACAGCTTTATCCCTGTCTCAGTGTGTACCGCATGATTAAGAAAACTTCAGTTATCTTCCCCTTCAAACAGTTGTAATAGTTCGAATGCAGGATGCTCCCTCATCAATCTGCTCTTTTCCTCACCAGTCTATAATGTAGTACAGCCCAAGAACCAGCTATCCTGAGAAATTGCCATCCCACTTCATCTCAACATTCACCTTCCAAATAAGGCAGCATATGCATCCTACATGTCCTCTAAGAGTTGAGAACTCTGTTGGTGAGAAATTCCTCATCCAAAAGAGAGCGGGAGTGGGGAGAATAATAATCGTCAAGAGTTAATGTTCTTGGATAAATATGAATGGTTCAAAAGGATACTGTGAAAAAACTTGGGAGTGATGTGGAGTTAAAGGTGAACTGTACATTGACTCTAAAACATCTACTGGGCATGCACATAAGGAAGTATCTCATGATGTCAGATCACGTGAAATTGTGTCTGAGTCTATAGGGTTTAAGAAGACATTGTTTCTGATCATTCCTTTTAGTTATGTTTAACAAGGCTTGCTAGTGCTCACTCACCTGAGTGTAGGTCTGATCTTACCACATGGTGGCAGTGGTGACTAGATTCATGGAATTGGAGGCAAGCAGTCAGGAGCACCTGAAGTGAAGTTCAGCAACTTTATAGTGGGATGGATGAAGGCTGAGGTTAGCTCACTGATCCAGCCCCAGGAGGAGGGGGAATACCTGAAGAGAAATACGCCAGCAATATGAAGCTGCAGGCATTGGGCTGCAAAGCCTAGTGGTATTATCACCATATTATTAATCCAGATATTGAGGCAATGTTCCAGGAACCCGGGGTCAAATCCAGGCATGGCAGATAATGGAATTTGAATTCAATAAAAGAAATCTGGAATTGAGAGTCAAACAATGATCATGAAACTGTTGTCAATTGCTGGGAAAAACCTATCTGGCTCACTAATGTCCTTGAGGGAAGGAAACTGCCATCCTCACCTGATGTGGCCTACATGAGACTCCAACCCACAGCGATATGGTTGACTCTGAACTGGGCTCTGGGCAGTTAAGGATAGTTGATAAATGCTAGTCAAGTCAGCGACACCCACATCCTATGAATGATTTTAAAAAAAACCTACAATAAGAATCAATTAGCCACATTGGAAATGTTTAACATTGCCTGATAATGGTTACATCTGAGTGTAAACCTGATCTTATTGCACAGCCTGAGAAATAATAAGCAGACCAATGCTTGAAAAATTAAAATATGTCTTAATTATCACCATGTATAGGCTAGCTTGGCCAGATGTTATGTCTAATTATAATATTCCTTGAGAATATGTGGGATACATAAAATCCCTGCTTTAAATTCAACAAAAAAATCCTCAATAAAGTAATGGGTACAATCTGAAATGGCTTGACAGTGTTCATTATGATATCAGAGTGCTGGATCCTAAGAGGGTTGAAATAAAAACAGAAATTGCTGGTGAAACTATTGAGTTATTCCGATGAAGATTCACTCCAGACTTTTAAATGTTAATTCTGCTTTCTTCCCACAGCTGCTGCCAGATCTGCTGATTTTTGCCAGCAATTTCTGTTTTTGTTTCAGATCTCCAGCAGCTGCAGTTTTTTGTTTTAGTCAGAAGAGCACTTTCTGGTAAAGCCTGATTGGATGACCTTGCTTACTTAGCCTCAATTGGTAAAGATTTTGTGAATTCTACCCCATTACATTCTTTATTCTCCCTTTGCACTAACAGCATGGGACAGATGGCTAGCATCTAACAGTTGCCACATTTCTTACATCCTTTTTATGGGTAACCAGAATGCACCACAGTTGAGCCGGAAACTGCCATTTTCATTTCAGTCCAAAACCTCTCGCTAACCTCTGCTACCTTGGCAAGATCCACAGCACAGTGTTTTTCTCAGCACGTTAGTTCATGGACTTTTAGCTCCAATCTAACTGGAAACAATCTGCAAAGGGATTAATCATTCTGTTTCTTCAATTTCTTATTAAATTAGTGAAAATATTCATGTTTACCTCCAAGTTTATGACTGTGGTTATGGTGTCTTGGAATTTGTTAAAAGGTGATACAAGTGTTTTTGACAAAGATGTATTTTCTACTTTCCAGGAATGTCTGCAAAATTTAAAAGTTAGAATCTGTCCGGTGTGACTGGACATGTTTTCATGTCAGTGTGAATTTTAAAGTGAATATTTTTGGAATATTTTTCTTATGCTGTTTATCTAAGTCATGGATTCTAAGAAGTTTCTTGACAAAAGAAGCAATTCCTCTGAAAATTCAGTTTATGAAATATCCAAATTCAAAGGGAAAATGTAAGAACTGTTCAGAGACAGTACAATGAGAGCTGTCTGGCCTTTGGATTTTCATGGATAGGAGATGCTGTCTGCTCCTCACCTAAATGCCCCATCTGTAGACAGAAGTTGTCAAACACTGAGATGGCACCAAGTAAATTAAGACCCCAATGACAGATGAAACACCCATCTCTTGCAAACAAATACATTCAGCACTTCCAGAGCTTGACAAAACAAAACATCAAGCAGACTCGACATCTGATGGAGTTTGTCCAGGTATTAGATAAAGCTCAAGAGGTTAGTTATCTGGTGATGGAGCTTGTCGCAAAAATCAAAGAATCCCCATACCATTGCTGAAGTCTTTTTCATGCCTGCCTGCATGTAAAGAAACTCATAGGTGTGATGTTAGGAGCTGATGCTGGAAAAGAGATTGGCAAAATTCCACTTTCTCTGACAAAGACAGTTAAACGACAAATTGACAACACGACAGCTGATAACATGGAGATGCTGCATGAGAATTTAGTTGCTAATGGCAAGTTTGTTTTGCAGATTGAGTCCATTGATATAAGTGGACACAACAAACTGCTGGCAAATGTTTGAAATGTTGCTAGGAACTACATTCAGGAGAATTTTTCCTTTTGTAAGGAGCTACCGAATCATGTGACTGGTGAAGAAATATTTTGGACAGCAGATACCTACATGGAGGAAAACAAACCTATCAGGACCATGTTTTGGAACATTTGCAGTGATGTAGCAACCACCTCGATGGGGAAAGTAAAAAAAAATCTATTAGTAAGATGAAAGAGCAAAATCCTAACATTCAGATCACCCATTGCATGCTCCACCAGAAAGCTCCTGTAACCAAAACAATGCCACCGGAGCTAGCTGCAGTATTAGAGCAAGGTGAGAAAATTATGAATTACTTAAAATCACAGTCATCAAAATCATATTTGTTCATTATTTTGTGTTTAGAGAGTGAGGGACAAGCAATAGAGTTTACTGTCAGATGCTGAGGTGTGACGATTATCGCAGAGGAAAGTTCTCTCCCATGTTCGTGAGCACCAGAAAGAACTGACAGAGTATTCAACAGTGCATGCACTGCTTTATAAAGGGTTGCTGTCTATTAATGGTGGGCTACGTTGACATCTCTCAGCCATCTGAATGAAGTGAATCCTAAACGGCTGGGGAAGAACAAGATGATGTATCACAGATAAACTTTAAGGTTTCAGATCGAAACAGGGCTCATGGCAAGAGACAGCGATAGTGGGTTTACTTGAAATGTTTTTACTCACACCCCTAACAGCAGACACAAGTTGCATGGCCTCATTCAAACATCTCAGAGCACTGCAAGAGGAGTTTGAATTCTGCTTCCCCCCATTAAATATGGATGACTATGACTGGATACATGACCCATTCAATTCACTGTCTTCTGATTCATCAGAAAAGAATAAGAGTAAAACTCAGAATTATAAACGGGCTGCATAATGAGGCCAAAGTCTGGAGAGACGATATTGTATGTGTTTTAGTTGACTGCGGTACATGAATATCTGACAACATTTGATGTTACTGTTGTACTCTTGCTGTTTACAACAACATACCTCTGGGAGCTACTATTTCCAACACCGATGTACATGATGAACAACAGGAGGGAGCATTTGTCGATGGAGCAAGCTTTGTGGGTGGCCTGGTCATCAGTTCCTCCCCAGGTCAAAAGGCTTTACACTTACCAGACGGCCCAGGTCTCCCACCAACCCAGCAACTTGCAATTTACTCTAATTGGTTAGAAAGTGTATTTCTACTGGTGGATTTGAAATTTTCATGCTTTTGATCCTTCTTTAGCTTGCTGTATGCATTATGTTGCAAACTCTCTACTCAGGCCCTAACCTTGGTAAGTGCAAGTAAATTTGACATTTATGAGCGATCAATTCAGCTGAAAAAATTGGGTGTGCCAAGGAATTATTTGTCTCACTGACGTGTATTTTGATATTGAAAAGGTTGGGAACTGTTGCTGTATCCTATCCTGGCTCCTACATGCTCACGTTTCTATAGGAACCAGGCAAGATCAATCCCATACTGTTGAATGATGGTGGAGAGATGCCAAAGAAAGATGATGTCAAAGGCTGCCAATAGCTTTAGGAAGATGAAGGATAGATTAACAATGTCACATAGTCAGTTATGTGTGAATTGAGTGAAAGCAGTTTTATGGCCCTGTGACAGAGGTGGAAGACTAATAGATGGAATTCAAAAATGGAATTCTGGGAACCAAGGAGACAGAGTTGGGAGGTGACAGCATGTTGATAGATTTTGGAAAGAAAAAGGAGGTTGGCAATGGCATGGTAATTTGGAAGGCCACTGGGTTCAAAGTTTGATATTTTGAGTCAAGCGATGATGATGACAGACTTGAAGAGGATGGATGGGCAAGTATATGAGGAGGGAGACCAACTAACAATACCAGATACCAAACCATCAGCAATGGAAGCTGCGTTAGTTGGAATTGGGTTGAGGGAGCAGAATGTGGACCTCATGGAGAATGTGAGCTTGAGAGGACATAAGGAAAGGTAAAAAAGAAACTTGGTAAAGATACATGGTAAGGAGAATCTAGCCTGGTGAACACTCTCAAACTCCATAAGTCACTTTAATTCAGCTTTGTGCATGCACTGTGGCTTCATGTGGCTCCCAAAATTAAGAGGGCAATGCAATCTCTCAAAACTCATTGTAAAATATTAGTGCATTATAATAAATTTCAAATAGTGTCATTCAAGATAATTGCTTT
The DNA here is from genome assembly GCA_024137785.1 of Ginglymostoma cirratum. NCBI lineage: Eukaryota > Metazoa > Chordata > Chondrichthyes > Orectolobiformes > Ginglymostomatidae > Ginglymostoma > Ginglymostoma cirratum. The sequence continues at coordinate 49,286,916 of JAHRHZ010000014.1, forward strand.
GTATAAGTTCCTGTACCTGATGTATTAGTATTGATATTTTAACTTTTCTTTCAGTCATATTACTTACTTTATTTCCATAACATTCCTTTCTAAAGCTGGGATAGACCAGGTACAGTTGCACACAATGTTCTGAACAGTCTTTCTAATGTACACACGCTGTGAGTGTTTATTATTGTAATGCTGCTTTGTTTGATCAGCTGTTTTCTACTTTGTATGAAAGCCAATCAACACTGACCTCGCTTATTCATAAACATCAATGTTAAAAGTAAATAATGGCCAATTCCTGTATCCTGGGAAGAACTATCCTGGGATCATTGTATACACAGAGGGCATCAAGCAGGTTGAGCGGGTAGCAGAGACTTTATGAGATTTGTTGAGCTCACCTAAAGGAAGTGATTATCTTGACTGATTCCCCTGATTATTTCGGTACAAGGTAGGGTATGATTTTGTCAGCAGTAATTTGTGATTTGTAAATGATGCATCTGTTCAATTTGAGTTGCAGCTAATATTTGATCCATTAATGAATATACTTAACTCTGAGATAGAAAGATGCTTTGGTTTCACAGGGAATCAAGGATTATATGGAACAGGGAATGAATAAAAGGTAACCACACCGAAGATCAAAAGACATAGGAGCAGAAGTAGACCATTCAGCCCATTCAATTAGATCACAGCTGATCTGATAATTATCAACTCCACTTTTCTGCCTTTTCCACATAAACTCTTGACTCTCTTAGTGATTATAAGCAGTCTGTGTCATCCTTGAGTATACTTAATGAATCAAATTCAAAACCCCCTGCAGTAAAGAATTCTACAGATTTACTAGGCTCTGAGAGAAGAATTCTCTCCTCATTTCTGTCCTAACTTGGTGACCCCTTACTCTGAAATAATACCCTCTGGCCTGAGACTCTCCCACAAGGGGAAACAACCTCTCCAAGCCTACTCTGTTATGTCTCTGAAGAATTTTGCATGTTTCAAGAACATCACCTCTCATTCTTCAAAACTCCATTTTTCTAAACTTCACCAGGCTCTACCTACTCAACTTCTCCTCATAAGACAATCTAACGTACTTAAGATCAACCTTGTGAATCTTCTCTGAACTACCTTCAATTTCAGTACATCTTCTCTTAGCAATCGGGGCTGAAACTGTTCATAGTATTTCAGCCATGGTCTAAATAGTGCCTTGTAGAATTGTAGCAAAACCTCCCTATTTTTATACATCATTCCTTTTGAAATTAAGGCCAAAATTCCATTTGCCTTCCCTGTTATCTGTTGAATTGGGATATCAGTTTTTATGTGATTTATGAACGAAGATTCACAAATATCTGTGCTTTAGCTTTCTGCAGTTTTTCTCTGTTTAAATAATGCTCAGCTCCTCTGTTCTTCTTGCCAAAGTGCATAACTTCACACTTTCCAACATTATATTCCATCTGCCAAGTTTTCGCCCACTCGCTTAACCTCTCTATATCCCTCTAGACTCTTTGTGTCATCCTCACCATTTGCTTTCCCAACTATTTTAGTGTCATCAATTAACTTGGCATGCACATTAACTAGTACATGCACTTTCCTCATTCAAGGGCTTCAATTATTGTAAATAATTTGGCCCAAGCACTGATCCCTTTGGCATTCCACTAGTTACAGGTTGTCATCCCGAAAATGCTTCCCTGATCCCAACTCCCTGTCTTCTATTGGTTAGACAATTCCCAACCACGCTAAAGACTGATAATCCATGTTAATATGTTACCTCCATTATCACATAACTCCTACCCATCGTATTATGTAATCTAATGTATGATACCTTCTCAAATGGCTTTTGGAAATTCAAATATATAACATTCATTGCCTCCATGTTTTCTAGCCTGCTCGTTGCCTCCTAGAGAATTCTAGTAAATTTATCAGGCATGATTTCCCTTTCATGAAGACATTCTAACTCTGCTTGATCATATTATGCTTTTCTAAATTATCTGTTGTTGCACCCTTTATGACTGACTCTAGCATATTCCCAATAACAGATGTTAAACGAACTGCTCTGTGGTTAGTCGTTTTCTGTCTCCCTCATTTTTCATTAGGGTATTAAGTAATAATAACAAATAACAGCAACTTTGGTCTTTTTCCAAACTCTGAGCATTTAAAGATTCATAGAAGTTTACTTCCAGTGAATCCATTATCTCTATAGCTATGTCTTTTAATTTCCTAAGATGCATTCCATCAGGTCCAGGGGACTTATCAGTCTTTAGCTCCATTCATTTCTCAAACATTTTGTCTAGTGATTGTACTGTATTTATTTCTTCTACTCCTTTCATCCTTTGATGATTTTGTAGTTTTGGGATGCTATAAATCCAGTTAATATTGATGCAAAGTATTTATTCAACTCCTTCAACCATTTCTCGGTTTCCCACTAATAGTTCCCTAGCCTCATTCTCGAAGGGGTCAATATTCGTTTCACTTTCACTCTTCCTTGTTATATATTTACAGGAGTGGGGGTTTGGTTGGCACAGTTGGCTAGATGTTTTTTCTATATTCATTCATGGGATGTGTGCATCACTGGCTAGGCTGCATTTATTGCCCATCCCTAATTGCCCAGAGGGCAGTTAAGTGTCAACCACGTGACTGTGGGTCTGGAGTCACATGTAGGCCAGACCAGGTAAGGATGGCACTTTCCTTCCCCAAAGGACATTAGTGAACTAGATGGGTTTTTCCCAACAATCGATAATGAATTCACAGTCATTATTAGATTCTTAATTCCAGATATTTATTGAATTCAAATTCTACCATTTGCCATGGCGGGATTCGAACCCAGATCCCCAGAACATTATCCGGGTCTGTGGATTAACAGTCCAGCAATAATACCACTAGGCCATCACCTCCCCTTCAATGGCCTAGCTGTATTATCGCTGGACGATGGCCGATTTACAATGCAATGTGTTGCCAACAGTGTGTGTTTGATTCTTACACCTGGTAAGGTTAACATGAAGGACTCTCCTTGTCAATCTTTGCCCTTCCCTGAGGTCCTCAGGTTAAACTATGGTCCGCTAAGACTATGGCGACTTTACTTTAATTGAAAGAAGCTCTTCCTTGACATAACTTGCAAGTTTGCCTTCAAAGCTGATTTTCTCTCTATTTATTTCGATTGGTTATCTTTTTATTGCCAGATTTTCTTTTCTTTCAATCTGATGCTATCCTTAACTTCTCCAGTTAACCATCATTGGCTTACTCCCTTCCTAGAATCCTTCATTCCCATGGGATAAATCTTTGTTATGAGCCACGGACTGTTTTCTTAAATGGCTGCCATGGTTCATCAACTGTCTTTTATGCTGAACTCCTTTGTCAGTCTACTCCAGCCAACTCTGCCCTCATTCTTTTGATGTTACCCTTATTTAAGTTTAGCACAGTTATTTCTGACCTGTTTTCTTCCCTCTTAAAATGAATGTTAAATTGTATCATGTTACGGTCACTGAGGGATCGTTTACACTGACATACTTTTATTAAATCTGCCTCATCACCAGTTCCAAAATAGTCTGATTCCTGGTTGGATTTACAAGCAATTGTTCTATGAAACTGTGTGAAATATACTCAATGAATTCTTCTTCATGGCTACCTCTGCCAATCTAACTTTCACAGTCTTCAAGAAAATTAAAGACACCATGATAAACAAACTATCATTTTTACATGCCCTTGATATCCCCTGATTTACTTTCTGTCTTACACATGTAACGACTGTTAGGTGTCCTATAGATCCTCCTACTAATGCCTTCTTTCCCTTGTTTTTTCTTACCTTCACCCATTTGGATTCTACATCTTTTGATTCAAGATCATTTCTTGCTATTGTACTTAGAGACCTTAAAGAAAAATGTTTAGTGGGAGCAACTGGGAGTTTCAGAGACTCCTGAAGGATATGGTGGGGGACAATGTTTACCATAAACAGTGCAAAAATCAAACTTGGGAAGAACAAAGTTGAGAGTGAATGCGTATACTTCGACTCAAGCATTGTTGTTATTGTACATTGGCTCAATGCAGCATGCTTACAAAGCAAGTTGCAGTATCAGAAACCACATGGAGTTACTTAAAGAGCTAAAAAAAGACGATTTAAAAGATTTGGAAGAAGAGTCCATGAGACAAAGAAAATTACAAGAATTTTAATACTTAGAAGATTGAGGTGCTCAGGGTTTTAAATGCATTTCATATGAGGATTATTAGAATAACAGCCATAAACATTTAGTTCAAAACTTTTGCAAGGGGTCACGTATTGTGTATCGGTCCTTAAGATGCAGGAAAGCATCTATTTTAGCTAGGAAGAAGAAAAGGGCAAACCTTCATCTTGACAGCAGAAAGTGGGCGAATCATTATTTATTGGTTAGAACAGGTGGGAAAACTGCCCCCAGCGTAATATAGAATTTTATTATTTTTCAGAGTTTAAAACTTTTAAGAAGTAAAACAATATAATTTGCCAGTTAACAGTTAAACTTAAAGCTTTACTGGAAGAACATCACTCAGTATTTCTAAACAACAGTGTGAGTATAAAGTTTAATGTTCCAATGGCAACCTTAAGGCAACAAGATTTGAACAGCATTGATCTAATGCACGAGTACACCATGAAGTCAACTGATTACAAACAGCATTCTGGTGTTATTGATTTAAAACTGATTTAAAAGAATAAGAATAAATAAACACATTGAAAAGAAATGTCCGATTTCTACCCCATTCCTAGAGCAATTCACTGGAGGTCGTGCAGGCGACCAACATTAAATGTAAAAGCACCTGGACAATAAGTGTCCATTCAAAGCTTTCCCACACAGTTCCTGACATTTCTTCCAGACATGACAGACAGAGAAATTGACAGATGGCTTTGCTGACATGGCCCTGGATCTCCTGTTGGATAGGGTCGAATACAGGTAGGACATTGTCTTGCCCCGGGCCAGCAGCAGAGGCCACTACACCACACTATGTCACACTGGTCTGAGGTCCAGAGGTGGCCACAGCTTCCAACTCTCCACCCTGACTGTGATGCCAAAGTCCGCAGAAATTCAGAGAAAGGAAGGGTGAGCTTGCACCTGGGTAATTGCCAGCAGGTCTGGGCCTCTCGGCCCAAATACACCCAGTCAACACTGCCCAAATCTTCAAAGTCCACAAGTTGAATGACAAGCCCTCCAACCCAGAGGCTGGCCATGTATATAGATGTTGTGGGAGGGAGAGGAAGCGAAGAACATTTTGAGGGCGCGAAGATGGCACATGTTCTACTTCATTGTAAATAACCTTTTCCTTTTGGTAAAGTAATTTCATTTGGACTATTACACCATCTGCTGGACTAACATTTTTGCAGATAGTCCTGATTAAGTCATTCCCATTTGAGAGATGTGCAGCCTTGTCAAACATCTCAAGGATGAAAAAGATTGTAATGACCAAACATTACTCATCTCAAACTATTGACACCTTGACCACAGGTGGCCTCAGATATCAATGACCCTTGAACTGTGATGTTAAGGACCACAGCCAAGGTGTTGCACATTAATGTGGATAATACTGAGGCTAAACATAATGTTCATGGGTTGTGCCAAGGTCTGACCTACACACATCATTCTACACTTAGATGCACCTTGAGTGAGAGGACAGAATCAGTAATGATTCCACACTTCTCTGAAGGGTAAAGTTCATTTTATCTTCCAGGTTTTCAGTACAATTCAAGGTTGCAAAATGTACAATGATCAGCTTGCACATCGGCTCTTCCTCATAGTGATTGGTCTCCCGAGGAAAAATCATGTTACCTCTTGCAGGGTCAGCCTTAAAGAATATTCAAGGATTTCAGAGCAACTTTTCAGTTTTTGCACACTGAAACATTCAAGAGTTAGTGATGATGGAAGGGTCAAAAAGAGATTCCTTAGGATTCTTGACACCCCGGTAGCTGTCATGAGAGACCTTACGACACATCACTCAGATATCATTTCCTGACATGCCTTAAAAACAACCTAACATTAGTAGCAGACAACCCTGGGGCATTGATTCACTGCTGCTTACTCTCTGATGGTCACTTAGGTCAGATTTTGTGTGGATAATTTAAAGTGAGATCACCTAAACCTATCATATGTATGCTCACGTGGGTAATGTGACATTTTATTCAGCAACATATAAGGTCAAAGATTACAGGTAACAATATCCACATGTCCTTTTCACTAGGCAGGGCTCTTCGTAGATGATCAATAGAATTACAAATAATTAAACTAAGTCTGAACTCAATTCATTCATCCTGGAATTGGGTGGCTATAAAATTGTCTCCGACCACTCAGGCCCTGTGATTCATTGCTCAATCATGCTATTTTGGATGGCCCACCTGGTTCATGTCCTTATCTTGAGCCTCATCTTCGTTCTCAGAGGACTCCTGTTGCACCCTTATTTTGCCAGCACCCAGGAGTCTACCCCGCCTGCCCACCCACCCCTTTGTTGGATCCAATGCAAAGGGCATAGCATAGAAAAATGATGTGGGACACTCTTTCAGAGCTGCACTGCACTGGTCTGCTCCTCTGTAGCCCTAATAAAAGCATGAGCAACATTGTATCATCATTTTGTGTCAGCCTCAGAGTTTGTAAAAACGTCATAAGCCACATTTATATTGTGTACCCCTAGTCTCCCCTTGTATGGGCTTTGAAAGGATGCAGGTCTCCAGTATATAGGGATCGTGGCTGTTCTCTGGCGCAGACCTCAAGAATTTGACATCGATTATCCTACATAGTTTGAACATTAATGAGCAGAAGCCATTTGTATCCACACACTTTTCAGATTTATGAACAGTGTAGAAAGGAGGATTGACGGCAGAGAATTACCTCAACTACCAGCGGCCTGTAGTTGGTAGCCAGAGCTCAGCATGAAAATATGTTGAACCATAAATCTACCATTTGACTAGAATTTATTTTTGCCACAATGTCTCTAATTGGATTCCTGCTCTTACAAAATAAGAGCAGGGATTGATGATCTTGTACTTTTACTAGTGCCCGTGGTAGCATTCGAAGCAATCGTTAATGTTGTTGCCAATAACAGCCTCACTGCTTGTTAAAGTTAATATGCAGGAGATCTGAATTCATTATCAGGGATAGATAAGAATTTGACATTGGTCCACTGCAAAATCCAAAAATATTGATGTGCCCATAAAAAAAAATTTGCACTACTTTGGTACACACCCTTTTAGTGCCATGCATCATAAGTCCTGCCTCTCATGGAAAAGGAAGATATGTTTCATAATTGTGACTGTGAAGTTGTATCTTTACTGCAAATTGGGACATGAACCAAAACAGGCCAACTCTGTACATGTCCACAAAGAGTCATAGTTCCAGATGCAGTACTAATTTTATTTGTATTTACTTCTAAAACTCTGCCAGATCTTCAACAACCCATATAAACTTCCTGTTTTCCACTGAGACACTGCAGCTAGCCATAAATCTGACCTGGTTGCATTGTGGGGCTCGTGTGCTCAACAATGCTGAAGATCAAAGGTTTGAGAGTAAATCATTTAATGCTTCAAAGGAAAAGTTATATGAGATTCCAAAATCCTCAAAAATACTCTCAAAAATGGGTCCAGGAATGTAATTCCTAAGGAAAAATACATAAACATGTAAGAATGTAGAATTATGCACAACATACCTGAATATGGCAGATGTCTGGCAGTACTGATGAGAAGGCTATATTTTTTAAAAGCAAAAGTTATTATTCCATTCATCAGGTATTGAAACATTATAGATCGTAGATCACAGGAGATCAAATTTTTGAAACCATAGAAAGACTGTGGATTCTCTTTTACTTGAAGGCATTCCAATTTCATTACTGATTTATCTGCCTCTGACTGGAATGATCATCTTCCTTCTTAAGTTATGGCAAGAGATTGCATAGCATCTATAAATGGTGTAGTGGGTGGAGTAGTCTCTTCAGGCCCTCACAACACAAAAAAAAATCAACAAGAGCATGTCAAGTGCTAAGCGCAAGGATCTGAACATTTGCCTCTAATTTCTAAAGTTACAGAGGTTAAATCGCATAAGAGTAATAGAAGAAGGAAGTGTATGAATTAATGTTAGAAAATGATGACATGGGTGATTGTCTCAATTTTGTACTTCTAATGTTTTGCTTTATTTTTCTGCTCCATAAAAGTTACTTGTCTTCCTTTATTTTTTCCCCTGCTGCCAGGCTGATGACGTTCTCATATATGATGAAAGATAAGATGAGTTAAAGACAAGCATTGAGGAGCTGTGACAGGGATTTGCGGCTGATTGAAAGATATTTTGTTTTGGGGGTTGAGGTGGTGTCATATTTGGGCTCTTCGTTGTGTGTGCTTTATGCCTTTTTAATAAGGTATTGAGGCAACAGCACCTGATTTTCTAATATGTACTAAGTACATATGATGGGCAATAAACACAGCCAGTGACGCCCGCATCCCACAAGAAAATACAAAAAACATACTGGAAGGGTCTATTGCTGGAAGCATAGTCAAGAATTTATCCTCATGCATCTCTTTACAATATTATGCCATCTAATGAAATATTTTAAGAACATTGACAAGTGCTGTCCTTGTGGTAATTCAAACTTTTTCTCCCAAAAGGCTTTAAAGTGCTTGCAGAAGAAATTGAATAAAATAAGAAGTCTATGTCCAATAATGTGGGTACAAAGTATTTAAATGAGAAATTCCTTGCTTTTTTAGAGTGTTAATTTCCATTGCTAAAAATTATGAGGTAGAAAGATGCGAGCATGTAGAATGTTCCTGTTTAATGAGAATTAGCACTGGCAATTAGCCCAGCAGTGCTTCAGCCAATTTTTCTTATTTAGTGAGGTGAACCATCCCCCTTGGAACAATGTATTCATTTGGAGTGCCCAGCTTAAGTAAATGTTGTAATCTTAAACTATGCAGTGAAGTAGTACAATTTTGTTAATTATAGTCATTGACTTAGTTTAAAAAAAATCTATTTAAAAATCATGAAATAGTAGGAACTGCAGATGCTGGAGAATCTGAGATAACAAGGTGTAGAGCTGGATGAACACAGCAGGCCAAGCAGCATCAGAGGAGCAGGAAGGCTGACGTTTTGGGCCTAGACCCTTCTTCAGAATCTTTTCGGCCTTGAAACTGCTCGACCACGTCCTGAAGCAAACCAGGTACTACAGCCACATCACCTTTCTTAGTACCTGCCTACGGAACCAGCCCATTTCTGAAGAAGGGTCTAGGCCCAAAACGTCAGCCTTCCTGCTCCTCTGATGCTGCTTGGCCTGCTGTGTTCATCCAGCTCGACACCTTGTTATTTAAAAATCATGCTTGTTTCATCTTTGTTCAATAAATTTCAAAAAATGATGTATCAGAAAATCTGCCCATGGATCAACTATGGTTAAACATTTTTGCCACATAAAGCAATCATAGAGCAATGGATCTTTACATATTTATAATTACGTTTTGTCTTTGGCCTAAGTATGTTTCTCTCTGTAGCCATTTGATCGTAAGTTGCTATGTTGGATAAAAACATTGACGGTGTATTTTATGTGCATTGGTGAAGGTAGTGAGAGGCCTGCGTTGTCTCTTCCTGGGAAAGTTTGCTCCACCTTGTTCCTCTCTGGCACTCAACAAGCTAGCAATGGCTCAGCCTGGGTTCCAGTACCCCCACATCTGGTCATCCTGCAGGCTAGCAGTGGGCCCAGTCTGGGTGTTTCAGTGAGGAGGTTCGAATCATATAATCCCTACATTATGGAAGCATGCCATTTGGCCCATCAAGTCTACACCGAGCCTCTGAAGAGTATCCCACCCAAACCCACCCACTATCCCTGTAGTCCTGCATTTCCCATGGCTAATTCACCTTGATTGCATATCTCTGGACACTACAGTCAATTTAGCATGGTCAATCCATCTAACCTGCACATTTTTGAACTCGTGGGAGGAAACTGGAGCACCAGGAGGAAACCCATGCAGACACAGGGAGAATATGCAAACTCCACACAGACGGTCGCCTGAGTCAAACCCGGGTCCCTGGCGATGTGAGGCAGCAGTGCTAGCCACTGACCTACCGTGCCATGCCGCTTGGAAGCAAAGCAAAGGTGGCTGCAAGCAGTAACCCCTCAACACTGCTCACCTCCCTCAGGCACTGAATGCCTTTGAAACAGAGATCCCTTCCCTACCTAACAAAAAGCAACCCTGATAATGTTAGTACCAGTGGCAGTGGGACAATGCCCTAAAGTGGGCATTAAGCAGTGGTGGGATCTCACAGACCATCACCACAACAAGAAACAAGCAATACCTTGTTCCAGAGGCCCAGTGAGTTGTGCCCTATCAAACTGATTCAAACAGTCAGGCTGAGAGGTCCAATGGGTTTGGGGCCATTGATGCATTTCTCAGAGGTCCAGCGCATGTTTGACTGCATTTTTAAGACTCTCTCACACCACTCTGCAGCCTTCAAACTCCAGACTGCAAACAGGAAAGTGGATCCTTATGTTACGTGGTTGCCAGGAAGTCACCATGACAACTCTTTGGCAGCCCCAGGTGCTAGGGCTTTGCAGGTATGGATTCCTGGGGTCAAGGGCTGCTCTGTAAAGGACTGTGAGGAAACCTCACACTGCAGCAAAGAGAGATACCATAACTGCTGTAGCTCAACCCAACTGACCAACAAACAGCCCATTGATCATCTGAAGGTGAATTCTGTGTCTCCAGATCAATCCATTGGAGCCCATCAGTATGCCATAAGAAATATGGGATTTTTTTTGCTTAAGTCCTTTGAGCATGCTCCACCATTCAACATGAACTGGCTAATCTTCATCTTCAATCCCACTTTCCTCCCTGCTCACATATCCTTGGATTTCCTGACAGACTAAAAATCTCAGCCTTATGTATGTTCATTGATAATATATTTCCAATGTTTCGATCTCCCTGACTGACTACCATTTGACTCCCATCCCAATTCCCACCACATGACTACCACTCTGAACTCCCAACAATACCCCCTCCCCCCCAACTATCTGATAAACCCTTGACCCAAACTCTTAACTCAGGGGCTGTGCCAACCTGACTAAACTTTAAAGTAACCCAATTACCCCTTGACCCTCCGACTATCCACCATAACCTGACTAACTTCACATTATCTGACGATTTCTTTAACGTCCTCATTAACACCCAACTCAACCTAACTGCTAAATCCCTGCAACTAGCTCCAACTTCTGACTAACTGCTGGTAACTGGGCCAACCTGACCTGCTTTCTCATCTTCCAGTCAACCCCCTCACCTACCGAATCGCTAGCTGCAGATTGTTCCTAAAATTACTCTCTGTTCCAAATATGAGTCATTGCAAATTGATCACTCAGAGAGGGTGAGTGAGGTAAACTTAAAAGTTCAGACAATGGATTTGCATAAGTGAATATAAAGTTTTGTGTGGGATTCTTAGGGGATTTAACACGGTAGATGTGGAAAGTTTGTTTCCCCTTGTGGGAGAGTCTGGGACCGAAAAGGCGTAATTGACCTTCACTCCATTATAAGGTCAGAAGTGGGGATGTTTGTTGATGATTATATGATGTTCAGCACCATTGGTGACTCCTCAGACACTGAAAAAGTCTGTGTCCCAATGTAACGAGACCTTGACAATATCGAGGATTGAGCTGAAAAGTGACAAATTATATTTGCACTACACAGATTTTTAACAAATGATCATTTCTAATGAGAAAGAACCTAACCATCGCCTCTTGATATTAAATAGTGCTTCTATCACTGAATCTCCCACTATCAACGCCCTGAGCATTGTCAATGACCAGAAACTGAACTGGTCGAGCCATATAAACATAATGGCTACAAGAGCAGGTCCGAATAGTTTAAGAATAGAAAGAATAAAAACAATATAGTTGAAAGGCAGCCTATCTTCGTTCTGCCATGAGTCCTGAGCCGGCTGACCAATGACACTTGTGCTGCAGCCATCAATGTTGAAGTTGCAGTTTTTCAGGTGCGATCACTTTGCTACTGAGCCCACCTCACTGCCGCCAATTCCAGGTTCTGTGCTGGACCCACACGCAGCCTGCAACCAGGAGCTGCCAGACCAGCTGCTGCCACTGCCTTGCTGATAACCAGGAGTCCCCGGCTTCGGGCCTACCACAACCAGGAGTCCCCGGCTCCACTGCCAGGCCAGGCAGCTGCCGCGCTAAGAGTCCAGCTCTGGCTGCCCTCCTCCGAGATGTTGCCTTGTTGGTGCCACCATCTTGAAGAGTCCATTGCTGCCATCGCTGCTTCTAATTGCAGGAGGAGCTTTGCTGCTACTGCTGCCACCACTGGCCCCACACATTGGGACGACTCGGAAATTCATAAAGACTCTTTAGACAACACTTACCAAATCTATGATCACTTGTATCTAGAAGGACAAGGGCAGTAGCTACATGGGAACAGCCTCAGCAAGCCACTTACCGTCTAGACATGGAAATATATCAGCGCTGTCAGTTCACAATCTTGGAATTCCTTCCCTAACAACTTTGAGGATCTACCTGCAGCACATTGCAAGGCGTGCTGCCTGGTTTATTGTTCACCAGCTCCCTGGTTCTGACACTGGGCTTACGTTGTGGGATGTGGTGTGGTGGAAAACACAGGGGGCAGATGCTTCGGAGGCAAAGGAAACTCTGATTTTATTGAAAGACAAGCAAATTGAATATATATATAGGAAACCAAGAAAGTGAATATCAAACCCGACTATTACTGACTGAGACCTGCCTCAAAGTTAACTTGACCCCCAGTTAAGACTTGATGTGGTGGGTAAAGAGATACAGTGGCTAGCTGTTACCAATGCTAACAGGGTAGAGAGAGAGAGAGATTACCTGCTAACCTGAAGTCCTATCCTGCTTCCTTTCCTTAGGGGTGCCCTACACCGTTAGCCTCCGGACCCCACCTTCCCATATCTGAGACTAGCCAAGCTGGGATAGAGGGTCTCAATGACCATAGGCTCACCCCAGATTGAAAACATGATCTCGACTGGCTCTTGTCCGTAGTCTCTTGCCATAGCTACTCCGCAAAGGGCCACAGGTGCTGCTAACAGTCAGTCTTGTGGTGTCTACTGATGATGTTGGGGCGTTGGACCTGACAGGTGAGTACCTTGGGTTTATTTTCTTTCTTGGTGATCCTCGTGAGCGGGTTGTTATCTCAGATGGTGGTGAATGGTGCTGGTGTTGCCCTGGTCGGTATCTTGTGTCTCTGGATGCTTTCGGTCACCTCTAGACATCGAGTGGAGGTTTGCGGTTGGTTGAAGGTGTTTGGTAGTTATGAGGGCTGCTCTCGATGTGGAGGGTTCACGGAGTCCTTGATTTGGAGGCATCTGTGGGAACTTTTCTCTCGATCAGTAAGTCTGACCGATCGCCTTTCCCTTCCTTGCAGCTTTGGCTCAAGGACTCCTTTGCGTGTGGGGCCTGCTTCTTGTTTGGACCCTTGAACTCCTCTCACGAACTGCTCACACTGGGCGCACAGAGCCCACTTCAGACAACACAACTAGTTGGAGTCGGAGTGCACTGCTGGTATCACAATGCTGAGTGCTGGGATTGGGCCTCCCAGTTATACCCAGCTGCAGGCCCCCTTATCTCCCACCAAATCTGGCTTCAGCTGATGAACTGTTGTTCCTCCTCTCAAGGCTGAATGAGCTTCCTGATCACTAGAGGAGATGTGAATGGCTTTTCCATTAAGGTGAATGGTTTCGATGGTTTGGAATGTCCAGTATATCCCTTGGAAGGGTATTTGTTAAGTTTTGAATAGTAGTGTGAATGTTCTTATATCCAAATGCGAAACAGGTTTGCATGTAGCACAATGGTGTGGAATGTTCGATATTTCTGTGCCTGAGCACTGTTTGGAAATTGAAAGGCTTTGTACCAGAAGGTCTGACGTTGTTTGTTTCCTGCAGTCCGACTTCCATTGTTTAAGTTGGGGCATGAATGGGAGCCTTTCTTCAGTTTCTGCAAGCTAACTCCTGTTCCAGACACCTGTCCCTGGGCTTGCATATTACCCAATCTGTCCCAACCAGCCTTTTCTTGGTTCGGTTAAGGCCCACGGTTTTTTGAGTCCAAACGTTCAGTCAATTTTAGGTAATTTCCACAAACTTACATCTTCAGAAGGTTTTAGTCCAGGGTGTATCCATAAACTGATGGGGATTTTGACCCAATATACACCATGGACTGCAGCATGTTCAAGAATGTAGCTCACTAACACCTTCTCAAGGGCAACTATGGATGGGCAATAAATGTTGGGGCCAGTGACACTCAGATTCCATGAGTGAATAAAACAAAACTCAGTATAATGGGTTGCATTTTAAGTATGATTTGAATTTCATCTGTCCGAGGAATTTCTACTCTGAGCATTGTAAATCTGTGAAATTCTTCATCTCAGAGGGCTGTTGAGGATGACTTGTTCAATGTTTTCAAGGTTGAGATGAACAGTTTCCTAATCATTTAGAGAATCAAAGGTCATGGAAAAAATCAGGAAAGTGGATTTGAAGATTAGTAAATTAGCCATGATCTCGTTGAATGGAGGAGCAGAATCGATAGAACAAATGGCCTACTTCTGCTCTTATGGTCATCTGGTCTTTTCCAGTACGGAGTTCATTTATAAAATTGGCCTTCGAAATAATGCAGTGGTATGTTGACACCATTGAGGAGTATTTGTATCCAAGATACTACATTATTAAAAACAAAATATGGTGGATTATGTACACACCGTCATTGGTACACCATAGAAATGAATGAATGAACATACTGATATTTTAATAACTTAGAAGTTTAATCTAACCATATCTTTTGACGTTATCAGTCACAGACTAATCAGCATCCTTATCTCATGCTGTATGAATTGGTGTTCTTCCTTGAAGTCTAGTTTCTTGCATTCTCATCCCAATGAGTGTAATGTTAAAAACTTCAAATTCATGCCTGGTTTTAGCAATGTTTAAGGTGGGAATGTAGGACAGACCCATTACTATACAATGCAGTCTGTGTAGGGCAATTGCTTTACTAGATCTATATTAATAACTGACATTTTTGTGGGAAGGACATAATTCAAAAATCTGCAGATGGCACCAAACATGGAAGTATTGTGGCAAGAGGAGGATAGTGGTAGACTTAAAGAGCACATAGACCAGATGGTAGAATGGGTGGACACATGGCAGATAAAATGAAGTACAGAGAAGTGTGAAAAGCAACATCTTGATAGGAAGAGCCAATGAGACACTTCAATTCTTCGGAAGGTAAAGGTTTTAGAGAGGGAGCAGAGTTTCTCCAGCAATTTCTGTTTTGTTTCAGATTTGCATCATCCACAGTTCTTTGTTTATTATCTAGAAATAGGAATGTTATGTTTCAGTTATACAGAGTGTTGGTGGGACCACATCTCAAGTACCAGGTGTAGCTTTGATATCCTTTTGAAAGAAGAATATAAAAGCATTGGAAACAGAAGATGTTTGCTGGATGAGTGGATTGCCTTATGAGGATAATTTGGACAGACAGTGCGTATCTCTATTGGACTTTAGAAAGTGGGGGCAACTGAACTGAAATGCATAACGTCCTGAACGGTTTTGATGAGGTGGACATTTCCTCTTGTGGGCCACTTTAGAATTAGGGGGACCATTTTAAAATTAGAGGTCACTCTTTTAGGACCGAGATGAGGAACTTCTCGTTTCTTGCAGCAGGCTGTGCAACTTTGAGACTCTCTGCCTCAAAATGCTACAGCGGTGATATCATTGAATATTTTTAAGGTGCAGGTAGGTAGATTATAGTTGGGCAACACAATGATTATCAGGAGTAGAAGAGGGTTTGGAATTTGAAACACACAGTCTACCGTGATTTTATTAAATGGTGGAGCAGACTTGAAGAACTGAATTGCGTACTTCTATTCCGAATTTATATGTTTGCATTCACGTACGTTCTGCACTATGACCATCCTCTTCTGTTCTTCCATTTAGGTGTAATTGTAAGTAGCTCCTGTACCGAACAGACACCTGTGGTATCCTTTTGACTATACAACTACTGTGGCAAGATTATTGGAATCTTTGTCTCCAATAAGCTTACTCATTTCAAGTCTGATACATCTATTATGTGATTTTGCAGTTCTATAAGTTCAACATTTTAAAGAACGAATGCTATGCCAAGTGCAGTTTATTCCTCTTTCTTTCTCTAGCCTGACGTCTTCATGCAGTAGGTATCATCAGACTCAAAGGAACATACAGATGGATTGTGCACTTCTTCCAAAATCAAAATGCTTGAGTCTGCCTTTTCTAAGAAAGATATGTGGGGAGCTTGATGAAGCATTTTAAGAATGTGGCCTATTGCAAAGAGAGGGTCTACAATATGGAATTGAAAGACTAAATATGGTTGCAAAAGCTATAATTGTTCTGAAGTTATTTCACTCATGAGAATTGTATGCTTCTTGCCCCAATGTGCTGTTACACAAGTTGAGCTGATGCGACACTTTTTTCTGCATAATGCCATAGAGTGAATAGTAATATTAACAGGGAGAGAAAAGTGCAGGAAAGTACTTTTCATTTAAAGGCCTCCTCTTTCTAGAGATAAACAGAGTCTTCCTGATGTTATTTGACCTTGTTTTGAAAATGGCAATTCTATTAACACAAGGAGTAGCTGGTATATGCTACCTATTCCTGCCAGTCTGCTTCCCTGTGCATCCATCATGAGAAACGTTCTGTGGGCCATAGTCACCTAATTCAAAACTGCAAAGGTACAACTTCAAACTAGCCTGGAATTAAGTCTTGGATATTTGTGTTTCCACCTTATCATACAGTTTATCATGATTACACATCTTTTATGTATTAGAGTTGACCTTCTCTGTAGCTGTAACATTATATGCTGCATTCTGTTCCATCACTCTGGTGTCCTTACGTAAAGTATGAATTGTCTGGATAGCACACAAAACAATGCCTTTCACTGTATCTTGGTACATGTGACAATAATAAATCAAATCAAATCAAAGAGCTCCAGATAATTTAATGTTACATTTCCACAGTTTAAATCTAGTGAAGTCAAGATAAAGTGGGATTTATCTTTGCCAGGTATGCCCACTCTCATCAACAGCTACATGCTTCAGGACACCAATAAGAGATTTTGTGAGAATATGGTGTAGCCATCTTAATCACTAAAATTGGTAATCTGCCTCGGTATTTTACCCTTCTGTCCACAGTGATTCCTGCAAGAGTTACGCGAGCAATGAGAGAAATGTGATGCTCTAACAGACCACGATGTCATTGTGTCGGCTTTTCCGGAATGCTGATGGTGTACCCAGCTAAGGGATTCTTGGTTCCAGCTGTGTCGGAAGTTATCGGATCAGATATGGGCCGATACATTTTGAAGTTGAGAGCTCTGGACTTTCTCCTGTCAAGCACCTAACATGTTGCACGTGTCGCCATCATCATTCTCTCACGGTACATTGAAGGTAAGCAGAAGTCCTGAAGATGGTTATCTCTTTGCATGGAGTTTGTGAAACAAAAGGATTCATTTTCTCTTTTTGTAAAACAATCTTGGCAGATACTCTAGCCTTCTGCTACATTTGAACATACGCTTTTCATTTTCATGGTTGCAGGCATTGATTTGTCCGGAATGGCCCCTGTTAGTCTTTGAAATGTCAATAATTTTGCCATATGTATCTAGGCTCGCCACGTTGCAGGCTCATGGCATGACACTTTACTAGTTTCTGCTTTTAGAAATGGAGATTGACCTGTATTTTCTGTCTGTCTCCTGCTACTTCAATAACAGTCTGTTTCTTGCCTGCTGATAACCTCACTTACCAGCAAACCCAATGGTGGAGTAGGGCTCCTCTGCTGGAGCTCATCTGCTCCGACCACTTTTCTTTTGCTTTTTCTTTTCTCTTGCTAACTTAACTTTTTGTGTGCTTGAGCGGCATCAAAGGCGGCAAGGGCCCAGCACGCAGACCTTGAGTGGACCTCGCGTAGTATCGCACCGGGCTAGAATTTGGACCTTGAGTGGACTCGGGGTCAGACCTCGAATAATCTCATGCCGGCCCTGGAACATGGATCTTGGGTGGGCATACCATGGACTTTGAGCCAGGCCCAGGGTGCCGACCTCTGGCAGGCCTACTGCAGACCTTGGGCAGACCCAGTGCAATAGAGAGTGAGCCCCTGCTTACTTTTCAGGAGCAAGCACAGGACTTGGAATCAGTGGCTGCTATATTGGCCCAGGTGATGTCGGTGAGGTAGGCGTAGCGGCAAAACATGGTGCCTGAAGATCGGTTACCTTTTCTGTTGGTTGTGTCCAGCGGCGGCAGTGGCGAAGAGGGGATAGAAGGCCATCATGATAACATCGATGAGGTGGGCCTGGCAGTGAGAGATGCCACTCTGATGTTGGTTGGTCCGGTGTAGGAGGCAGTGAGGCAGTGATGGAGGAACATTGGCTCAGCAACAAAGATGGAGCCTGAAGAATGGTATCTTTGATGTTGGTTCGGTCTAGTGAAGATGGTGATGAAGCGTGCTGGAAGGATGGTAGCGCGGGCATTGTTAACAATAATGAGCTGGCTCAGGACTGATTGACTCTCTTCAAGTTATATCTTTCCTTATTCTCAAATTATTCAAAATTGTGCCATTTCATGACAGCACATGAAAACCTTTCACTGTGTACACCTGCCCCCACACCTCCTCCCTCACCCCAATCCCAGGCCCCAAGAAGACTTTCCACATCAAGCAGATGTTCACCTGCACATCTGCCAATGTGGTATACTGCATCCCCTGTACCCGTTGTGGCCTCCTCTACATCGGGGAAACCAAGCGGAGGCTTGGAGACCACTTTGCAGAACACTTGCGCTCAGTTCGCAACAAACAACTGCACCTCCCAGTCGCGAACCATTTCAACTCCCCCTCCCATTCCTCAGATGACATGTCCATCCTGGGCCTCCTGCAATGCCACAATGATGCCACCCGAAGGCTGCAGGAACAGAAAGTCATATTCAGCCTGGGAACCCTGCAGCCCAATGGTATCAATGTGGATTCCACAAGCTTCAAAATCTCCCCTCCCCCAACCGCATCCCAGAACCAGCCCAGCTCGTCCCCGCCTCCCTAACCTGTTCTTCCTCTCACCTATCCCCTCCTCCCACCTCAAGCCCCACCCCCATCTCCGATCTACTAACCTCATCCCGCCCCCTTGACCTGTCTGTCCTCCCTGGACTGACCTATCTCCTCCCTACCCCCCTACCTACACTCACCTTTACTGGCTCCATCCCCGCCTCTTTGACTTGTCTGCCTCCTCTCCACCTATCCTCTCCTCTATGCATCTTCTATCCACCTCTCTCCATATTTATTTCAGAACCCTCTTCCCCTCCTCCATTTCTGATGAAGGGTCTAGGCCCGAAACGTCAAGCTTTCCTGCCCCTATGATGCTGCTTGGCCTGCTGTGTTCATCCAGCTCCACACTTTGTTATCTCGGATTCTCCAGCATTGGCAGTACCTATTATCTCTGAACTGCTTGGTGTCAGGAAGAAAATTGAGAAGTGGCTTGACCTCCAACAGCACAGGTAGTATCTTTCCATTGTCTGCAGCTAAAATCCATTTTAAACATGAAGAAAGCCAATTCATCTTTCCTCGTGCAACTGTTGCAAGCTGTGAGTTTTAAGTGATAAGTCAGGGACCCTTTTATGAGTGAATCAGTCACTTTCTTTCTCTTGCAAACCAGTGGAAGCAGTGAAAGAAAGGCAACTGAAAAGCTACATTCTGACCAACACAAGAATCATAGGATTGTCTCAGCATTCCATGAATAGGATCTATTGAACTGCCTTCCTCTTTTCCACTGTCCGTAATCTATTTCTGTGTGTGTGTGTGTGTGTGTGTGTGTGTGTGTGTGTGTGTGT
>JAHRHZ010000014.1:49306738-49321271 GCA_024137785.1 Ginglymostoma cirratum
TGTGTGTGTGTGTGTGTGTGTGTGTGTGTGTGTGTGTGTGTGTAAGAGGATTAGAGATTTAATTTGTCATGTTATACACCAGCAGTTTATAGCTGTTTCCCTGTAGCCAAAGTTTAATTATTTATAATAAATACTGATTCTTGTTAAGTACAGAACCCCTGATTTATGCTTTCTATGAAGTTGGGTCTGAAAATCAGGTAAATTGGCGAATCTTGTGTTCCTCTATTAACATTATTAATTTTTGTGACAATTTTAGCAACAGCTGTGTACAGCCAACCATCCTTACTCAGATTATGCTGCCTTAATTCCCTTTCCTGTGATCCATTCCAAACTTTCTGTTACAACTAGATGAAGAAAGGTAGAGTGGCTCCTCTCCTTTTCATTCCTTGTTCAATAGCAGCAGGTTAATAAAAGTCTTTCAATGTTTAACTGTTTTCATGCTGGAGGGACCAACTGGCTTATGTCTGTTCCTATTTCTTATGCAAGGATTCACATGCATGCAGATGTAAGTTACAAAATAGGCTGATATGTTGAGCCTTATTTTAAAGTCCAAGAAAAATTATTGTTATGTGGCTCTTCTAGATTGATGACTCGGATGGTTTCTGGACGAGCTTGATGATCTTTTTGATCTATTCAGCTTTGAGTTTGCAGATCACACAAAGCCTGGTGTCCCTAAGGAGGATGCAGAGATGTTTCAGTGTGATTTGGACAAGTTGAGCGATAAGGCAAATGTGTGGCAGATGAAGCATAAATGTAAGGTTATCCACTTTAGTAAAAAAAAGGAAGGCAAGTTATCTGAATGGTAATAGTTTAAGAAAAGAGGATGTGCACCAAGACCTGGATGTTCTTGTGCACCAGTCGCTGAAATTAATATATGGCCTTCATAGCAAGAAGACATAAGTAAAGGTGCGTCTTGCTGCAATTTTTTGGATGTTAGTGAGACCAAACTAGTCTCCTTAGCTGAAGACCTTTGAGCCAGTTTGTATCAAATAGCTAGTTCGCCCAAATTGCATGTGATTTAACCTGGCTAAACAGTCTACCATGTGGAACCTTTTTGAATGCCTTATTGAAGTTCACATAAGATAATGTCAACTGCTCTGCCTTCATCAATCCTCTTTGTTACTTCTTCAAAAAACTCAGTCAAGTTAGAGACACATGATTTTCCACGCACAAAGCCAGGTTGACTCTTCCTAATCAGCTGTTGGCTTTCCAAACATGTGTACATCCTATCCCTCAGGATCCCCTCCAAAAACTTGCCCACCACTGATGCCGGGTTCACTGGTCTATTGTTCCCTGGATTTTCCTTATCACTTTTCTTAAATAGTGGCGCCACGTTGGCCAACCTCCAGTCTTCTGGCATCTCACCTGCGCCTATTGATGATACAAATACCTCAGCAAGGGGCCCAGCAATGATTTCCCTGGCTTCCCACAGAGTTCTAGGGTACACCTGATCAGGTCCTGGGGATTTATCCATCTTGATGCATTTTAAGACAGCCAGCACTTCCTCCTTTGTAATATGAGCATTTTTCAAGATGTCGCTGTTTATTTCCCCAGGATTTATACACTTAATGGTAAGGTCCAGAGGAGAGTTGCTAAACAAAGAGACCTTGGAGTGCAGGTTCATAGTTCCTTGAAAGTGGAGTCACAGGTAGACAGGATAGTGAAGAAAACATTTGTTGTGCTTGTCTTTGTTGGTCAGCGCATTGAGTGTAAGAATTGGTAGCTCATGTTGCAGCTGTACCGGACATTGGTTAGGCTACTTTTAGAATACTGCGTTCAATTCTGGTCTCTCTGCTATTGGAAGGATGTTGTGAAACTTGAAAGGGCTCAGAAAAGATTTACAAGCATGTTGCCAGGGTTGGATGGTTTGAGTTATAGGGAGAGGCTGAATAGATTGGGGCTATTTTCCCTGAAGCATTGGAGACTGAGGACTTTATAGAGGTTTATACAATCATGAGGGACATAGATAAGGTGACTAGCCAAGGTCTTTCCCCCAGAGCAGGGGAATCTAAAACTAGAGGGCATAGGCTTAAGGTGAGAAGGGGAAAGATTTAAAAGGGATCTAAGAGGCAACGTTTTCATGTAGAGGGTGGTGCATATGTGGAATGAGCTGCCAGAGGAAGTGGTGGAGGGTGGTACAATTACATTTAAAAGGCATCTGGATGGGTACATGAACAGGAAAGGTTTAGAGGGATACAGGTCAAATGCTGGCAAATAGGAATAGATTAATTTAAAATATCTGGTCAACAAGGACGAGTTGGATCTATGGATCTGTTTCCATGCTGTGCAGCTCTATGACTGTATAAGATGGATGTTCTATCCATGGAGAGAGTGCATCAAAAGGTTTCATAGACTGATTCCTGGGATGGCAGGACTGAAGTACGTTCAGAAGCTGGATCAGATTCACTGCACGTGGGCGTCACTAGATAGGTCCATCTCTATTTACCCAGAGTGCAGTTAAGAGTCAACCATATTCCTGTAGATCTGGAGTCACACATTGGCCTGACCAGATAGAGACAGCAGTTTCCTTCTCAAAGGATATTAGTGAACCAGAAGGGATTTTACTGACAATCTGGCAAAGGTTTCATAGTCATGATTAGAATCTTAATTCCAGATTTTGATTGAATTCCAATTCCACCATCTGCCATGGCATGATACAAATCAAGCTCCCCGCACCTGTATCTGGGTCTCTAGATTATTAGTTTAATGATACTACCACTAGGCCATGACCTTTCCACTAATTAGGACTGTATTCAGTGGAGTTTAGAAGAATGAGGAATGAATCTCATAGAAATCTCTAAAACTCTAACAGGACAAGACAGGGTAAACACAGGACAGATGTTCCCAATGACCAGGGAGTCCAGAACCAGGGGTTACAGTTTAAGGATAAGTGGTAGATGACGTAGGACGGAGATAAGGAGATTTTTTTTCAGTCAGAGAGTGGTGAAACTGCCACAGAAAGCAGTTGAGGCCAAAACATTGCATGTTTTCAAGAAGGAGATAGATATAGTTCTTAGAGCAAAAAAGATCAAATAGTAGCAGGAGAAAGTTGGAACAGGCTGCTGAGTTGGATGATCAGCCATGGTCGTATTTAGTGATGAACCAGGCTCAAAGGCCAGAATGGCCTACTCTTGCTCTTACTTTCTATGTTTCTCAGATGATTAAATATCCTGATGGACAATTTATCTTTACTCACAGTGTCAGCAACTGTTGGGTTGATTCTCAAAACATTGTCTTTAAGTGTGTGGATTGTCAAATCGCATGCAGGCCTCCAGCTTAGAGAGAGAGAAAGTGATCGATACAGGAGTTCTGTTACTTTGTCAACTTTTCTGCATCTGTTCAGTGTCCTGGACAAAAAGCAGTTTCTGAATCACAAAAAATAGTCAATCGACTCATCGAATAATCCCTTCTTACCACCTGACCAATTACACAAACCTGGTTGTAGCTAGTTGATTTGACATCCATGGACTGGACTTGAAAGGCCAGGTATTCAGGCCAATCAATATATAAAATCACTTCAATACACTAACTATTAAATGTAGCCTTCTACGAGAGGTAGTTAGGAAAGTTAGGTGTTGCAGTGAGCCTACTAAATGTTTGTGCCTCAGGAATAAGGGGATGCCAGTTCAAAAATGTAGCCTTTGCTCCTGGCTATTGTTGCTATGTAATTATTTTTCTCTTTATTCACATTACATCCCTGTATAATAGCCCTAATATTCCTCGGAGTGATAATTGCAGTCAGCTTGCCACCAGGACCTATATTTTTCCACCAGTACTGAGCTCCACATTCCTTCCTGGGAATTCCAGTCCCGCACCTTCAGAAATATAGAGCAGTTCCCTATAGTGGAGGGTAGTCTAAGGGAGTTAAATCATACTTTCTTTTGGAATAGTCAGTATATTTCCTTTTGGAGCGTATTCTGAGATTTAAAAGTTTATCAGCAGAAGCCAGATAATTTGATAGCTGTTGTGAAAGGGTAAATGTAAGTGTGGGTTCGAGTGGCATTTGGTTAATGAGTTAGGGTCTCAGGTGGGTAGAATGCCAAGGCCAGTTGGGTATGGTGTCAGGGAGGTAGGGTGCCAAGTAGGTGATGGAGTGATTAGGATGGGTCAGTGGTGGGTAGGAAAGCGTATTATGGCAGTGGCTGTTGGGCTGGTAGCAACCAAATGTATGTTGGGCCAAAGGGCAAGGGCTGTTTTGGGACTGGCAGGTGACGTGGATATTGGAGCCGATAAGAGTTCAGTTTGGTGACGGAAAGGGTTTTCAGGTCCAGAAGGGCTGTGGAATCACATTGGAATGCAGGTGTCTGGTTGGCAGGTGAATGTGGTTGTTGTCAGGGGGCTGGGGAAGTCAGTGTAATGGTTTGGAAAGGTGCTATTGATAGGATTTGGTAGTTTATGTAGATTAGCATATCTACTCAGAAGTTGGACTCAGATTCAGTTTTTAATCTAAGTTTTCCTGCATAACTATCAACTTATTGAGGTAGAACCCTCTGAATTAATGGATTCTTTCATAGGGTTCTCAATACAAGGAATTGTCCATCGGAATCTTCAATTTCTCCGCTAATTTCCACGGAGTCTGCTGTACCTGGAATTCCACCTGGTTCTGATGCTCAATTCCAGTCTGTGCTGCTCCAACCATTTGGCCACTGTAATATCTGGACCAATGACTATGTTTCAAGTGGTCCATAAATTCCCAAATGAAGGCACATAGGAACAGGAATAGGCTATTCAGCACCCCCCTCAAGGTCGCTCCACCATCCAATGAAATCAGGGCTGATCTGTGGCCTATCTCCATATACCAGCCTTTGGCCCATCTCCCTTAATATCTTTGCTAAACAAAAAATTATCTATCTCAGACTTAAAATTAATAAGCGACCTAGCATTCACTGCTGTTTCTGGAAGAGAGTTCCAAACAAAGAAGTGATACAGGACAATGCCCATCTTAAACTGAGTAAATTTTAGCCCTGTGTTACTCACTCTTTATGATGATGAGCTCCATTATGTGTAAATCCTCTTTGCAGGTTCAGATGGTAGTAAGGATGACTTGTTGAAATTAATTGAAGGAAAATACATTGGATTAGAGATGGAGCATGTGAACCTCCATGATCAAATCTATATTCCTTTCCCAATTTTGCATCCAAGATCTCTCTTTTCAGCTGTTCATTCTCTTATGCTCCCCTGATTTGTTTTGCAAGATACTTTCCCTTAAATGCTTTTATACATTTAGCTCTACGTTCGTTTCTCAAGTGCTGATTTCTTTTTACTGAAGAGAATTGTTTCTGCATCTGTTTTTAAATGCATATTTATCATTGTGTTGCTTAAGAGCTGTTGCCTCTATGGGAAAACCATGACAGTAGCTACAGGACCTTGTCTTTTTCAGGTTGGGCTGTACAGAGGTTTTCAATTCTTAAGTCACACTTTGTCACAAATTCACACCCGTTTAATGACACATGGTGTAGGTGCTAGTGTACAGTGATTTGCATTTTAAAGTTTAAGTAAAAACTTTACTGAAATTAAATTTACTTAAAGTAAACTCCATTTAAATTCAAATACTTGGAATGTTTTGTTCTGAATCTCTTTAATGTGAGAGTCTGTAACCTTTTGGAGGATCTGTAACTTGGTCAAATTTGTCGCCCATCCACACAGAGCTTGGTGGGTAGCTTGAGTTAAAATTAAACCCCTTTCTGGCCAACGTGCTCAGGCATGTATTGACACACATCTGGAGTAGATGGAATTTTAACCTAGGTCTCCTGGCTCAGAGGTAGGGACGCTACCACTGTGCCACCAACCAGCGATAAATGGTTGTGGTAAACAACAGCTTTAGGAACATGATATCACACTTTGTTTGAAACAGAAACAAATCATAACTGAACAATTTTTACAAAAGTGCAGAGAAAGCAGAGAACTCCAGCTATTTTCTGCTTAAAATGTGACCTTGTACTCATGTGACCTCCCCACAAAGAGAAAGAGCAACTAGGCAACAGTCAATTTCGAGAATCTTTCCAACAAGAACAAAAATTAGCCATGGCTGGATTATAACAACCATAAACATGCTGCAGATTCCAGACTACCTGTGACCAGTGCTGCAGAAGATCAACCAGTTACTGCTATAAAACAGCAAGTGCTGGAAATATATCACAGAATAATAACATTCCAGCGGCCGACCCTTCATCAGAACTGGTTGGTATGACGATGGGTCTGCACTCAAACATTAATTTCTTTTTGCTGTTTAAACACTGACAGACCTACTTTTGAAAACCCAGCATTTCTTTAACTTCACTTTATTTTTTACTTTTAATTATCATTGTTATCATAAATGTTAGAATGTTATGGTGATTGTTTTGGTGACCTGCATAAATGTGTTGGCATCAAAACATTACAGCTCCTATTAGGGAAACATGGAAGTGCACTTTGGAAGCTGTCATGTCAGACAGCGCATTTTGCAAAGGACATGTCTTTCTGCAGACAGATCTTGAGAACTTTTCTTTCTAACTGTGGCTTCACCCTTTTCACCTTAATTTTGACACACCTGATATGTATGTACTTCGCCAGACCCTGAAGGATTACTAATTACTAGAATATGCTGTTCGGGTTCATTTACTCCCTTTGTTCGTCTTACGTCTTTTAAAACCACAAGCCATAAATCAACATATCCATGTCAGCTGAGTAGAGTTTCTTATTGTGCTAAAGAAATCACTTCAGATTAATTGAGTTTTATACAAAAAGAGCTGTGACTCCTGCTGACTGGAATGTCCCCAGAATGTCTGTGGCATATGCCAAGCTGTCACCATGGCACCATTGAGACTTATCCTAGTAGACTTTGTACGCACACTGTCCATATCAGGTCCTGAATGAATGCAATGTTTTGTGATGAGTATGCAATGTGCAATGTAAGTTATGTTGCGTAGCTTGTGTTTAATTATTGACACACAATATTTGAATCATTTCCCTACTTTTGTGCAATGTTGCATTTTTGTAAATCTTCAGCACTCTGCCACATTTTAAATTAATGTTGCATCTAAGGGAAACTTAGTTTCCTTTATTTTCTAATTTTGGTGAATCGATAGATATGAATATGAAGCTAGAATTATTACCTTAGTTTTATTTTTTTCACTAGAATTACGAACCAAGAAAAGTACACTATGATTTATCAAGCAATGTTGAGTGTGAATTTCTTTGGTAATTCTGCAATACTGGAAGTACAAGAAAAACAAAGGGCTAGATTTTATGGATTTTGGCTGAGTGTAGACTGAGTCAGGTTTGGTACAGTGATTCTTGCTATGAAGCTGAGTGAGTTTTCTCTCTGAATGCTCAGAAGCTCACCACATTAATTGTCATTTTAGCCCTAATGCTGAGTATCATGTCTGATTTCTACCCTATGTTACTAGGTGCCATTCTTGGAGTAACTCACCACTCACTGGAAATCCTGGAACTGTTCAGCATTCCTGGTGCTAACAGCATATTTAAAAGGCTGTTGTGCACCCAGACAAGTTCTGTCAGTCTACAACTGCCTCACATGTTTCTTCACATTTGCCGGAACATGGCAGACAGGGGGAAATTGGTGCTCTGCTTTATAGACATGGTCCTGGATCTCCTGGTGGACAGGGTGGTATACAGGCAGGACTTTCTCTTCTCTTACAGTCAGTAACGGAGGCCACAACACCAAACTGTGCCAGTCTGGTCCTAGGTTCTCACCGGCATTAAAGCAGACTCAGCCATCTACAGGCTTGCTCAGCAATGTAAGGAGGAAGTTCATGTTCTTCTCCACTTTGACAGGGTGAGTGCCTCCATTTCTCTTCAAAGCCCCTGAATCCATTTCTCCATTCCCACCAAACCCCATGCTCTACCGCTCTCTATAATGCATGTAACATCTCCCCCATTGACCCTTACCCTAACCCGGCACACACTCTGTGCTGCTGACTCACTCGCTTAAGAAATCACTCGAACCAATAGTAATAGCTATCTCGCCCACATTCATCTTGTGTAATACCCACCTCTCTCTCATTCCAAATAAAAAACAGCCTGCTATAGGGCAGAAAGAGTTAAGACATGGTGGTATGTTGCCTATCATTTGGTTCCTTGTCCCTGATGAACAGAGGATCCTGATGGGAAAAGAACTGAAAGAAGATTCCCTTGATTTATTCTGCAGGGATGCCCTGAACAGAAGCTGATCCCCTTGAATGGACTGATGCCTGCTGGGAACTGTGGCAAGCTTCTGGCTTTGTGTCTGTGCTGAACGATGCAGCAAGACAGTAGTAATAGAAACATGGTATCTCTCTCTGACGCGGTAATGCAAAAAAGATAAGGCAATGCAAGCCAGGTCTGCTGCAAACATCCAAGTGGGCTGACAATGAGTGAGTGCCATGACAGAGAGTGAAGAGTCTGGAAATGCAGCTTAGTCCAGTCCATGGGCTGGGTATATATCCCTGAGCACACAGTGTCCTTGATGCAGTGTTACAATGATAGTTAATGGTGCAGCCCATGGTACAGCATTAAAGTGCAGAAGTCTCCTGTAAATGGATCAGAGATGTGTCATGAGGGTGCACAGTGCCTGCCATATGTCGGATGCCAATGTCTGTGGAGTGGGGTATGTGTGGCGGGTGCCCATAAAGTATGCACGAGATGTTGTTGCCCGGTGTCCAATATGGAGGTTTTTGGAGCAGACAGTAAGTTGACCCACCAAGAACTGGCTTTGGTGAGCTTTGTAAGATCACAAATCATGGGGAGGTCGGCCGTTAATAAGGCATTTGACAAGAAATGATGAATGTCATTTCGGACATTACCTGGTGAGAATCTTGCCACACCACTTGATAAAGGCATATAATGTGTGAAGAGATCGTTTTGAGGATGAAATGGGCCTCACCAAACATCTTGCTTGATTCTATCACAACATCTCTCCTCCAGCACCCCATAATAACATTCACGGAGCCCTGCCTTCTGCCCATTTTTTTGCTCACCGAGCATCATCGGGTTTGGGTCCTGAAATCAGACTGTGGCCTCGATCAACAGGTCCTGTCCTTGTTGCCAGGCCTTGGCACCCACCCTTGCTGACCTGACTCCCCTTTCCAGCAATCTCATTTCCTTTTCCTCTTTTCCCCACTGTCATGTTGGTAACAAAGTGAGCAAGGTGGACCTCATAGAATATGAGTCCCCTGATTGGGGCTGTTAATCTGGTCCAGTCAGGGAGCCCTGGCTGACCGATATAAACAACAGTGTCAGAGGTTTTGTTCACTCTGAGAGCTGGCTCTGAGAAAGCTGGATCAGTATCAAGGATTCTCCACGTGTAATAAAATGGTGATTTGGTGATGGGATACTGGCGTCTGTGGATTAATTCCACCCGTTACCTCTAGTCAGCTCCACCAGGCTCATGGCAAGAGGCAGTCAACAGGATACAGGACAAAGAACAATCCTGCGATTTGAGGAGCAGATCTACACTGTTTCCTTTCAGTCAACCATCTCTGATTGGTCACCCCTTTGAATGAACTTTCCCAGGCAAGATGGGCACATTCAGGAGCAAACTTACCTGCTGCCTCCGTCTATTTTAAGAGTTGATGCACAGTAAAGGGCTTCCCTATCATCATACTTGTGAGACTGACATGGCCAGAGATTAAAGGTCACTTCTGATGAATAACGGTTTAGATATTTATTGGTTTAACAAACAACTTGAGCAGAATTTTAGTACAATGTTGCTGGTTAAAGTGATCCTAAAAGAATCAGTAAACCAAGGTTTTCACATAATAATTTGCCAATTTTCTCAGTTTAATTTTTAAATAGTCTTCAATGAAACCAAACTATATTCCCTTTGAATTTGGGGAACAGCCAATAAGTGAGAACACATAACACGGGCTAACTCTTTAATAGAGTACCGAGGGATTGCTGAACTCTTAGAGCTGCCTTTTTAGGCTGGAGTGTAAACTGAGATCCCGTCTGGTCTCTTAGGTGAGCTTAAAATGTCACATGGTTCAGTTGTTTTGTTGTTCAGATTCTAGCTTCAGTATTAATTGAAGAAGAACAGTGAATTCTCTTTTCCTGGCAAATATTTACCTCTCACCCCGCATCATTAAGATAGATTGTGTAGTCATGTATCTCATTGCTATTTATGGAACATTCTGTGCATAAATTGAATGCTGTGTCTCTCTGTACAACTACACTTCAAAAGTCACAACAAGATTCACTTCAAAAGTATTTCACTGGGTGGGAACGGCTTTAGAGCACAGCTTGGTCAAAAGTTAAAGTTCTTTCATTCATAATATGTCCAATTTCAATGAATACTTTGTTTCATTTTTCTTGATGCTTGGAGCGAGGAATTTATTCCTTTTGTCTGCAGTGGAATCATGGTCATATTTTTGGCATCGAGTAAGAGGTATTTGCCATCCCACAACAGGAAGAAAAACAGGCTGGAGTCACCTGCTATCTAATTACAGATGTGGAAAATTTGCTTCTAAAGCCATGAAATATCCTACAAAATGAACAAAAGACCCAGGAAAAAAACTGGTTTGCATTACAGATATTAGCAAATATGTACTGCTGTATTCATTTGTAACTGCTTGGTCAAATCATTTGAAATTGAGGTGCAAGATATAATTTTATAGCTTTTTAAAGCTTTATCACCATAGATCAAATTAAGTCTCAGAGCTGCACCTTGGAACAGTATTAATTTGAGGTTAACTAAAAGCAAAATACGCAGGTTCAGGAAATCTGAAATGAAAACGGAAAATACTAGAGAACTCAACAGCTCAGGCAGCATCTATGGAGAGAGAAACAGAGTTAACATTTCGAGTCTCATGTGACTCTTCAGAAAAAGAGTTAATTCTGCTTTTATTTTGCACAGACGCTGCCAGACCTGTTGAGTTTCTCCAGCAATTTCTGTTTTTCCTGTGAGATTATCAGACAGTATGAGAAGCACTCAATTAACTCACAGGAACTGATCACAAAGCACTGTCTATAAAATCACCGTCAGGGTGGGTTTGGATGGAAAGGCGGTGGAAAAGACGTTTGCAGAATTTATTGGGTCTCCCCACCTGAAAACCTACTCATGGAGCTGTCATTGCTGGCAAAACATGTCTAAATTGAAGCATAAGAACATCAGCTAACATCTGCTTAGATCTTTATTTTCATGTTTTCATTTGTCTACAGAGAGGGCACTTAAACTGCTACTGGGTCATTTCTAAGCTTATGGTGATCTTTCTGTCAGTCCAACAAGCAATATCAATTTGAGCAGGAGTAAATCTTGATTTGATAGTTGAGCTGCATAATTTGACATGACTTCTTCATTGTTTAAAAAACACAAAATGGCAATTTCCCTAACACTTCGCTGATGCATTCAATCCTTTATTGGAGTGATTTTAAATGTAAGAGGGATCAAATAAATGCTCCAATAGTGAGACTGTCCCAGAGTTTGTGGTGTAGAATTGGTTTATGTTGGTCCCCTAAACCTGAAATGCTCCTAGTATCAGGCCTTAGCACTTATTTAAAGGATGTGCATGCTGAACAACTTCAGATGATTTATATTTGAATTGTGGGCTACGATAAAACCCTTAATACTATCAGCCTTCAGTTAAATCCAGCGATGATGTGAGTCAAAGCAGGGAGGTGGGGATACTCTAGTGGAGGGCAGCTGCTCATAAACAGAGGAGAAATCAAGATGCAGGGAGAACCGGGATTCACGAATTGAAGGGTTTTGTTTGAAGAGAGGGCAAAACTATTGGGATCGGCAATTGAAAAGACGGGGCTGATGGAACGAAATAGGGGAGAGGTGATCAGGTTAAAGTTATTGGGAAATATTTGAGGTGATTAGAAAAGGATGTTGCTGTGAACGGATGTGGTAGGACTGGGAAGGAATAGGTAATCACAAGGGGGTTGAGGGATGAAGGAGAGGATGAGGTGATTAGAAAAATATGAGATAATTGGGAGGAGGAATCTTACCAGGAGGGTATAAAATGATTGGGATGAGGGAATCAATCAAAGTGAGTTGGCCTATTTGTGGGTAGGTGATTCAGAAGCAGAAAGAACATAGCGAGTGGTGAGCTGATCAGGAAATAGTGTGTTGATTTAGAAAGAATAAGGCAGTTGGGAGGGGCTAAGACACTACAATTACAACTGAGGTTGAAGAAGGTCATTATCCTTCTCCAGGTCCACTATTCCATTGGTCAGAACATATATTGAAATGTTTTACCCAATTATTGATATGACCATACTTTATTCATATTAGTTTCAGAATTTTTTAAATAAACAACAGAATTAATGATTTACTAAAAAAAGATTTACTCATCAAAGGTGCAAAGATGATTAACACTATTTGAAATATGAAAATATAAATGTTAAACCTTTTAAATGATCTAGCAAACTTACGCACACATATACGTACGTACATATCAGTTAAAGAAAAAGTAAAGAAAATTTCTTTTCAAAGATCAATTATTTTGGAAAATATACTTTATTTAAATAATTGCTAATTGTCAAATAGAAAAGAATAAGACTTTAAACTTTTCAGATAGCTTTTGGTCTGGAAACCTGCTCCATATAAGGTGAGGCCACTAGACATGTACACTTGCCACAGAGATCTTTTTAGAGGCACTTCATTCAGGAGATATTGGGAAGACATCTTCCAAATGTTTCACAGAAAAATTATTGCACCAGTTTTCCAGCTCTGACATTGAATTCTAAAAGGGAAGGGGTGAGTTGGATGATTTTTTTTTGCAAACTAAATTCCAACTTTTTTTCAAAAAAAAACAGAAATTGAGACAGCCATAAACCCAGCCATGTGACTTTGCTGTAAACAAGTTCAAGAGATTTCTATAGGGTTCTGTATGTTTATTGAGCTTAATTATTTCTTCCATTTTGTGTATTTTAACAAGAAGTCTGAGGTATCCTTCCAGAAAACTGTTCTAAAATATGAAGTCTATGTATCTCCTCATTTTTTAAAATGAAACAATTTTCATGAACTTTTAAACTCAATTCTGCAAAAAATATTGATTGTGGAAACACCTTCACGGCACTCAGGAGGGGTTGAATCTGTGGGATGTGAACATGTGTGGTCCTAGGCAGAG
Source organism: Ginglymostoma cirratum (assembly GCA_024137785.1). Lineage (NCBI taxonomy): Eukaryota > Metazoa > Chordata > Chondrichthyes > Orectolobiformes > Ginglymostomatidae > Ginglymostoma > Ginglymostoma cirratum. The sequence goes on from JAHRHZ010000014.1 coordinate 49,319,788, forward strand.
GTACCAATATTGCTCAGCACTTCAAAAGAACTAGAATTACCACTTCTGATACTGTTTAACTCCATGTTTCACCAAGTATTTTTAATTAAATTTACCTTCTTGGTGGCTGGAGTAGACCAATTCTTGCTCAGGGCAAAAGATCTGTTTTGTCCTTTATTTGTGTATTTTTAACCTTTGTATATGATAATGTGGTGAGTCGCAGATTTTGAAACTGAAAATGCAATGTGCTCCACTCACCATGTTAGTTACTATGCATCATTAAATGGGTGTGGCATTAACCAGCATCTCATCTATTGTGGTCTTCTATGCCATCATTTTAAAGATTTCCCGGCCTCAGAGGTTTGTATCTTTAATCACAGAGATTCAAACATCTCCCAAAGATTGTTCTTCGTTCAGGACTTTGTAATTTTCCAGTGTGAATAGTTTTTACTCTCTTCCTAGGGTACAGTGTTTTTTTATCTCTGTCTTTTACCATCACTAAGATGAAGTTTATCTTCTGGTGTGCCCCTTTTATTCTGCTGCTACTCCCATGAGTGTTATCGACAGCTTCTCTTGGTTTATGGACTTCCAGCTGTTGGCTGATGGCTTTTCTTCAAGTGATAAACCTACGTCTGCGTTTTTTTTTCTGGGTTGATTAAATTCTTTAAGCATCATTAGCTTGAAGTCGTTATGCAACAATCCCCACTGCCGATGGCCACGTCATATGTAGCAGTTCCAATTTAAGAGAGTACGATTTTATAGGACTATGAGAATTAGAAGCAGGAGTAGCCTATTTGACTTCCCAAGCCTGCTCCACTATTCAATAAGATCATAGCTGATGTAATTTTGGCCTTCAGTCCATTTTCATGTTTGCCCTCCCATTTGATTCTCTTCAGTCCATCTTCTATTGGTAAGTCAATGACTATAGAGATGACTGAGATATTTTCAAACTGTGTACATAAGAAACTATTCTACACTTGTTTAATGCAGAGCAGAAACATGATATTTTGAAGCCGCATCCTCATTATCTTGAATTTTACCTTTATCTAGCAAATATTGACTGCGGCTCCACATAAATCAAAGTAGTTACTAGATAACAAGCATGGGGCTGGATGAACACAGCAGGTCAAGCAGCATCATAGGAGCAGGAAAACTTGACGTTTCGGGCCTAGACCCGTCATCAGAAATGGGGGAGGGGAAGAGGGTTCTGAAATAAATAGGGAGAGAGGGGGAGGCGGATAGAGGATGGATAGAGGAGAGGATAGGTGGAGAGGAGGCAGACAAGTCAAAGAGGCGGGGATGGAGCCAGTAAAGGTGAGTGTAGGTAGGGGGGTAGGGAGGAGATAGGTCAGTCCAGGGAGGACGGACAGGTCAAGGGGGCGGGATGATGTTAGTGGATAGGAGATGAGGGTGTGGCTTGAGGTGGGCATCAATGTGGATTTCACAAGCTTCAAAATTTCCCCTCCCCCAACCGCATCCCAAAACCAGCCCAGCTCATCTCCACC
>JAHRHZ010000014.1:49321371-49403100 GCA_024137785.1 Ginglymostoma cirratum
CCCATGCTTGTTATCTCGGATTCTCCAGCATCTGCAGTACCTTTTATCTCAAAATAGTTACTAGTTAGCATTACTTAAAGAAAGGCAGCGCTGTATAAATGACAGGAGCATTGTAGCTGGACCTGATCTTGGGAGTCATTCGTGAGTTGTTTTTGATCTGGGCAGGAGAGAAAATTGATTGACCAGGTACACAGGCTTTCCAACATTGCACCAAATTGTTGATGAAAAGGTACAAAGAAGGAGAGACTTCTAGTATCCAGAGGGACCGAGAAACTAAACAGAGGACAGAAAAGTAGAGGAAGCAGATAATGGCTCTGGTATTGTCAGATGCCAACTTTGCCTATGTTAATGTTGAGTCTTGTCTGATTTGTGTGTGAACTCTCTAGCACTTATGCTAACTGTAAACTGGCAAGCTCATTTTCTCAACCAGAAGCCTTTTAGGCCAGATTCTGTGATCAGATCATCAGCTACTGCTTCCAGGGGCTGCCTATTTATAGATAAACCCCAGTATTAAAATGTGGTTTCTTAAGCATGTACACACTGTTGCACTAATCTCAAAACCAGCCATAACATTTAAGGAATGTCTTCTTAACATCAACAATCCGAAGATTGATAGAGAAAGCCATCTCTTTTGCGTTTCATGATTACGAAACCACAGTTTGCATCATTTCGATGTATAAAATTTAACCTAGGATCCAATACTAAAATACTCCAAATACAACCACAATAGATGTATATAAAAAGTGATTAGTAAAATAATTTTTAACTTAATACTCACGCGATTAATGTACCCAGAAGAAGAAGTCTAACTTTCAACGAGGCACATTACTATTGGTGGAATTTTCTCAATTAAAGTTAAAGAATGGTCTCCAGCATGCTGGATTGTGTCATTTCTGTCATGGCCTGGGTCAAGTTATATCATTCCATTGAGTGCTCCTCATCCTAATATATATGCCAGTGAGATGTTACGTGAGTTACTCCGTGAATCACAGTGAGTGAGCTGAAACTTCTCCTTTCTTAGAAGGCTCTGGTGCTATGAAAAGATAATCAGTTTACATTATAAAATTATTGAACATAGCGCTGAGTTTGAAAAGCTGTAAAGTGCCTCATTAAAAAGTGAGGTGCTGCACTTCACTGGAGTTGTGCAGCGTACCATAATGTCAATTTGAGAGGAAAGTTGAGAATTAAAACGATGGGCCACCAGAACTGGAGGTCACGCTTACACTCTGAACAGCCATGTACAGCAAAGTAGGCATAGACGAGATTGCATTGCAAGTAGGAAGTATAATATACCAAACTGAAAGAAGTACATGTAAACTGTGGCTTCACTTTGAAGGAATGTCTGAGCCTTGATAGTGAGGAGAAAGGAGGTAAATGTGAAGGCATAACATCTCCTGAAACAATTAGGTTGCAGTTTTGTGAAACTCAGATTAATATTACTGTCATACTCCCATCAGGAAGGTTATGGCGTTGTGCTATCATCTCTGGACTATTAATCCACACAGCTAATGTTCTGGGGACCTGGGTTTGAATCCCATCAGAGAAGATGGTGGAATTGAATTTCAATAAAAGAAACTCTGGAATTAAGATTCTATTAAAGAACATGAAACTATTATCAATTATTGGTAAGCTGTCCATATTCAAATGTAACAAGATTTAGGCAGTATCCAGGCTTGGGCTAACAAGTGGTAACGTTTGTGCCACATAAATATCAGGCAATGATTATCTCCAATAAGGGGCAATCTAATCACAACCGTTTGACATTCAATGGTGTTACCATTACTGAATCTCCACCATTAACTTCCTGGACGTTACCATTGACCAGAAACTCAAGTGAACTCTCCATAAGTATACAGCAGCTTCAAAAGCAGTTTAGAGATTAGGAATACTGCAGTGAGAAACTCACCTCCTGTCTCTCCAAAGCCAGTCCATCATCTGCAAGTCAAAGTCAAGTGTGTGATGGAATACTTCCCACTTGGCTAAATGGGTGCAGCTCGAGCAACACTCAAGAAGTTCAACACCATCTCGGACAAATCCGCTCAATTGGCACCACATCCACAGACATCCACTTTCTCCACTGCTGATGTTCAACAGGTTGTACAATCTACAAGATGCATTGCCGTAATTCACCAAAGATTCTTAGACAGAACCTTCCAAACTCACGGCCATGTCTATCTAGAAGGTCAAGGCTAGCAGAAATATGGAACACCACCACCTGCAAGTTCTCCTCCAAGCTACTCTCCATCCTGACTTAGAAATATGTTGCCATTTCTTCACTGTGACTGCGTCAAAATCCTGGAACTCCCTCCCTTAGGACATTGTGGGTGGACGTACAGAACATGAACTGCAGCGGTTCAAGAAGGCAGCTCACCATCACCTTCTCAAAGGCAACCAGGGATGGGCATAAAATACTGTCCAGCCAGCGACATCCATATCCCACGTGTGAATTTAAAAAAATTATTTGAGTTCAGGAAAGTGATTCCATATGCTTTAGCATCAAAATGATGAAATGTATTGTCAATAAATCCATAGAGAGCACCCTTTCTAATATTAGAAATTTTTTTAGCATGTTTGTATGACATTCTTTTGTCTTGTACATTATTTGAATTGTTGAACCACTTGAAGTATCCTGTTAATGCTTCTGCCAAAAAGTCAGTTATTTTATACAGCTGTGTTAGGTGTTGATTTGTAATTTTTTCACTTATAATTTCTGGGCCATGATAAGTTACAACTATTACCGGTTTCCTTAGCCTCTGTTTAAACTTGGACAGTAATGACGAAGTTTGAGATTATAGGCTTTGTGACATGAACAAATAGCAAATCTGTCTACAGTGTTGTTGGAGCATCAATTTTCCAGGCTCCTCGATCACGTTCCCAGACATTTGGACAAGATTTATTCGTCTGGTAGCAATAACGTCTATTTTTAGAAGTCTCCATATTTTGTTTGTTTAATTAAGAAGCATCTGGTCAGCATCCCATCCATTGAACCAATTTTTTTTGTGAGACATTGCATCTGCCTTCAATATGGCTGTGCATGGAATTTGTCTCACACAAAGTAAGATGAATCTTACCAAATAACCATTCTCAAGTAACTCGTGATAATTTGTACAATTAAGGAGTTTGTTTCAAGTTCATGGTTGATGTACTGTTGCTATTTCAGGTTTTAGCATTATCTTAGTCATTGAGTCAAATAGATTGCAATCTCAAATTAATGACTTTAAGTTTTACTGCAATAGAGTTACTACAGGAATCCTGTCTTCCGTCATGGGTGGATAAGGAAAAAATTACTTGCTTTGCAGCAAATGTTTTGCATTATCTCACCATGTAAGGAGATTTCAAGTTGTGCTCAGAAGATCTTGCTGAAATTAAAACCAAGTTATATACTTGAATAAAGGATAGGAATACATCCAGCTGGTTCATTCTCTTCCACGACAGGATACTGCCATCAACACCCACAGACCCCTACCTCCCCCACTTTTCTTTCCTCCACCAGTAATGTTGTCACAGAAGAGAGGCAAAGAAATGTTAGGCCAATTCCTGACAGCAGCAATATGAAATTCATAACCTGAGAACAGTTGAAAACACTTTCCAGTTTATGAAACATGTTTGAAGGGTAACACCACTCTAAGTAGAAATGTGGCAATTGAATTGCACTCTCCCATGAACAGAAAATTTATAATGGTGAGACACTGTTTTAGTGAAGTTACTTGCAGGGTAAATATTACCCAGGGCAACCTTGCTGCTCTTCTGCAAAATGATGCCATGCAGACTTTTACAATCACTCAAAGGAACACTCAAGGCATTCATTTTGGTGTTTCATCTGAAAGACAGCAGTTGTTCTATACCACACTAGAGTGGGAAGTTTCTACATTTCTGAAGCATCTAGATTTGATCTCAATCTACATCTTTCTGAGTCAGAGGTGAGAATCAATCAATCTACAATCTCTCTTCTGTCAAGTTTATTGTAAAGTCTGTTTTCACTTACAGCTTCCAGCATCTTCTTTGACTATCCAACAAAATGTTGTTTTAAGAAGCCCTCCAACTTCTGATGGAAATCTTTAATTGTGTTGCTTTAGTTTCCCTGAGTGTTAGGTTGCTCAGTCTCAATGCTGTTTGTCTACAGCTAAAGTAAAACATGTGACCTCCTTATTAGTCTTCAGACACTCTCTTTTGTTACTTTCTGCGGAGGCAGCTTCATTTATTTGCCACGTCTGCCTGTCTGTTCCCAGCACAAATAAGTCTCTATATTATGCGGAATCCACCTTCGTCCAATCCTGCAGCTTCAGATTCATAGATCAGGACGGAAGTAGCGATTTTGATAAAACAGGGTGAAATTAACTGAAGCGTTAGATTTCTTTAATATTATTTATTAGGAAAGAATACTTTCCAATTTTTTTTTGTTTTCAGTGGTAATATTTGTCTCTTGGCATGCAATAAGTCCAAGTGCACTAATGAATGTAAGACCTTCAGGCATTACAGCAATTTTTGTGGCAGTGGGCTAAGTTTTTCCAGTCCTAGGGCAGCACCTGGGAGGCAGGCACCTCGGGAGTGTGGCAGTCCACCATTTGGTACATTGGCACACTTAAGTGTCAAATTGAGGGCCACATTCCTTCTCCACTGACAACTTGCTCATTTGAAATCAGTCTGCTGCAGTGTGGGGAGACTGCCAAGTGCATCCTGGCAGCATCCCAATGGTTTACTGGAAGGGGCACTGGGAGGCCCTTCTTATGGTTGCTTCACAGCCCAGAAAGGGACATCTGTCAGGTATGGACATCCCAGTCAACTCTGGCTACGGGTCTGCCAGTGGGACAAGGATTCACCTCAACACCGCAAGGAACCAAGGCTGGCAAGGGTAAATCATGCTTTCTTTTCGAGTATGCTTTAGTATTGCGGAGCCCTTTCCTTCATTTGGCAGCCTCAGCAGTGACTGCTTGTAATGGTGATGCTGCCAAAGCTGATTAGCTGCTGGCCTTCTGTTTGGATTCAAGCTGTTGTTCTTATTGAATGATGATTCTGTTAGTGGCCTGATAATTGCCTGGTCTAGTAAATGCTGCCCAGGTTCATGCCACTCGGTGGAACAAGGCCAGTTCTTCCTATCAGTCCTGATGGTGTTACTTCATTCCTATCACAAAGTTCAGTCCATTGAGTTGTCAGTCCTGAATCATCACTATGCTGTGAGTAATGCTGGATTTTCAATTTTGCTTCAAGATTTAGGTAATTTGGTAATATGACTACCTTCTAGCAAATGCTTTTGTTGGGCCAAGAAGGGAAATGGGACAAGACAAAAATTGAAAGAACCGCGGCTGTGGTAAATCAAAAACAAAAATAGAAAATGCTGGAAAAGCTCAGTAGGTTCGGCAACACTTGTGGAGAGAAATCAGGGTTAATGTTTCGGGTTGAGTGACCCTTCCTCAGAACTTACCGAGCTTTTCCAGCAATCTCTATTTTTGTTAATGGAAATGGGATGCTTTTTTGTGTACTCTGGCCTGAATATTACTTTTTTTTGGCTAAGTGCTAGTTGCATAGAGATTTTTGGATAATTTTTCACCACGAGGTATAGCAAGGCCTCTCGCCATCTTTCACTAAGAGAGATCGTAACAATTTATCAAGGTGATGCTGTCAAATTGTTGATAAATTGTTGTGATCTCTCTACCTAAATGAGTTTGTACAGTTTTAGATTATTTAATAGTTTGGTTAGACCCTCGGCATATGATTCTTATATATGTCATGTTATTCCAGTCATTTGGTTTGTCTCCAGCACCACCTCATTTTTAATTTTTCGTAATTATCTCTCTGCATCATTTATTCAGAGTACAGGTCATCTCTTCACTTGTTATTCAGCTGTTGACACTTTATTCACACCATCTGATGCTTTTGATCACTTGCAGAGACTCATTATTGGACACTCCACTCACACCATATGTATGATCTTTTCATCTCTCTGCCCTTGATCTCTCTGCCTATAAATTCTGTGTCTGTGTGCTTCTCTTTCACTGCACCTCCTGTAGAGGCCATGGTCATTGCCATTTACACCACCTCCCATAGCCTGCCATGCCCACTAATGATGTTCCATATGCCCCCGCTCTTGAATTTCCCCTCATCACTATATTATCCCCACCTGAACAAGTCTCTGATTTGCCCCCTCAAAGCTGTGATGCCCCTACTGCTTTTGGCAGTGATTCTTTTCCCCTACAGTATCTCTTACACACCTTCCTTCATGATAAACACATAAGCTCCCCCTGTACTCATTAAGTAGCTCAGGGATGTGACCGACCCGATTCCTGATCACTGACTCTGCGGCTCCCTGACAGATGGTACACTATTTCGCTAACTACTAGTGCTGGCCCTACAGACCTTACTATTACCCATTTGCTCAACTGTAGTCAGACATACCTCTTGATTGTGAGTTGCCCGAGAGGACAACGCACCATGGCCAAGCTCTGGGTTGTGTGCATACTTTGCCTATGACTGACTATACTGCCACCCTCTGACCAACAGTACCCCCTCACTAGGCTGAGGCCTGGCCTCCATCTAATTTGCAACATGGCCATTTGGTTGAATGAACGTGCAATGTGTTTACCACACTGGAAACTCTAAGTGTTCGATTGATTTTTCAGTATGCTTTACATCAAGATATGTACTTCTAACCCTGGACATATTCCTACTGACAGGAATGTCAAGTAGTTTGTCTGTGTGTCTGCACAAAACAGCAAGTTAATACAGCAGTCCTGAGAACCTTCATGTTCTGGCTAAGTGTCAATGCATGGCACAGCATGGCGAGGGAAGGCAAGGCAAGACAAGGTATGAAAGCTTCAACCATACAGAGAAGTGCTTTGTGAGCGGGCACTAAGAGAGCAAGTGAATAGCTCTGAGAGGCAGCTTGGTCAATTCATGAGCAGGGTGCCTGTCCCTGCATGCAAAGTGTCCTTGCAATAGCCTTTCAATGCTATTAGCTGGTGCACCCTGAAATGCAGCTCTGTGCTTCCTAGATGCTCTGCAAGTGGATTGGGGAGGTGCCATGAGGATCTTGAGGGGTTGACATTGAGATTGCTCAAAGTTTAATTTGTTTGCCACATTTGATAGGATAGGATGCTGAATATTAATGCCGTAGGCCGAACCATTAATAAAGTGTTTTGCAAGCTATAATCTCCCTTAAAAGGTAAGACATCACTGCCTAGTGAGAAACTCAACTTGGCACTCCGTGAGAAACATACAGGTTATGAGAATGGAAGACAGGGATGTTTTTAATTATCTGTTCAGAGATGGTAAAATGCACCTCTGGAGCAGGCTGCCTCTGGCCTTAAAGCCACAGACGTGAGAAAATGAATAGAAGCCTGTCATTCGAGGAGATAAGGGAAGGTTATGTGAAAGCTTCTTTGTTTTATGGCAAAGCAGATGGGAAACACCAATTAAACTGACCGCCACCACATTAGCAAATTGTTAAAGGGAATTAATCCCAAATGGGCATCAAAATAAAGGTGTTGTGCATTAAGTTTTATGAGTACTCTGGGTATTCTCGGGGCAAATAAACTGTGCCCTGCTTCAGGTTGAGTTTGGATTGATCTAATAGTGAGGACAGTTATTTAGGGACTGTCTACATTTTAACAGTTTTCAGAGGCAGTGAGTTTGATGTGACTTTTTCAGTGTGAAAACCTAAGGTGCTTTGTCTCAAGGAAAGAAGAGATTTGAACTCAGTTTGAAATCTGCATTGTAATTCTGATAAGTTTAACCTTTTCTGTCTTTCATTTGTTGCTCAATTTTTTTTTGTTAGGTTAATGTCTTGCTTAATTATGCATAACTCAACATTCTTGGCTTGCTGAATGGTATTTCTCTGCTGAACATGAAGTATTCGATCTATTCAATTATAAGGGATGGATTCAAGACTTTTAATTGGGCAAGCTCAAGCAAATTGAGCTAACCAAAAATGATCTAAATCCCCTCTGACAACATACAATGCAACAATTTCTAATTGTGATCTAGTGGAGGCACAGTGGCTCAGCAGTTGGCACTGTTGCCTTACAGAGCCAGAGATCCATGTTTGTTTCCAGCCTTGGGCGACTCTGTGTGGAGTTTTCATGTTCTCCCTGTGTCAGTGTAGTTTTCTGCCAGCTGCTCCAGTTCCTTCCCACAGTCTAAAGTTGTGCAAGTTACGTGGATTGACCATGTTAAATTGCCCCTCATGTCCAGGGATGTATAGGCTAGTTGGATTAGCCATGGGAAATGCAGGGTTACAGGGATGAAGTCAGGTGCTAGGTCTGGGTGGGATGTTCTTTCATTGGTCAGTGCAGACTTGATGAACCAAATGGCTTCTTTACACACTGTAGGGATTCTTTGATCAGATTTGTATTTTGGAACAGTTATTGCAATTTGCTGTAAGGTGTAATATTTTCTATCTGATTTGACAGACATTGACAGTACTTACCTATCTACAAAATATAACAAGAACGCAAAAGCCCACAAACTAATTAACCTTCAACCTGAGAACATAGGCTTGAAATTTCTATTTCAAGCTCAAAATTTCAGATCTATTGTGAATGTCTATTTGTGTGGAAAGGTGGACCATCGAGCGGCTCTCCCATTAGAGAGCGATGACTGGTGGTGAGCTTAACCTGAGGGTCATGACACCTCAGGCAAGGGGTAAGATTGAGGACGAGTCCTTTGTGGTAATCTCAGCTGGAGCAGGAATCTAACGCCTGTACAATGTAACTTGAGTATATCTACTGTTTCTCTGCCATTCCTTCGTTCATTTCACTTTTGGGAAGACAGAAATACATAAAATCAACACAAAGCGCAAGAAAAATGTGTCATCATGACCTTTTTGTATTGAAGATAAAATAATACTGTAGTTATTATGTCTTGACTAATTAGGGACTTCGTTCAGACCTTCTCAGGCCCCCTGTTTTGATGATGCAGAAACTTTCCACCAGGAAATCATGAACTTGATAATATGCCCGTAATAGCCATTTAATTTATTTGAATAATTTACCAATTAATTTTGTGAAAAGCACTTCTCCATGTAAACCTCAATGCTCTTTGTCTCAAAGATGTCTGTGAACTTGGCCTATCTCAAAAGTTATTATTATCCTCATTTTTGTTCTATTTTGGTGGTGGGTTACAAGGCTATGCAGAAAGTGGGAAGTTCTTTATTTGGTTTTATTGTCACAGCAACTGTTTATTTCATTCTCACCTATAGTGATAATCTGGAAAGTATGTTAGACAAACCTGAACAAAATTGGTAACAACAGTTATATTAAACAGGGGATCAGGGAGATTTTGAATGACCATTATGATTGTGACTATATAAGCTATGTTGACGCATAAAAAAAAACAAGAGTTAAAGTAGAAGGAGAAGGCCTTTTATCCCTCAAACATTCTGCTATTTGAAAGATCATGGTTGCTCTGAATGTGGCCTCAACTCCCTTTTCCTGTCTGACTACCATAACCCTTGATTCCCTTGTTGACTAAAACTATCTCTAATCCAGCCTTGAATAAATTCAATGATCTGGTATCCATTGCTCATTGGGAAAGAAAATACCACAAACTAACTTGAAGGAAAAAAAAAACTTCCTTCTAACTGTTAAATGGGAGATTATAATGTTTAAAGTGTGTCTCCTGGTTCGAGCGGGTGGATAAGGGTGCTATTGCATTCTTCTGGGAAGGCTACTTTTGTTCTCTGCACTCCCCACACCCAACACACACGCATGCAAACACACACACACACACACACAATCTGAAAGAGTTCAGTGAGTTTGTTGACTGGACATTGACATCCAGGTCAACTGGAATAGCATCTGTTCTTTGCCGCCAGAGAGCAGTTTGGTTGCATTTGATTCTGTACAACTGTGTGGGGGGCTTCCTCAAGAGAGCAGTTGTTGACATTCTGTTGATTACTTCATTTTTAATTGATGTCATTAAACTGTTCTGCCCATCAGATGAGCTGTAGGAGATGAAGTTTGGTGAAAAAATGGACTGGGGTCCACAGTCAGAGTTCAGAACATCATAGAATCTCTTCTAGGCTTTTTAGTCTGTTTATGGCCAAAGTTCTGCTTTCTGATTCAGTAAAGTATCTTACTCAGCTTGCTTTGGTCAGTCCTGCGGATGTTTCTGCAGGTATCGTGTTTGGACAGTGATGACATGCCACTGAGATAGATCTTGTAGAGGCAACATTTCTCCTCCAGTAGTTTCCAGAATACATCATTGCTTTCATCAAATCAATTCTGATGTTTACAAGAGCCAAAGTTCTCTAGACCACTGGAATCCTCTATATCCCTGAAGGTCACCAAATCACCCCAGTGCAGTGAGTTCCTGTTTTCACAGCACCTTTAAAATTAAAAGATTTAGCATATATTTGAATCATCTGAACAGAGTGGTTACCCAGAAATCAAAGAATCAAATCACTTCTCAGCTTCATAGAGATAAATCATTGCAGTTAAATGGGCATTGAAAGATCTTCTACAGCCATATGTAACTGTAAAAGTTTTGTTAGAGAAAAACTGAGGTGGATTAGGAATAAAGGTATTGGTGAAAACAGGAGGCATGGCTGAAGTACTTTATGAGGCTTTGCCTCAGCATTGACTGAGGAAAAGAATTTTGTGAAAGCAATGTTTAGCAAGGAGGTTGCTTGGGAGCAGGATGAGATAAAATCTAGACAAAGAAGAGGCATCAGAAAATGAATAAGTCACCCAGTCCAAATGTGATGCATTTTAGACTACAGAGGAAAATAAGGCTGTAAATTGAAGGACTACTAGCTACAATCTTCTATCCTCTGTAGGTACATAGTTTGTGCCAAAGGAAAGTAGAATTGTAATTTTCACACCCATGTTCGAGAAAGGGGATAAAGGTTGGAAAAAAAACGTTGGTCATTACAGGCCAGTCAAATTCGTGTTGGTAGAGTTGAACCCTTTAAAAACAGTAATCTAGGAGAGAATGACAATTTGGTTAAACATGAGCCAATACAGTAGATCTAGAACATAATTGGGAAGGGCAAAATATGATTGACTAGCCTGATTGTGTTTTATGATGAGGTAACAGGGAGAGTAGATACACGTTGACATTATTCATCTGGACGGTCAAAAGATGTTTGATTAAGTACCCGTATCATAGATTTATCAGCAAAATTACAAAATGAAATAAAAAGGATGGTTGCAGCATGGAGACAGAATTGGCTGAGGGACAGACAGCGGAGAGTTGTGGTCCATGGCTATGTTTCTGATTAAGGGGAGGGATAAAATGGAGTTTCCTTGTTCCAGCATGAGGCTCACTGCCCCACTGATATATATTATTGACTTGACTTGGCTTGGGGACACAGGGAAAATATTAAATATTTGCAAAGGACATGCTGAGGCCAATCGCAATAGACATGAAGAAACATAGATAGGCTATTGGAATGGATGGACAGGTGGCGGTCGAACTCAGTACAAAATGGGCTGATGCATGAAATAATTTACAGTGCAAAAATCAAAACATATGCTTAATTTCTTGCCATAATGTCAATAATTTTCTTTTGAAGGCTATTGGATAAGCATTAAAAAAAAGGTCTAGGGTTCAGTGAAAGGGCAAAAGAAATGGGGCTAGTTGATGAGTTAACTCTTACATGGAGGATTCACAAGTAGGTAAGATTGATTCATCTCCTTTCCTGTGACCATTCTATGAGTCTAATCTGCATTTAGAATTCGACATATCTGATAGCACCTCAGTTATTTCAGAATATTGTAAATAAAGTGTATACATGCAAAGGAAAAGTCAAATCTGATTGAGATGTTTCATTCCTGAAATCAAGTGGTATATCCAGCTAATGTAATATCCACATTGGCCAGCCCCACAAACCCCACTCAGGAGAAAGGTGATGGAGAATGGGAGGTGGATGTTAAATGTGAGACACGTTATTTTTTGGTGTGGAGGTGGGCTGTCAGAAACGTCGAACCAAGAATTTGCTACAGCTGACCAGGAGACAACTAAACATCAAAATTCCAATGCCTCACTGTCTCACACTTTATTAACCCCACAACTTTTCAATCCATATCTCAATCCATTCTCAATCTATGCCCAATCCATAAAAACAATGTCAGCTTACACCCCCATCTCACCCCCGAGGGCTCTTACAGCCCCTCTGCCAAAATAGTGCCAAACTAACGCCAACCCAAGCACTGCACCCGCCACCCATTGCCAATATGTCAAAATCATGCCAACTCATCCAGGCATAAAACACAATTGTAAACCAGGATGAATATAGAAGTTTCAGAAGATAGGTGATAAAACGAATGGAGGCACAGCAGCACGGTGGCTCTGTGGTTTGCACTGCTGCTTCACAGCACCAGAAACCTGGGTTTGATTCCACCCTCAGGCGACTGTCTGTGTGGTGCTCGAACATTGTCCCCATATCTGCGTGAGTTTCCTCCGGGGGTGCTCTGGTTTCCTCCCATAGTCCAAAGATTATCCTGGCGAGGTGGATTGGCCAAGCTAAATTGTCCGTAGTGTTCAGGGGTGTGTAGATTAGGTGGGTTATAAGAGGATGGGTCTGGGTGGGATGTTCTGAGTGTCGGTGTGGACTTGTTGGACCGAAGGGCCTGTATCCACACTGTAGGAACTCTATGATTCTATGATGATTCCATGAAAAACAAAGTCAGCAAAAAGATATTAGGGAAAAAGACTGGCAGTTAACATCAAAGGGAATCCAAACATTTTCTTCAAGTATAGAATTAGCAGAAGGATGGTAAAGGAGGAGAATGGCTGATTGGGGAACTAAAAAGAATGGATCAGCTTGTGAAAGAAGGATGTGTGGTTGTGATATTAAATTAGTACATAACATCTAATTCCTCAGTAAAGACTGATGCAACCCAGACCATGGTGACAGATGACAAAAGTCAGTCTCTATAAGAACATAAAGAGGACATAATGAATAGGTGTGTTGTACGTAAAATTGACAAGGCATTGAAACTGGATGGAATAAATGGAAGGACACAGAAGGAAGTGAGAGTGTAAATTATGAAGGCACTAGCCACAACTTTTCATCTTTCCTCAGAATTAGGGTGGTGCCAGGGGAATGGAAAATTTTAAACATTATGCCCTTGTTTAAATAAAAAAGTGCAAGGATAAGGCTCAGAATTATTGACCAGTCACTTAAACTTTAGAATAGAGGTAGCACTCACGAGGAAAATTGTGGGTTGGAAAGCCAACATGGATATTTTTAAAGTAAAATTGTGTTTAACAAACTTGCTGGGGTTTTGGAGAGGTACCAGAGGAGTGATGAGGGAATGCTGTTGATGTGGTCTACCTGAACTTACAAAGACATTTCTTGCAATGCTATACATCTAATTGATGAGCAGAGTTGAATCTCATAGAAAAATAAGCATAGTAGCAATGTCGATGCAAAATTGGCAGAGTGATCAGAAACAGAATGACGGCTAATGGTTATATTTTGGGCTGGAGGAAGGTTTGCGGTGGAGTTCCCTGGGGATTGAAATTGGAGCACTTGCTTTCTCTGGGACATTAGCAAGTTGGCGGAGGGGCAGATGGCTGACAGATGAAGTTCAATGTGGAGAAATGTGAGAGGATACGTTTTGGTGCAAAGAACACAAAAATAAAAAGTAAATCTCTTAAAGGTACGTAGGAATAGAGAAACCTGTCTGTGTATGTGTATAATTCATTAAAGGGAGTATGACAGGTTGAGAGAGCAATTAATGAAGCATAGATAGCTTCATTAATTGGAGGAGTAGAGTACAGGAGAAAGGAAATGATACTAAATAAAATACCAGTTGGATCTCAGCTGGAGTATTGTGTGTAATTCTGGTTGCCGCAGTGTAGAAATGCATTGGAGAGACTGAAGAGGTTTGCAAGAATGGATTCAGGGATGAGAAGGAAGATAGAATGAGGAAGTCAAGACTGTTTTCCTTGGAAAGAAGAAAGCTAAGTGCAGATTTGCTGGAAGTTTTCAAAATCATGAGGGAGCTGAAACAGAATGGACTGGGAGCAAGTGTTCCTACTTGTTTAAGGGTCAGGAAGAAGAGGACCCAATTTAAAGTAATTTGCCAAAGAACTGAATGCAAAGTAAGAAAAAAGGACTTCATCACACAGTGACTTATCATGGTCTGCAATGCACCACTTTGAAATATGGTAAAGGCAGATTTAATAGACGCGTTGAAGGGGCATTTGATTGATCTTCCTCAGTTGGGGTTCTGGTGTTATTTTGGCTATCCTCTTCTCTCCTTAAAAAATTCAGGCCTTTCTAAATTAGCGAGTTGTTTAAATTGCTAAAGTACAATATAATTGGAATCCACTCTGTAACCTTTCACAAACAAGAAAATTCAACAGAGCATATTGTTTCTGAGTTTCTCCATAGCACACAGCCCCTATAAAACATGCTTTTCACAACACATATCTTGTAGCAAATATTTTCTATTACTTACTAAAATAATCTTTTTTGTTCCACAGAGATGTACTGTATATTTTTAATCGTCAATAAATGAAAGAAAAGTCTGGTTAGTGAAACTTAAACTTTCTCTAATCCTTACTATGCAGATGGTATCGTTTGTTCTGATCAGCTGTCCAGTATTTTTAATGCGGGAGTGCGGTTTGAAATGTGCTGAAGGTTGTATTCTCAGAATAAGTTTGATGCTTGTTTGTTTAATATTGATTTTAGTAATTTAAATATTTTATTCCTCTTGCTGCAGAGGAACTAATGATATCATGGAAAATTAAACTGTTTAAAACTCATTCCTGAACAGTAGAGAGATCCAACTTAATGCAATCATCAGTGTGCCAGCTGTAGTAATTATTCAATTACTGCTCTCTGCATCTTGGATTCTTGCAGGACTTCTGCTGTCAGCATGCCATTTACTGCCACTTTGGGCTTATGTCCAGATGCCAACCCTTCAGATATCCCACCACAGAATCAGCTAAACAGATACAAAATTGGAAACCTTAACAAAACGCTAGAACTGAAAAAAATTCAAGCAAGGATTATTAATAAAAAGGCTGTATTGATTGCTTCCATGGTCTTTTCTCTTACTAAGTGCTTTTAAAGGTCTAATAAAACCACCTGATAAATTTGCTTTTAAATCAGTTTGATTCTGGGGTTTGCATTCCTCAGGAGCCATTGGCCCTCCCGGTTGAAAATGCAGCTAATATTTTGAAAAAGAGAAGATTAAATCTCTTCTTATTAACATTTTATCTGTTCTTTTTCTATTAATCCCACCTTTACCCTCCTCATTTTAATTTGTGTCCAGTAAATGAATTTGCATTGGATTAAACAATCTAATTTAAACTTTATTAGACTATACATATTGGCAGTAACTATTTTTTCAGGCTGATTGTTGAGAAGACATGCTATTTCTTACACTGCTCATGAGGTTCGCTGACAGGGTGCTATGCTGAAAAAAGATCTCCACTGACCATAATTTGTTGCTCAACAGCTGACAAAGAGACTGTGAACAGCAGACACGATTTGCTCTGCAGTACTTTACAATTTGCAGAGGCTGTCAGTGTTCCTCACACTGACTGTGTACAACTGACAGTAACTTCTGGTGTCCACGTGTGCACAGTTAATGCGGAAATTCACTGGCTGTTATCAGTGATACCCTATTCCCCCACAGAGTGCACTACTGTAGAGTTTGCAGATGCTATTGGCCAAAAATGCAGTGATTTGATGTGAACTTCAACCTTTAGATCCATTATTTTCAATATAGAGATCAATAGAAAAATAAGAGATAATAAGGTGTGGAGCTGGATGAAGGGTCCAGACCCGAAACATCAGCTTTCCTGCTCCTCTGATGCTGCCTGGCCCGTTGTGTTCATCCAGCTCCACACCTTGTTATCTCAGAATCCAGCATCGGCAGTTCCTACTATCTCCAATAGAAAAATAAGCCTTGTTCAATCAGGAGAAACTGAGTTTCTGGTGGCAGCCTCAACATAATACTTGCTGAACTATTCCTTTGTCTCTGAAAAGCTAATTGTTACAAGAGTGGATGTTCATTTACTAAGATTAACCATTTAAATTGTGGGTTTACAAAACAAAAGTCAAGTTTGGTGTTTTGTTCTTCAATTTTCTCCTAAAATCTCATGTGTGTGTCTTTTTTTAATCTTTCTACACAATGGCTTTGAAGCATAAAGAATCACCAGAAAATCTACTGCCTTCATTTACAAAAAAGATGCCCAATGTATCATGATTATGATGTAAATTTCTACCTCTCTTATTACCTTCATAAAGCTCAATAAAGCCTACCTTTTGACCAAACTTTTGATCATTTGTCCTAACGTTTCTGACATGGCTTATTCATTCAGTCACTCAGCAAAATGCCATTTGTAGCAGAATAATGAAACTGAAAGACATTTCAGAGTCAATGTCCAAGCCTCACAAATTTTTAATTGATAATGCTTTGATGAATTGCCTTGAGATGTTTTGCTGCCATAAAAACGTTAGATAAGTGCAATCATGAACAGAAATTGCTAGAGAAACTCAGGTCTGGCAGCTTCTGTAGAGAGAGAAACAGAGTTAATGTTTTGCTTCCAGTGACCCTTCTTGAGAACTGATTGCAGCTAGAAAAAGATGGTGTTAATGCTGATGATGATTGGTGTATTTTTTTGTGTGTGTTTTTTTGGGGGTGTGTGTTTTAGGTGGGTATGTGGGGATCGAGCCCAGAAAGTTAGGCAGGTGAAGGCATTGTTGATATAAAGACAGGGAAGAAGATAAGCTAGGTTAGTGATAACGGGGGCCACGTGTAGGCGAGAACAGGTGAGCTGTGCTGAAAACAACCTGTGTCATGACAGGACTTGGGTACAAGGGTGGGTAAGAGACAAGGAAGGAGGTGTTCGTTTAGAAAATGTTAGACCAGTGATGAGTCATGAAGTTTATAAAGTCCCCAAATGGATGATGAAGTTATGTTCTTCCATCTTGCACCGAGTCTCACTGGAACAGTGCAACACACCCAAGACAGAAATATTAGCATGGGAACACAGTGGTGCGTTGAAATGACAAGCAACTGGAAGCTCAGAGCCATTTTTATGAATGGAATGTCAGTGTTCTGCAAAGCACTATTCTGTGTTTTATCTCCCCAATGTGGAGGAGACCACATTGTGAGCAGTGAATTAAAAAGTTCTCCTTGTGAGTATTGAAGGCTATTCACAACTGAAGAGGATTTCACAGAGTACAAGAAGTCAACATCACTTTGTGAAGCCTTGGGATTTCAGTTTCTGGCACACAACAAAGATAGTCATTGATATATTCCTATGTATGTACAAAGATAATCCAAGGTGGACTGATTAATACAGAGAATGCCATCAAGTTTCAATTTGTCTTTGCCTTGTAACGCTTCAGGATGCAGCTGGATTGCAAACAAGGAAAGGAGGTATAATGCTCAGTCATGAGGTCATCTAAGGAGGGTCTGGTAGTTCAGTGGGAACATAATATACCTTATGTTAGAAGGGTTTCCAGGTTTTGGATAATTCTTTTCCCCACTAAATGTTGCCAGTTTTACTCTTCATGGGATTCAGTGGAGTTGACTAATGCTGTGGTTCAACCTTATCCTTTCTATCTTCCTTAGTGTCTTCCCAATAGTTGTCCTGAATCTGTTGCATGGCCAACCCTTTCCTACAACATATAGTACATGGCCATTGGTTCAGACACCTTCACAAAACTATATGCCTGAATTAGACAAGAGCATTTGTGTCCTGTTGTATAGTTTATTTATAGCTATGTTGTACCTCATTGTGTTTTCATTATGCTGCAGTTCTTGAATTCCATAGTAGTCTTACATGGAATCCATGAACCCAGTGAATAAATTCCATTACGTAATGGTGCATTGATTAATTGGTCTAGAATATGTACCCAGCACCTGATTTCCACCTGTATAATTTGTGATTTCAGGCAATATGTGCATTAAAGCAATAGACTTAGAACATGAGAACATAAGAACTAGGAGCAGGAGTAGGCCGTCCGGCCCTTCGAGCCTGCTCTGCCATTCAATAAGATCGTGGCTGATCTTTTTGTGGACTCAGATCCACTTTCCCGCGCTCTCACCGTATCCCTTAATTCCTTTATTGTTCAAAAATAAATCTACCTTAGCTTTAAAAACGTTTACTGAAGTAGCGTCAACTACTTCACTGGGCAAGGAATTCCATAGATTAACAACCCTCTGGGTGAAGAAGTTCCTTCTCAATTCAGTCCTAAATCTGCTCCCTCTAATCTTGAGGCGATGCCCTCTTGTCCTAGCTTCACCTGCCAATGGAAACATCCTCTCTACTTCTATCTTAGCTATTCCCTATTCTTTCCACTTCGTAAACAACAGGCTGAATCTTATGTTCTTTTGGCTAAATGCAAATTATGCTGAGGTTTTTGGAGCGTTTAATGATGCGAGTGCAAGTGACATTTCTTGCTGCAGTTTACCAAACTCACCTCATTAAAGATCCTCACTGCCACATATGGCATCCCTCACATCCCATTCTATCACCATCTAACCATGCACCATTCCCAGAACACCTCCATACTTACTGGGAATCTGCTGAAAGACCAGCCTCTCTGGCACCACACTATAACTAATAGACCGCTGTGTATCCGAAAAAGTACTGGCATTCTGAAGCTGCCCTTCTCGGTAACTGACAGGTTCTGTACAATCAGAGAAGTAGAAGATAGTTTTGTAATTCTCCAACAGGGACCCGGATGTCCTGGGAGATGGGTCGGTGCAGATGAGGTGTGCCCTCTTCCTGGGTGGCCATGGAACGTAGAATCCCTACAGTGCGGAAGCAGGCCATTCAGCCCATCAAGACTACATGCCCCTCCCAGACCCAGACACCACCCTATCCATGTAACCCTGCATTTCCCACGGTTAATCCAACTAACCTACACATCCCTGGACACTCTGGGCAATTTAGCATGGCCAGTCCACCTAACCTGCACATCTTTAGCACAGGAACAGCAGAACAGTTAGGAATGGTGAATACTGCTTAAGATATCAGACTGACCCAATGCCATGTACATAGCTGTCCTGTTCCAATATAATGTATTTCGAGTTTTGTGCACACTTCCATATAATGCACCTGATTAGTACCAATGAAGGGATGCCAGAGGGTGCAATGTTGTGTCTGGGCCCTACCCAGAGATACATGAATGGGGAAAAGCAAAAGTTTATAACGGACATTTGAACAATTTACAGAACAGTCTCACCCCATGCCACTGATGTGACATCAGGACATTTTACTCTTTGCCTTCTTCCCACTGTATCCAAGTGAGCTGCCCACTCTGCATTTGGGGTGGGGCTAGCCTGTTTGATTGTGCAGTCTGTTATCCCTCTAGGTTTGGTGAGGTGACCCTCCAGCTTTTTGGTCCGAAGGTATTTCACTGTCTCATTCACGGTCCCAAGCTATTCAATGACCTGAAAACTAGTCACATAGTTGTTGGTAAACAGGTGCCATTGTCATCAATAACTGACCAATCAGCTACTTGTTGCCGGTCAAATCTCCATTTGTACATGCCCTCAGCTCCAGCTTGTCTGCAAACTAGACTTCAATTATTGGCTTAACAAACCCATGAGGGAATGATGCATGCATTGTTGTCAGGTTACTTGCTTCCAAAGCCTGCAGCATCCTTCAGCAATCATTGGCTTTTAAAAAAATAGTTTGTTGTTTATTTCAGTCCATGATTAAAAATAACAAGCAAATAAAAAGACACAGTAATTGTGCCAGCCAACAACAGATGCTATAGCTTAGCAGCAGACAGACCAGAAGTTCAGCAGGTCAGGAGGCAAACTTTCAGTGAAAGCATCATACCATCACCCTCTGAACGGAAAAAAAAATCCTCAAATTCTTTCTATATCTTGTACTCCTTGCCTTAAAACTGTGTGCCCTGGTTATTGACACTAAGGGGAAATTTTCTCCATCTCTAACTTATTTATGGTCCTCAGAACCTTGCACACCTCAAACAGATCCTGTTTCAGCCTTCTCTTCCCTAAGGAATAAAACTTAGCCTGGTATCTCTTCATAGCTAAATTGCTCCAGCCCAGACAACATCTGGGGTGAATCTCTTTTGCATCCTTTATAGTGCAGTCACATCCTTCCCACAGTGTGCTGACCAGAATAGCACACAGTATTTCAGCTGTGGCCTAACTAATGCTACATTCAGCTCCATTATAACATCCTTGCTCTTGTATTCAGTGTCTTGACTAATAAAGGCAAGTTTCCCATGTGTCTTCTTAACCACCTTATCTACACATCCTCCTGCACTCAAAGATCTATGGAAATGTTTATCAAGGTCCCTCTGTTCTTTTTTCCTCAGTTCTTACCATTCAACTCGCAGTCTCTGGCCTTGTTAGTTATCCCAAAATACATCACCTCACAATTTTCATGATTAAACTCCATTTGCCTCTGTTCGGTCATTGAACCAGCCTATCTATATCATCCTGTGGTCTAAGGTTTTTTTCCTTTCTATTTACCATACTAATTGTCATGTCATTTGTGAACTTACTGGTCATACCTCCTTCATTCACATGCAGATCATTAATGTCCACCACGAACAGCAAGAAACAGAGCACCAAATGCAGTAGTACACCACCGGGCACTGGATTCCAGTCACAAAAATATCCTTCAAACTTCACCTGCTGCTTGAAAAGAGAAAAGAAAAGTACAGTGTGGCTTCTGTCTCCATCACTGAGAAAACCACTGGCTTGCTGAAAATCGCATTTTTTACCCAGTCCAGTCTGGACGATCTGTGCTGTACCTACAGCATAGTGCATTATGACCAGTCACATTCCGCTGTTTACTGCAGTTTCCATGCAATGCAGAGAACTGTTGTAACAGAATAAAAAGGAGAAGCATCACTTCCCCCTTAGGTGAATTGTATGAGCTGAAGAGGAGACTAAATGTGCATGGTCCTTTCCTGGATTCTATGACCATGGAGAAACTTGCAAGGAGAACCAGAATTGAGGTGTCCACATGATTTTGGTCTCATTGCCAGAATACCATTGCCTGCTTGGGCTTTGAGATCTTTCCTCCCTCATCCATCACTGAACCCATGTCCTCTTTCATCTAATAGATCAAAGGAGCAGACTTTTGTTGCATGTGTTTGCTCGTGAATTATAGTCCTGAGCACATTTTGCACGTGGACATATGTCCGTTATCCTACCATGAACAAGAACTCAGACCCTGTACCATTGTTACTGGGTTTGAATGTCACTTACAACAGTTGAGAGCAATCTCCTTGACAATTGAGGCAACGTATATGAGGGAGACCAGTTGAGCCATGTCCAGCCATGACTCACAGAGTGGCCAGCTCAATCCAGGAAAATGCGAGGTGATGCATTTTGGAAGATCCAATTCAACAGCGAACTATACAGTAAATGGAAAAGCCCTGGGGAAAATTGACACACCGAGAGATCTGGGTGTTCAGGTCCATTGTATCCCGAAGGTGGCAACGCAGGTCGATAGAGTGGTCAAGAAGGCATATGACATGTTTTCATTCGTTGGATGGGGTATTGAGTACAAGAGTTGGCAGGTCATGTTACAGTTGTATAGGACTTTGGTTCGACCACATTTGGAATACAGTGTATAGTTCTGGTCGCCACATTACCAAAAGGATGTGGATGCTTTGGAGAGGGTGCAGAGGAGCCTCACCAGGATTTTGCCTGGTATGGAGGGTGCTAGCTATGAAGAGAGGTTGAGTAGATTAGGATTATTTACATTAGAAAGACAGAGGTTGATGGGGAACTTGATTGAGGTCTACAAAATCATGAGAGGTGTAGACAGGGTGGAAAGCAAGAAGCTTTTTCCCAGAGTGGGGGACTCAGTTACTAGGGGTCATGATTTCAAGGTAAGAGGGGAAAAGTTTCAGGGAAATATGTGTGGAAAGTTCTTTATGCAGAGGGTGGTGGGTGCCTGGAACGCGTTGCCAGCGGAGGTGGTAGAGGCGGGCATGATAGCCGGATACATGAATGGGCAGGGAGCAGAGGGATACAGATCCTTGGAAAATAGGCGACAGGTTTA
Source organism: Ginglymostoma cirratum (assembly GCA_024137785.1). Taxonomy (NCBI): domain Eukaryota; kingdom Metazoa; phylum Chordata; class Chondrichthyes; order Orectolobiformes; family Ginglymostomatidae; genus Ginglymostoma; species Ginglymostoma cirratum. The sequence goes on from JAHRHZ010000014.1 coordinate 49,343,338, forward strand.
GATAGAGGATCTGGATCAGCGCAGGCTTGCTGGGCTGAAGGGCCTGTTCCTGTGTTGTAATTTCCTTTGTTCTTTGTTCTTTGTAATACACTGACTAACATGAACATTCATTGAAGACTGAATGTAAAAACACAATGTCTGTTCTTCTGCAAAAATGGAAAATCCCCAAACTCCCCTGTAACCAAATTCGTACAAACCATGAGATGAGCCAATATATTCCACTCTTTATTTACGCTAGTCTCAACAGACAGTCCTATACACGAATAAATTTGAAAGCTATGCAATGTACATGGTTTACACTTAAGTGGAATATGCTTAAAACTGCCATGCAACCTTCATGCTCTCGCCTTTACTTATGGCCACTATGTATGCTTTGGTGCCATCCTGACATTGGCAGCTAAATTAGCAGAAGTTTCTCCAACCGTGCAGTTACAATCCCTCATTCCTGAAAGTATTCTGACAAATCTTCTCTGTAACCTCTCAAAGACCTTCACATCCTGCCTGAGATGTTTTAACTAGGATTGGACACAATAAAGATGAAGTTGCCAGAGTCTTGCCAGACCATGGGGCGGCTTTCTCATTAGACAGAGACAACTGCTGGTGGTTTAATTTGAAGGTCACCCCATTTCAGGCAAGGGCTGAGGCTGAGGAAGAGAATCTATCATGGTAACCTCAACTGGTACGGGAATTCAACCCATGATGCTGGCATCATTCTTCATTACAAACCAGCTGTCCAGCTAACAGAGTTAAACCAACTCCCTAGGCACAAAATACTCTAATTATGGTCTAACCATGGCTTTATACAGGTTCAGCATAACCATTATACTTTTGTACTCAATGCCTCCATTAATGAAGCCGATGATCCCATATTTTGAGCTAACCACTCTCTCACTATGTTTTGTCACCTGCAACAATCTGTGTACCTCAACACCATCTGTGCTTGTGACATTAACTCTACATTGTCTTTTAGAATGGTGAAATTAGCTAATGACCTCAGACTTTTCTAGATTAAATTCCATTTGCAATCTGGGCACTCAATGCCCTATTGCTGTCATCCTCGTCGTCAAGCTGTATCCCCAAGTTTGGTATCATTGCCGATTTATAAAATTTTACTCTACTTTAATGGCGAGGTCATTTTACCAAAAAAAGGCAGTGGTTCTCTCAAACTTGCCAAATAAACAAGCCATTGGTAGAAAGCTGACATGAAATTTGGAGCGGGTGTTTAATAACATCATCTCACTAGTTCCTCTGAATGCCCCCATCTTGCCCACATCCAAACTGCAGAGCAGGGCATGATCAACAAGCACCAGCAACACATACCAGTCCACCAAGGACAATGGCATCCAACATTCATTGAGCTATCATCACTGTTCTGACATGTGTCTAATGCAATAAGAGTGCATCATGCAAGCCCAGACTTGTCTAAAAGGGCACACTGGCAACCAATAGTACAGGCTGCATTGAGAAGAGTTATCACACACAGACAGGCATCCAGTCCATGATGTAAATCAGGCTGCCTCCCAGGGTTAGTCTCTTGCTCTTTCAGCACACATTTACCTGCAGTTTACTTGCCTTTCTTTGCCTTGCGTATCTTGCACTGGCAATTGACAGAATCACATGACCCAGATGGCCATGTTGTGCATCAGTCCTCAGTCAAGGATATCTTTCCTACAGCATTGTACCACATCACCCTGGCACCTGTAACATGTGGCAGAAGTATTCACATCATACAGATTGTATCGACAGCTAGCAGAGGAGTCTTAGCTAGCAGGAAAGTCTTAGTGGAGTAGTTTGCAGTGAAATTCTTAAGGATGTTCATCAATCAAGGACAGCATCTCAGACCAATCCCGGGCTTTGGTCATAGTAAGATATCTGGTCGGGGTATCATTGTACAGAGGTTCTGTCTGTCTCTGTTCCAGAGATTGATGAGACAGTCAGTCATTTGTTTTCATAGGTGTTAGTCCAGGGCTGAGGATTGTTATGCTTGGTGATCTATATTTACCAGCAAGGGTTTCTGGGCCAGTCCTGATGGTTCAAGTCATCCGAGGTCATCCACAGAAATGCAGGGTGAACAGGGAAGGGGTTAGGGGAACAGATAGACAGGTCCTTTAGGTGATAGTCTGGGAAGTATGAAGCCTGTGGGGTCCATAGAATGAGCAAATAGAAAAGGAAGGATGATTTTGGGGGTCTTAGTAGAATGATAACATTGACAGTGGAAACCAGTGACAAAGGACTACTCATTCTCATTTCAATCATGAAGCACATCGGAAATGTGCAATGTTGAGGAGATCGACTGTGAATGCACCTCAGTGGGCAGAGTAAGGGAGCCGAACTGTGAGGGAGAGGCTTCAATATGTAACCAGTCACTAGGCAATCACCAGGGAAGAACAACAGCAGTGAACACATGCTATATTGGCGACACAGCTTGCAGGCTGCCTCCGCCCTAGTCATCCTCTCTATATGATGTTCTTCTGTGGTACTATTGCTGATGAGGAATTGCTTGATATATGCACTCCTGAGAATCCAATCAGTTTTGCAGGCAATGTCAGAGGGGTTAGAGTGAATCAATGCCACTGTCAAATATTTCTAACCCTGCTCCCACATGGTATAACTGGTGCTCATTGTAGAAAAGCAACCATTGTGCCTCATTATTGCCAAGGAGTGATGCTGTAGGGTGCAATGAAACATCTAGGCCTACGCAGAGACACAGACAGCCACATGAAACGTGAAAAACAAACTTTTGCAATTGAAATAAACTATTTACATTCCTGTCAGCCATGACCCGATATACCCTTTCTCTCCCACTACATTGCACTGAGCTCCCCGGCTGTGCAGATGGGCGAGAGAAATCATGCTCTCTAGCTGAGTCCATTGGCTCTTGAAGTTTGGTCATGCAACTCGTGGGGTGTCTGAATCTGGAAGGGCTATACATGTTGAGGGGCTTCGTGTTAGAGGCAGGCAAATTGACCCTCCAGGGCTGGAACTTCCAATGGAGGGGGGCAGGCAGGGGGGAGGGCCCGGTCCCCTCTGCAGTATCCAGAGTGGAAACAGATGTTCCAGGAGAATGGTGGGGTGGAATGAGATGTAATACTTGCTTTGGGTCTGCAATTAATGTGGGTGAGTTTCGTAAAGTAATTGAGTCAGCCTCATGGTGAAAATCACTCCACCACACATGATATTTAGACAAAAATTTGTAAGATTCAACCCAAAGTTTTAGATCTGCTTCTTGCTTGAAGAATTCATCTGACATGTATGATACACCATCTTTTCTGTTTCATCATATTTTCTGTCTCCCTCCTTATCTGAAGAGCCTGGCTTTGGTTCCCTTACTTTTCACGCTTGTTGGCATCTAATGATGTATACCTTCTGCTCTTACTGGACTGAGTCCTCAGAAAATATTCCCAATGCGTTATGGGATCATGGACTTCAAAAAGCTCCCCGCCTCCCCAACTACAAGTCTTTGACACATGTGCATACCTCCATAGCATAGGAATGGAATTTTTATTCCATATACATTGTGAATGGTCAGGAAGAAATTAATGTGAATAGTATTGTGTATTCATTTGAAGTTAAACCGCATAAGACTATAAGATATAGGAGCAGAATTAGAGCATTCAGCCCATTGACTCTGCTCCAGCATTCAATCATGGCTGATATGTTTCTCAACCCAATTCTTCTGCCTTACCCTCCCTTAACGCTTACCAATCAAGGACCTATCTATCTCTGTTTGAAATACACTCAATGACTTGTCCTCCACAGCCCTCTGTGGCAATGAGTACCATAGATTCACCACCCTCTGGCTGAAGAAATTCTCCCGCATCTCAGCTCTAAGGGGTTGTTCCTTCACTGTGATGCTGTGTCCTCAGGTCCTATCTCTCCTACCAGTGGAAACATCTTCTCCATATCCACTCGATCCAAGCTTCTCAGTTTTAATCAGATTTACGCTCATCCTTCTAAACTCCATCGAGTACAGACACAGAGTCCTGAACTGCTCCTCATACGACAGGCTCCTCATCCCACGGATCATTCTTGTAAATCTCCTTTTCACAGGCATCAAGGCCAATGCATCCTTCCTCAGAAAACTGCTCATAATATTCCAAATGCAGTCTGACCAGAGCCTTACACAGCCTCAGCAACACATTTCTGCTCTTGTATTGTAACCCTCTTGAAGTGAATGCTAACATTGCATTTGCCTTCCTAACGGCCAACTGAACTTGCGTGTTAGTCTGAAAAGAATTTGGAACTAGGACTCCCAAGTCAATTTGTGCTTCAGATTTTCGAAGTGTTTCTCCATTTAGAAAATAGTCTATGCCTCTATTCCTCCGACCAAAGTGCATAACCTCACACTTTCCACGTTGCATTCCATTTCCCACTTCTTTGCCCACTCTCCTATCCTATCCAGGCTAGGTAGCCTGTCAACATCCTCAATGCCACCTGTCCCTCCACCTATCTTTGTGTCATCTGAAAACCTAGCAAAAATGCCTTTGGTTCCTTCATCAAAGTATAATATGTTTTTTTTATTCATTGACGGGATGAGGGCATTGCTGGCTAGGCTGCATTTGTTGCCTATCCATAATTGCTCAGAGGGCAGTTCAGAGTCAATTACATTGCTGTGGGTCTGGAGTCACATGTAAGCCAGACCAGGTAAGGATGGCAGTTTCTTTCCCTAAAGGACATTTGTGAACCAGATAGATCTTTCCAACAATCGGTAATGGATTCATGGTCATCATTAGATTCTTAATTCCAGATATTTTTGTTGGATTCAAACTGCCATGGCGAGTTGCGAATCTGGGTCCCCGGAACGCTATCTGGGTCTCTGGATTAACAGTCCAGCAATAATACCAGTGCGCCATTGCCTACCAATGAATAGTGGCCACAACACTGGCCCCTGTAGAACTCCCAGATCTTTGGCTGCCATCTTGAAAAAGACAGCTTTATCCTCTCTCTGTCTTCTGCCAGTCAGCCAATCCTCTATCTGTGTCAATATCTTACCCCTAACACCATAGGCTCATATCTTATTAACAGCTTCCTGTGCAGCACCTTGCCTGAGGCCTTCTGGTTTCTGATGAAGGGTCTAGGCCCGAAACCTTAAGCTTTCCTGCTCCTATGATGCTGCTCGGCCTGCTGTGTTCATCCAGCTCCACACCTTGTTATCTCAGATCATGTCCACTGGCTCTTCCTTGTCTAACCTACTTTTATTTCCTCAAAGAATTGTAACAGATTTGTCAAGCATGACCTTCCCTTGAAGAAGCTGTGTTGACTCAGCCCCATTTTACCATGCACTTCCAAGCACTCTGCAGTCTCATTCCTAATAATGGACTCTAAAACCTTACGAACAACTGAGGTCAGGCTAACCATTCTATAGTTTCCTGTCTTCTGCCTCCCTCCAATCGTAAACAGAGGTGTAACATTGGCCATTTTCCAGTCCTCTGGGACCCTCCCTGACTAAGGTAACAAAGAACTATGAGCACATCTGTAATTCATTTCTCACCTATTATTTTGGACATAATATAAACAAACTATTTTCTCTCTGTTGGCAGCAAGCGACAAGAATCATAATAAGGTCATGTGATGAGGAGCTGAAGATCAGTTTCTCACACTAAGCACGAAGATGGCTTAGTAAGTTGTATGGTGTGGAGTAGGCAGCTCTCAGGCTCTTTGGTCCATGCTGAGATATTGGGCCATTGTTGTTTAATAGGGAAGCATCAGCTCCTTTCATTGCACTTGAGGTAAGATGAGCAACTTCAGCCATGCTTTCTCCTCTTGCTGGTTTAGACAGCAGCTTTCTCCTTTTAAGAATCAACCACATTGCTGTGGGTCTGGAGACAAGTGAAAGCCAGCTCAAATAAGATGGTAAATTTCCTGCAATGGTAGTTTCATGGTCACTGTTACTGAGGTTAGCATTGAACTCCTGATTTTATTAATCAATTTTAAATCTCATCAGCTACTGTCATGGGATTTGAACCTGGACATCAGAGGATTAACAGCGGCATTGAAATTGCAAGTCGACTGTTATTACCACTATTTCACCATCATTCCCTAGTGCTAGAAGTGTCGTGGACAAACATTGTAAGCAGCCTGGCTCTAATGTCCACTTCGAATGCCAGTTTTGCAGCTACCAGAATTAGTGAACAGTGAGAAACAAGTTCATGAAGCTGCCTGCGAGGTTGTAGAGCAGCGTAAACCAAAAAAAAAATTGTAATGAAAATGTTCACATGAATTTTCTGATCTGAAAACATTCAAATTACTTTTATCGGCAACTGAGAGGTAAATGGTGTTCAAATATGTGATACCAATTCAAGACACCATAGTCTTTTGCAAGATATTTTCAAGGAAATTTAAGCAGGTCCCAGAAAACTTTGTTTCACCATTTCTCTACTTCCAATCTTTGCTCAACTCCTTCTTGCCAAATTTCCATTGACCTGTTTTCTTGCATTTTACCTTAATTTTCATTTAAACTTTTTTTCTCATGTCCCCATTTTCTTCCACCCCCTCACTCCCAGCCCTGTACTCACACTGACCCCAGCATGCCCCACCTCATCTGGCCCTGCAGCTTGTAAACTTGTGATGTCCTTGTTGAACTGGAATTAATTTTAATCTCCTGTCTTGACGTGCGGTCACTAAAATGGATTTACTCACGATCGAAGAAGATTTGTCCCTTTGGGATACCGGTCAACTGCTTGACTACTGGAGGTTTATGCAAGTTTAGAGAACTGTACAGTGTGTTTGGAAGTTAGGACTTTGGTATTTTTCTTGAATTAGTATTGTGGTCTTTGTAATCTGCCTGATGCTCTATTTCTTATTATAGCAAATCCACATCCATGATGAGAGCAGGTCCAATCCATTTAATGCAATGAACCGTTTTCCATTATGTCAGAGGTATTGAGGCCAAACATCACTCCTCTGGCCCCAGTTTATTCCTCTTGGTCTTTTGCAATTTCTTCAAATAACTTTTTCTTTTGCCAATTATACACAGATGTCAATTATTACAAAATTTCTGCCACCACATAATGTTCCTTATTTTATTTGCAAGAATAAACGGTTAGTTACATTGTGGCATTTTTCCATTAAAAGTAATTGGTGGTACTTTAAAGAGAGGTGGGTGCTGCAAAAGGATACAGTGGGCTGAATTTAACCAGAAATCTGGTAAGTGTCAGTTTTGGTGATTTCATAGACAATTTAACTCTGTGTACCCACTACTCTTTGAAATTTGCCTTATTACATATGCACCACATCTCAAAGCTGCCCCATGCACCCGATCTTTCTGCTTACCAGAGATGGAAGTACTTGCTATCGCCTGGGATTCCCAGAACCATTTATAAAGCCCAGCTATGCACCTGATCAAGCACTGCCAGGCTGGTGTTGCCCTTTACTGTACACACTGGGAGAGAGGAATCAAAAAGAAACAATTCTCAGTGCACATTGGTGGCACAGCTGACACTTCATTGCAACTACAAGAGCACATTCATAAACGTATTGCAATCCAATCACCATTCCAATTTAGAACCTTATCTTGGTAAGGTAATTTCCGCAATGCCCAGTGTGGTCCAACATCTCATTGTTCAAAGTGGAATTATTACATAATGGAAGCCTTCAAATGGTTGAAAATGTTCATCTTGATTCAGTAACAACAAAATTGACGGGAAAACCAAGCAAGAAAAAACTACATTTACTTCTGCAAACAAACAGGGACTGCTTGCCTTTCGATCATCAATACATTTTTTGAGGAACCACTGCACTCACCTCACATCTATTGGAGCCCAGTGAGAATTATGATTGTCAGGCATGTTGCATGGCTTGCATCACTCTCTAATGTTGAAGGGAGTGGTCCTCCTGCTCAATGTCCTTACTTTCCGCCTTGGATGACAGCTACCACTCTCCCAACTCCATTCACATCCTCTCTGTTCCACCAAGGTCCAAATGGAAGAATGAGCTGCTTTGTATCTAAACTCAGAATGATTCACAGGATTGGGTAAGAGAGACATCAACCATGATTGCAGAGGGTAGACTTAGACTCTTAGTATTCATCTCTGTAAGGCAACTGGCCCTTGGCAGTTTAGCATACTCCTTCATGAATGGAGGACTCCAACAACGAGGGCAGTGAAATGTCTCTATATGAACTTTATCCTGATGTAAGGAGCAGTTGCTATGTCGTCTGATACAGTAGGAGATTGTATGTGTTGTATGACCACTGATATCCTGTCCCCATGCCACTCAAGAAAGGTGACATTGCATAAAAGATTATTTTGGCGAATACTCCAATTCTAGGTGAGGGAAATCAGTTTTGTGTGCTTGTGCAACCTATGAGATCTTGAATTGTTTTTGTGATTTGTGGCTTGCGGATGCCACTTCTATGGTTGCCTGTGTTTACAGCTGCTTAACAGAGGTGACTTCAATCTTCAATCTGCAATGACCAATGACATGATCGAGTTTATTTGTGATTGGATTTGTAACTGACTTATTACATAAGTCTGGACAGGTTGCTCTGGTCCTGCAGGACAGGCCAAGGCCCACTCCTCACAGTAGAGAGATTTGGATCCCCTGCCATTAACTGCTGTAATGACAACTGAATACATTCCATGTCCCTGGATTCAGGCAGTCATATTGTGAAGACTTGCTGTGTCTAGCTTCTAATAATCAGGTATCACACTATCTTTATCCCCCAGGATGGATTTTATGAGGGACGATATTTCTCATCACAGACCCTCTTTCAGCTGCTTCAAAAGTCACAAAGTCAGAAATTGCTGGAAAAACTCAGCAGGTCTGCCAGCATCTGTAGGGAGAAAGCAGGGTTAACCTCTCAGATCCAGTGACCCTTCTTCAGAACTGCCTTTTGACCAGTCAGTTGGCACCACACTGGTTTTAAATTTGGTTGTCCCAGAGTGATAACATGTTAGCCATAATAAAGTGATAATGGGACTTCAGCCCCACAGGCACAGCAATCCTGTCTGTGAGCATAGACCCAGCAGCGACAGATCACAGTCAAGACTGCTGTTGTGCAGTTACAAGAAGGAGGAAGTCAGATACTGGAGTTCAAGGTAAATTTAGGTTTTTTGATCAGGGACAGATTGGGGACCTAGCAAATGGGGAGAGGTCTAGGTAGAGGGCAGAACTGATATTAGGTTTTGGAGGCAAATTGAAAAGAGTGCTCCTCCCAAAGGAGGTACATCTCCACTTCCATCCAGCCTTTATTGATTTTTTTTAAGCTTGTCTGGATGACACTTCCCTTACCCCTCCCCCTGCCTAGTGGGAGTGGAGATGAAATTAAGACTTTAAGTGGGCTTTAATTGAGGTACTGAAGGGCCTCAAAAGGCCTAAAGGTAGTCGGGCTGACTGATACCTTACCCCTCCCCCACAATATAGAGACAAGGTCAGAGTTGAACAGGAAGACATTTGGTGGCCATATAATGATTATATGAAGGTCAGATAGGTGGAATTTACAGAATATATCAGATATAAAACAGGTATGAGCAAATTTAAAAAGGAGTGTCAGAAGTTCTGGTCACTCTGAGGGAGCTGAATCAGTATCAAGGATTCTCCACATGTAAATAAAGAGTGACTTGGTGACTGGGTACCAGCCTGTATAGTGCTATTCCAGTGGCAATGAGAGAAAAGGATGCTCCTGAAGAAATTCTCTCACAACAGTCGTCTTTGAGTTGGAGGAAGTATTTCTGGCACCATGCTATTATTTGGGAAGCTTGACTCATTTGATCTTGCCTTTGAAGACTTGGTTGCATTTTTTTTCAGGCAGATGAAAAACAACGAGTAATTCTCCTGACAGCTTGTGGACCCTCTTTCAGTTATTAGGAGCCTAACTTTCCCTGAGGCACCAGATACTAAAATCTTTCAAAAATTGGATACAAGGATTTAGTTAAGAAATATTGCAACCCCAAGCCTCCTTTAATTCTGAGACTTTATTGGTTTTACTAGGCAATTTGAGAACCAGAGGAATACTTATCACAATTATTGACTCAGTTAAGATGACTGGCAGAGGCATGTCACTATGGTTTAACCGTTAATGAGATGCTGAGAGACTGCTTGATATGTGGGATCAATGATGGAACCATGCAAAAGCACCTACTAGCTGAATCCCGCCAGGACGTCAAACAGGCACTACTACTGGCTTTGTCATTAGAAAATGCATCAGGGTATTCCAATGGAAGTGATTCCCTCATCAGTCTGACTGAGTTTGGGGAACACCACTTGAGTGAAGGCAATTGCATAATCTCACTCAGGCCATATCCTGAACAGAGGGACTCTAGGTCAGGCCACAGCAAAACCCTAAAACAAAGCCAGGCCTTGGCCAAACACTTTACATTTTCTTCAGGATCCACGGTGGCAAACTATTATAGTTGCTGCTGTGTGTGGACTTGAGACAGCAAAAGAGTCCCACTAGGCCTGAATACAGTAAGAGAACTCATGGGCTAGCATCCAGGAGAGTGCACATCTTGGAAAGTCCACCTACATCTGACTTGGAACTGCTAAATTGCTTTGCAACATCCAAATTAGAACTAATTAAAATAAACATCTGGTTAAATGGTCACCTGGTTCAAATGGAGCTTGATACTGACCTGGCTATATCAGTGATTTCTGAACCAGTCTTTAATAAAATTCACTCTGGACTCCAACCCCTAAGTTTTCATAAGACCTCGGCTAGACTGAGAACCTATATCGGGGAACCTTTACAGGTTAAGGATGCAACTTAGGTTCTAGTCTCATAAGAGAAGCAGTTGGTTTAGTGACTGCAGATTGTAGCAAAAGGCTCAGGCCCAAGCCTGATGGGATGAAATTGGTTGAGAAAGATTCACCTTGATTGCCTCAACATTTTTCGATTAGAAAATGGCAGCCTGACTGAAGTCCTAATTAAATACTCAAAGATTTTCAGAAAGGTCTAGGGACTGTCAAAGGAGGCAAAGCCATTTTGCATGTTGACCAGGAAGCAATTCCACAATTGTGCAGGGCGCGCCCAGTGCCCATTTGCCTTATGTGCAAAAGTAGAGTTAGAAATCAGGAAGCTGGAAAGAGAAGGCACCACTAAACCAGTCCAGTTTGTGGAATGGTCATACCAATTGTGAAGCCTAATGGTGTTGTTCACCTTTGTGGGGATTTCAAACAAACAAGAAACCACTCTTGGCTGTGAGATAATTACCCAATTGCTCGCATAGAGAATTTATTTACAAAAAGTGGTAGGGGGTCTGTCCTTCACAAAGCTGGACATGATCCATGTGTACCTGCAATTGTGGTCCCCAGGAGCATGCTACAACTAATACCCATAAGTGTTTGTACCAACATACAAGACTACCATTTGGGATATATCAGCTTGTACAATTTTTCAGCGGACAATGGAAAGCATTTTACAAGGTTTGCCCCAAGTCACCATTAATCTTGATGACATGTTAATAATAGGGAAGTCCAATAAAGAACATTTAGAGAACATGGACGTAGTCCTTAGACATTTCTCCAAGGTGGGCACGCGCGTTAGAAGGGAAGAATGTGCGTTTCAGGCACCCCAAGTGACCTACTTGGGTTACAGTGTTGACAAAACTGTGTTACGCCTGTTGGAAGATAACGTCAGAGTGGTCAAAGGTGCCCTGGCTCCCACATCTGCAACAGAGCTTAGGCCCTTCCTTGGATTGGTGAATTATTATTGGAAACTCCATACGTAACCTGGCATCCATCCTGGCACCCTTACACTTGCTAATAAAAAAGAGTCAGTCTTGGAATTGGTCTTGAAGCCAAGTATTAGCCTTTTGGAAAGAGAAGACGCAGCTTTCATCATCTAAGGTGTTGGCACACTATTATCCCAAGTGAGATCTGCTATGGACATACAATGCCTCCCCATAAAGTATCGGGGTAGCGTTGGCTCACAGATGGCCAAATGGAGAGGAACACCCAATAACATACGCTTCCAGGACTTTGGCTGATGCAGAGTGCAAATGTGCCCAGATAGAGAAGGAAGGTTTGGCAGTCATATTTGGTGTGAGAAGGTTCCACTAATACCTTTACAGATGTAAATTTGTAATAGTAACAGACCACAACCACTACTAGGGCTACTCAAAGAGGACAAGGCCATTCTTTCCATAGCTTCAGGTCAAATTCAGTGGTGCGCTCTCATTCCAAGTGCATATAATTATAAGTTGGAACACTGTCCTGGAGCCAAGTAGCAAATGCGGATGCCTTGAACCGTCTCCCACTGGCAGATAAACTGCCAGTGGTGCTGCTACTGAAAAAGTCCTCTCTGGTTTTAAACTTCCTGGACACCCTTCTGGTTACAATGTCAGACTATGGGTACATAAAGATCCCCTCCTGGCAAAACTTAAACAGCTGGGGGTGATGGGGGAAACTAAAGGGTCATCACAACCAGAATTGAAACCTTTCTGAATCCAGCGACATCAGATCACCACAGAGGTTGGTATTTTATTATGGGGAGTGAGAGTGGTTGTCCTGAGCAAAGGTCACCACTAGATACTGGCTGAACTCCACCAGGGTCATCCAGGAGTGTCCAAAATTAAGATGTCGGTGAGGAGTTATATCTGGTAGCCAGGATTGGATGCAGACATATCTGCATTGGTGGGGCAGTACCCAGAGTGCCCCAACAAGGGCAAAAAATTGCCCCCAGCAGCTCTCCCACATTCCCGGGGATGGCAAGGTAAACCCTGGACTTGCTTATATTTTGACTATGCCAGCTTTCCATGGGCGCAATGTTCTTAGTCATTGTGGATGCCAACTCAAAATGGTTGGATGTGCAGATTCAATCTTTAAACACGAACATGACGATGGAAAAACTGCCAGCATCTTTTGCAATACACAGTCTCCGCGAAGTGTTGGTCACAGACAATAGGCCATCATTTACCAGTGGGAAATTCGAGTATTTTCTAAATGGTATTCAGCACATATGGACATCTCCATAACATCTATTGTCTAATGGTCTGGCAGAAAGAGCAGATCAAACTTTGAAGGCAAGCGTAAAGAAACCGCCTACAGCTTCACTCAATCCCAAACTGTCCTGGCTCCTATTTGATTATAGGACTACCCCTCATGCAACTACAAGGATAGCTCCAGCAGAGTTGCTTATGGGTGAAACTTCCCCAGAAGACAGATTTCCTTCTGTAAATTGCCTGTCACTTAATCTGAGGCTATGTTCCTTGGTTCTCAACTAGCCTGCCAAAAAAATATTGAGACTGGTTTTGCAACTCCAGATTTTGTTAATTAAATTTATATTCCACCGGCTGCCATGGTAGGTTTTGAACCTGTGTTAACAGAGTGTTAGGCCGGGCTGCTGGATTACTATCACAGAGACATTAACACAACATCACCAGAGATCATTATGATTCTGTACACAATGTACTGTAGCTGTATGCATTGATTGTCCTTCACAATCCTGAACTATATACATTGAACACTGAGAAGCTCTCAATGCTCAATAATGCCAAAAGACTGTGCCAAGGACTGCAAAGCAGCTCTCTATAATGAGAGGAATCAAAATTCCAGCATTGATTTTAGTAACAATACATGTTGACTATTTGTCTTTGTAACAAGCACTGTAGGTTTAATGAAGTAAAACTACAAGAAGTCTCATGTTTTAGGGAATATGACACCTGACACAAGTCTGTGAAGCCTATCTGTTGATGTATCAAATTACTAATATCTTCGGTTATAGCATTGTTGTTCTTCAAATGCTTTATTAATCCTTTATAAAAGGAACAAATTCAATCCTGTCCAGTAGTGGCCAAAGTCAACAAATATATTCTGGCTGAGCATCACAGTAAGATCAGTATTACCAGGAAAATAAAGGCTTTATAGTTAAGTATTAAATAATATTGCAGTAGAGAGTTTTTCTCTGGAAATTAAACTGTGCTCTATTATCATCGATACATCGGACATGTTGATATGAAATTCCACATTGCTATTTTGATGAAGGCATAAATCTATTTATTTAAAGAAAGGATCAATATAACTAAACCATGCTCCGAGCAGGATCTGAAGAGTTGTAAACTGTAAAGACTAGCTGTCTGAATTCCGTTTAAACTGTTTCAGAGTGATTGTCGCCATCATGAGTGTGTTTTTACAAAATCATTCCTAAAGTGTTCATGTGACAATATCAAACTGTATAATTTCACATTCTTTATTGCTGCATCTTTGGCTCCAAATGAATCCCATTTTGTGACTTTATGAGAGATCCAAGTGGCCTTGCAATCATGCCAAATAGTTTATGATATGAAAATTCATTTAACAATTCATCAGAAAAATAAGCTTTAACTGCTCCTTCCATTTATTTTCCACTTAGACTTTATAGGCTAGTTTAAGAGCCTGTATTGCTGATGAGAAGCTTTAACCACCTGTAATGGATATTTGAAATTCTAGGACATAGTCCCTGTGCCCATTTGGCCATTGTTCGTCCAAAATCATAAGCTATGGCCACCAAAATAGTCGATAAGGGAGCAAAGTTCTTCACCAACAATGTAGCCTCCTATTCCTATATGTCATTTTCAGCGTTCTCAGCTGTGGCGCCTATATCTGACGCCAGAGTCAAGCAGGATATCAATTTAATGGCTTATTTTCTTGATTCATTTTGAAGAAACTTTGATGATTTACAATCATGATAAGACCGAGAAAAACGGTAACAGTTGTTGACCACCCAGTATGTTAATTTTTATGGATCTCCTGTCAAGAATTTTCTGGGATTAATTTCTGACTATGTTGTCTTGCTGACCTAGTTAACTAATTTCTTCCATTGGCTTTCCTCATTGTGATGGAGGTGGCTTTAATGAAACCGGATAAAACTAAAACAGATGCTAGAAAGCAAATATTATCTTTTGATCACTTTCAGTAAAGCGATTAATAAGCTTAAGATTGACTGTGATAAAAGATCTTTGTAGTAAATAGCACAATCAAAGACATGATTAGTTATTGTTCTGATTGAGGAACAAAAATATTCAGATTCTTTTTATTTCTTACACAATAATATTTGTAAGAGATTCCAGTGCCGTGCTTTCCATGCTTGAAGCATACATCAGGAACTTAGGTGCCAAACTTTAGAGTACCACACACATACATGGGATGACAAACATACGGGGATGAGAAACTTCAATTATATGGATAGCTTGGAGATAACGGGAGTGTTTTCCTTGGAGAAAAGAAGGATAAGAGGAGATTTGATAGAAGTTTACAAAATCATGAGAGAGCAGGACAGAGTACATACTGAGAAACTGTTCCCTCTCATAAAAGGATAAAGTACGAGAGGGTACAGATACAAGATAAATTACAAAATAACAAATGTGATGCGAGAAAAAACATTTTCACACTGCGAGTGCTTGAGGTCTGGAATGCATTGCCTGGAAGTGTGCTGTAGGCAAGTTCAACTGAGGCATTCAAAAAGGCAGGAGATGATTATTTAAATAGCTTCAATGTTCAGAATTATGGGGAAAGAGCAGGTGAATGACACTGAGTCATAATGTTCATTCACAGAGCCAGTGCAGGCACGATGGGCCAAACTGCCTCCTTCTGCACTGCAAAATCCACTTCACTCTGTGTCTTCAAGTTCCCTTTTGTCAGGAATTGTTCACTTTTCAGCTCTCACAAATAGGGCATCAGTGACCTGTAAGATGCACTAGTGGGCAGCTGCTTGCAAAATGGAACCAAAATCTGCAGTTGATCCTTAGAAGGAGTCAGAAGTGAGGAAGTACATGGTCACAGTGACTTTGCTAACTGTTAGCTGAGCATGGCATGTGATCAGAGCAGATACATCTGCTTTGTGAAGAAAGGCCGTCTCCTATGGCACTGATTCTTACTCGTGTCCAGAAATTTCCTTTATTACCAGGAGATCCTATGCTATGCTATGTTTTTGATCCCTGTCTTCTGCCAACCTGGTGTCCATGGCCCTTCCCTTCATGAAGAGGCTGATGTTCCTTATTGCTACTGGACCTTAAGCCTTGTGCTTAGCTGTGCTTTTCAATTCTAATTGTAATAAATACTCCTTTCTCTTGTGGGCGCACAGTGTCTGAAAGATGTTTACATTTTATTAAGGACTATCTAACTTTTTGTTGCAAGTGGTATCAACATTTAATGGATATAGGAAAATCGTGGTTCACAATAGTATTTAATCTCATGTGGCTGACTCAATTAATAATTACATTTACTAATTAGCAATGATGGGGCAGGTTGTTGTGTTGCAGCTGCAAAATTTAGGAGCCTCCAGATCTGGAGGAGATCCAGGACAAACACTTCTGTAGCAAATGTTTAAAACTACAATAATTCCAGCTCAGGCTAATTAAATTGGAGGCTGAGTTGAAGCCATTGCAATACATCAGGGAGGAGGAGAAATCACTGGACACTTTGTTCCAGAAGATGGTCACACCCCTTCAGTAGCCTAATTCTGTCTCTCATGAGGGATAGTAAGGCATGGCCAAGAATAAAGCGGGTAAAGGGTCGGGGAATACTGTAGTATACTCTAGTGCCACAGCCTCAACCACTGCAATTATCTTACAAGCTGGAGATGCTTGCCTGTGTGGATGGAAACAAATTCATTCAGGGAAAGGTGTGAACTAACCGGGGCACGTGGCTCAGAATACTTTTCAAGTCGGATGGGGTTGGGAAAAGTGACATAGTGGTGATAGAGGATAGCATAATGAGGGAAAGCAATGGCCTAGTGGTATCATTGCTGGACTGTTAGTTCAGAGACCCAGATAACATTCTGGGGGCCAGGTTTGAATCCCACCATGGCAGATGGTGGAATTTGAACTCAATAAATATCTGGAATTAAGAATCTAATGATGACCGTGAATCCATTGTTGATTGTTGGAAAAACCCATCTGGTTCACTAATGCCTTTTCAGGAAAGAATCCTTATCTGGTCTGGCCTATATGTGACTCCAGACCCACAACAATGTGGTTGACTTTGAACTGCCCTCTGGGCAATAAGGAATGGGCAAGAAATGCTGCCTAGCCAGTGATGCCCTCATCCCATGAATGAATAAAGAATAAAAAATGAGGGGAATAGGCATGAAAGGATAGGTTTGGGACAGAACTTGAAGTGGGAAGCTGGAAAGTTGAAATCCATGTGGGTACCAGTGACAGGAAAGATGTTCTGCTTGGACAGTGAGAGGAACCAGGCGCCAAATTCAAGAGCTGAACTACAAGAGTAATAATCTATGGAATTTTGTTTGAGACATGATTATTGGCAGACAGCATATAAATGAAATTAATACATTGTTCAAAAACTTGTATGGAGAAATGGATTCTAGTTTTCTGGGCATTGCCATCAGTACTGGGATAAGTAGGAATTGAACCATTGGAATGATCTGCCTGTGACTTGTGCTGTGTCCCGTCTTATAGCAAAGTGTATAAATAGAAAAGTAGAGAGAGCTTTAAACAGTGGGTGGGCATGTGATCAAGTTGAGCAGATGTAGCAAATCAAGGGTAGAGTCCAGGTAGAAGAGTAGAACAAAAATATCAGAAAGTTGGTCAGAGAATGGCAGGAAAGAGACAAAGAAATGTTGTCTGGTTCCTCTTTAAACAAGTTACAGACAACTACAACCAGAATGTTATGAATAAGTTTCCTCGGTGTCCCACAATACCAAAGCAGTCAAATGAATAATGAACACAAGCTGGTACCAACACAAAACCGTCCCAACTTTATTTGGAACAAAGTTATAATAATCTTTCAATACTAGACTAATCTTTAATATTCTGCCCCCTTAAGGTTACAATATTTCCTAAGTCTCCTGTAGATTTACGCGGTCACTCTCTCTGCGGCTCTGTCTCTGGGTGTGTGAAGCTGCTTTCTTCCTCTCTCTCTCTCACTCTCTCTGGATAGTCAGCTGGTCTCCGCCTATAGCCATGCTGTCTCTTTGGGAAGCCTTAGACAATTCCAAGAGTGGTTCCACAACAGGGGTCTGCAGGTGAACTCTCTTCTTATACCTTTTAGGTGGTTTTCTGAAACTTTCTATAGTTCTGGCCATCAGGGAGATACACTTAATAAAACCTTAAAGAACTGTAGTTGCTGTCAATCTGGAACAAAAGCGGAAGTTGCTGCAAAAGCAGAAGTTGCTGGAAACGCTCAGCAGGTCTGGCAACATCTTTAAAGAAAAAATCAGAGTTAATGTTTTGGGTCTGGTGACCCTTCCTCAGTTTTGAATAGTTTAATAGCTCGAAACACATGCCAATAATTCAGATGGCGTGCTACTGTTAGCTTCTTTGTGTTGCAGGACCCGGTGTCTTTCTGTTTAGGCTGTCCTTTATTTGATGGATAAGTTGTTCGGGGTGTCTGTGCAGAATAAATGTTTCCTTTTACGTTATGCCATTGTCATTAGCACCAGGCTGCTGTAATTGCACTGTGTCTGGTGTGTAGGTTTTGTGATTTCAGAGTTTCACTTGGACAATGTACCCAGCATCCCTTGCTGTTTGGCCAAATTGGCAATCTACCTGTGTTTTATCTGGCTGCTACAGAGAAAAAAAACCTAAGAACAGACACCCTGTCAAGCCTAGATATTGCAAAGATAATAAAAAAAATGACAAGTCTGAAAGCTTTGCAATTGAATGTGTGCAGCATTTAAAACAGGGTGAACAAATTGATAACGTACATTGAAGTATTTAACTATGATTGGATAGCCATTACAGAGATATGGCTGCCTGATGACAACGATTGGATCCTGAACGTTTAGAGGTAGATGACATTTAAGAAAAATAGGAAGCCAGGTAAACATGGAGAAGTGGCACTGTTAATCAAGAATGGCACTGGTTCAATGTATAGAAATGACTTTGGTTCAGAAGACCAGGATGTGAAATCATTTTGGGTGAAGATAAGAAATATAGGAGGAAAGAAATTGCTGGATGAAATGGTATACAGGTTCCCTATTAGTACCCACAATATCGGACAAAGTTATGTACGAAGAAATATTAGGCGTTTGTGATGAAGGTAGGGTAATAATCATAGGTAACATCAACTTACGTGTAAAGTAGAAAAATCAGTTTGGCAATAGTAGCCTGGAAGACGACTTCATAGAATGCCTTTGAAATACTTCTTTAGAGCAGCTGTTCGGGCGCAGCCAGTAAACGGGTTATATTAGACTTGGTATTGTGAAAAGTGACACGATATTGTGTAGCAGTGGCCATAATATTATTCAAATTTACTTAGATGACAGGAGAAAATCTGCCAAATGGAGTGTACAGTATACGAGAAAATATGAAGTTCCTTCTCTTTTGTAGGAAGAATAAAATAAAGTACTACTTGAATAGAGAACAAGTGCAGAATTTCGAGACGCAGACAGATCTAAGTGTTTTAGTGCATGATTCATGGAAACTTAGTGAGCACTATAAGAAATTAATGAAGAAGGCTAATCTAATGCTATTTTTAATGACAAGAGGAATTGAAAGCAAGGGTATTGTGTTCTTGAAACCACATCTGGAGTCTTCCACATACAATTCTGGTTTCCTTACTTAAGAAGGAATATAACTGTATGAGAAGCTGTTCAGAGACAATTTACTCGACACATACCTGAATGAGTTGGCTGTCCTGTGATGGTAGATTGTACAGACAGAGCTTGCTTTTAGAGTTTAGAAGAATGAAAAATGACTTGATTAAAGCATATAAGATACAGAATGGTCTTGACAAGTTTGACATGGAAAGGAAGTTTTCCATTGTTGGTTATCAGAACTAGGGAGCACTGTTTGAAAGTTAGGGATTTTACATTTAGGACAGAGATGAGGAGAATTTTTATTCTTTCGGAGGGTTATGCAGCTTTGAAACTCTGCCTCAGATGGTAGTGAAGGTGGCGTTGTTGAATAATTTTAAGGAGGAGATAGATTTTTGTTAGACAATGGAATTATAGATTATCCAGAGTCAGAGGGGCTTGTGGAATTTAAAACATATACAGGTCAGCCACAATCTTATTATTGGTGCAGCCAGCTCGAAGGGCCAAATGGCCTATTTCTACTCCTAGCTGGTACGTTTGTATGTATGACCACCCTTTGCCAACCTGATGGTACCTGTATGTCAATGACTGTCTGCCCCGTTGTTCCAGTCATCTTTTCTTGGGGCCCACTCTGAATTCCTTGAATAATCATGACTGGCTCCCTGTTTTGTGTCTGCTTCAAGCTCCTTACCTGCTGCACACCCTGAATCCATAAACAGTGGCAGTGAATGACAATAAGCTTTCTTTTATTATTAATTCATGGGATGAGGGTGTCACTGGCTAGGCCCATCCTTAATTGCCCCAGTTAAGAGTCAATCACATTGCTGTGGGTCTGGAGTCATGTGTGGGCCAGACCAGGTAAGGATGGCAGATTAAAGAAGGGTCTAGGCCCGAAACGTCAGCTTTCCTGCTCCTCTGATGCTGCTTGGCCTGCTGTGTTGGTCCAGCTCTACACCTTGTTACCTCTTTCCCCAGAACATTATCTGGGTCTTTGGATTAACAGGCCAGTGATGACACCACTAGGCCATCACCTCCCCTATTAATCAGGAGAAAGATGTTAGAGTATATTAGGTAATTACAGGCACATTAAAAAAATAGGTAAACTGGGCATAGTCTTCCAGAGAGAGAGAATTATGAATTTATTATACATCTGAAGGGACATCTGTCATCTTGACATCTGTCATGGGAAAACTGTTCGAATAATCATTAAAGAAGCTATAACAGTGGACTTAGAAAAATTCAAGGTAATCAGAAAGAGTCAGTCTGGTTCTGTGAAATGGTATTCCTGTTTAACCAATTGGATAGTGTTATTAGAAGAATGAGAAGATGCTATGGATAAAGGGAATACTGTAGACATACTGTGCTTGCATTTCAAGAAGGCATCTGCACTGTATCTTATGGAGAATATGACACTTAATGAACTCTCAATGGGTATTTAACAACCTTAATTGCTGAGGTTAATGGGTCATATGGGATCTTGGTTCTGATCCTCTCAGTATCTGTTGGAACTTGGCACTGGAAATGGTGTTGTTAAACTGCTTCATAGCCTCCTTTCCCATACCTGACGACATCTGAAAATTCAGTCCTGACTTCAGCATGCGTACAACTTAAGAAGATAGATATACCAGAACGTTTCAAATTTTCCCATTTCTTTCTCTTTACAACCCCTGGCATTACCTGCAACAAAACAGAGAGGTGGAATAGAGACTATACAGGGCGCATCCCTTGGCAAATTCGCAATAGACTCCTCCATACTCCTCACTGTGCCAAGAAGCTCTCTGGCAGGCCACACAAAGCATTCTGCTTCTCAGAGAGTGTCTTCACCTGTTCTCTTGCATTCTGTCCCATTTACATACTTACCTGAGTCCCCAGTACTGGAAATCATCTGTTGCCTTGTCCTCCAGTAAGCAGACACAGCAAGAAATTTCCTCCTACCTGTTTGCAGCCATTCCTGTCTGTGGACTCCACATGCACAGATCCCAATTCTTTACTGAACTCTGAAGTATATAGAAATGCAGGTCTGGAAGATGCTCTCAAGGGATTCTTGGTGAGTTCCTCCATTGCAACTGAAATATGAGACCCACTGCTGCCACTGTGTGTTGATGGTGGAGGGAGTGAAAGTCGAACATACCAGATGAATCGCCAGTCAAGTATTTGTTTGGGATGGTATTGAGCTTCTTGAGCATTGATGGGGCAATGGTTATCCATCCAAGTGAGGAATATACCATCACTTATAACTTCTGCCAAGTAGATGGTCGACAGGATTTTGGGGCATTAGGAGGTGAGTTACTCATTGTAGAATTCCTTGACTCTGACCTGTTGTTGATATTTCAATGGTTATATGGCAGGTCCACTTTAGTGTCAGATCAACGGTAACCCCCAAAACGATAGAATGGGTTTTAGTGCATTGAATGTCAAGTGGAGATAATTAGATCCTGTCTTGTTGGAGATTATCATTGTCTAGCACTTGTGCAGTATGAATGTCACTCAGTGCTCAAATCTGTGTGCTGTCCAGGTCTTGCTACATATGAACATGGACCGTTTAAGTGTCTGCGGAGTCATGAATGGTGCTAAACATTGTGTAATCATCAGTAAACATTTCTATTTCTGACCTTATGGCAACATAATAAATGGTCTTTAAGGATAGCCTTCTCTCCATACCAATCACTCTTGTCTGGGTGCCCTTTCCAAATCATTCTACTCTCCCAATTGGTTTGACCTTCTGTTTTGCTTAATGATAATTTCCTGACCATTACCATCGCTCTCCTCTGGTATTTCTCTGACTTCCAATTACTTCCCCATTTCTTAATGTCCAGTTCCCATTGATTACCTCCTGGCCCTGAACCCTTCAAAGAAAGTTAAATATAATGGTCCTTTGTCAGGAGTCACTTAAAAGGACGAGTCCTTAATCTCAACCTGAAGCCTCGAGCAAAATTCTGCTGCTGTAATTCACAGATATCTGCCATTCCCAGTACATATCACAATAGATTCCATGCCCCCACTTCAGTGAATTCATTCAGAACTTGCTGAGGCTCTGTCTCAAATTGACACCACTACACATTTTATATCAGGCGAAGACATGGCACATATGGCTTCTAATGGGAATAATGGTCCACTACACTGGAATTACACCAGGAGGGTGTCAGAACAATTGAATAACTTTAGGGTCTGAACCTATGCAATTTGTGTGTTTCAAAATTTAGAAAGGAATTGTGTCTTATTTAGTTTAAGTCATTCAACCATGTTAATATGCAAGGATGGAAAGATAAAATTAATAGTGCTGTTTAGAAAACTGCTCCAACAGTTCAGCAAATTACGTTTCAGATTTGTGAAGCTTGCATACTAACTTTTACGATGGATTTAAATGTTAGCTCATTGTGAGATCATTTTGAACTCTTTGAACTATCTGTCCACACAATCAGCAAACAAAAAGACGCTACCAAACAGGGTTAGCTGTTGACTAATATATGCATGCTCAATTTGAAATAAGAGCCAAGTTTCAACTCATTGTCATAATCTAGTTTCTCATAAGGAGTTAGATTTGCCACTCAGAGTTAGTATAAGAAATTGTCTACAATCGTTTTTAGAAAGGGCTAACAACAGGAAGAAAAATACCATCATTGATAGTTTTCTTTGAGATGTTCCCATCCTAAAATCAGATCATGAATTTAAAAGGTGAAAGAAACTGTAAAAGGAGTGTTAAATATATTATAATTCATATAATGGACAAAAGTTGTGTCATTTGGTGATGCCAGAACAAAATAAAACCCCCTTTGTTGTAAGCTATGATGGATCCTCATCACAGTTTATCTCCGCGAAAAATACATCTAGTAGATTGATTGCCATCATCCTCTACCTTAATCGGAGCCAACGTGGCCTTATTGGTTTATTGTGGTAGGGGAAAACCATTTGGTAGTCCAACAAGAAGAGTTTCTTGCCTTGAACAAGATGTTGGGTGGAATCTTTTAGGGATCTTATAGGCTATAGTGGCAGAATTGGACAACAAGTCTGGTGGCGTTTGTCTCAACATTGGAAGCAGCTTGTGTGCTTTTGACAAGTATCAAGGCAAGTTGCCAATGTAGGAGAATTATTGTTTGTTAAACACCTCATTAATAGCTCAATTCACCTCATTAGTACTAAACTTCTTAGTTTACCAAATATGCCAAACAGGCCAAATGATGAAAGATCTCAACATGGCAAGCTAAGTGTGCACCTAGCATTTTCAGGTTTCTTCATGCTCTGAATGACCTCCATATTACTTATGACTAAACTTTAACTCAGGCGATGATCCAGGAAGGAAATGTGTTGAAGTTGTCAGCAAGCCTCAGTCAAGTGAAGAGGGATAGGCATTGGTCAAGGGTCCTGGCACAGTTAGGTCAAGGGCAGCCCTCGATACCAAACCAGGGGCTTAGTCACAGTCAGTCAGCCAGCTGGGTAGTCGGATTCAGGATGTACTGCCTTCAATTCTACTGGCTCACCCCCAACTCTCCTGACCTGAACGGCCACTGACACTCTTCTGACCTCAATCAGACCCCATGACAGGTTCTAACCATACACCGAACCCAATCCCTGACCTACCCTCACCTCTCACTCACTTAAATATAAGCCTTTCCCCACCCACCTGGCATGAGTACCCCATCATCCACCTAGTTCCAAAAGGAAGCTGTAACCCCCTCCCAAATGGCATTCTAATCTTTCATTTACTTAGCACTCTAATCCTGTCCACCTATCTGTCACTCTACCTTTACCTTACGCGCTCTTCTCAGTACCTGTCAAAGTAACTTAAGTCCTATAAACAACAGAATAGGGCACTTGTTGCTTTGAGCTGTGGGTCTGGTTCCAATCCACTCTGTTACTGGCTCTAAGGATACCTGGATTGGTTTATACTGTTTTGGTTGGGAAGCCTCCTAGCCTAGAGACCTAACGAGTTTTCAATCCCCAAAAAGGAAGAGGTGCCATATGTTGGGTATCCCACCACTCATCTTGACTCTTGCTGGCCGACTTGGGGCCTCTTTCCTCCTGGAATGAGAGAGTGGCAGGTATTAAAGGAGATGAACGTTGGTGGCATAGCTATTACCATTGGTGCAAGGGAGCAGTCTGTTGAGGGCACACAGGGTTAGTGGTGTTAGTGGTGTCAGTGTTGTGGTGGGTGACAGTAAGTGAGGGAAGATGTTGCTGGCAATAGTGAGACTGGTAGAGCACGAGCCTCGGTGGGACGTAGGCACAAGAGCAGAGATACCGTGTGTGTGAGGTCTTGAAGAAAAGACGGTGACATGTACACTGATGGAATAGAGAAGGTCATTGACCTCCTTCCTACAGTGCTGGGAACTCCTCCAAACGGCTGAGACTGCTTTAACCCAGGTAGCAATGTAAGGCCAAACTGGCATAGTTTGGTATTGTGACCCCAGTGCTGGCATTGGGGAAGAGAAATAGGCACCGGTCTATCTAGCAGGACTTCCAGGTCCCTGCCCATTAAGCAGGGTGCCAATCTTGTTCATTTGACACATCAGGGACAAACTTTTGCAGTGGACTGACAGTTTCCGTATGGGTACACAGTGGACTTTTAGAGATTGCAGAGGTGCAAGGAACATTGATTAATTCTGGGAAATGGCAGCAGTGATGAGTTGGTCCGGAAATGGCGGATGGTAAGATGGAGCTGGAATCAGACATGAGGGACACCATAAAGGTGGGAGGTTGGTTAATGAGGTGAGTTTGATAAGGCAAGAAAATAAACTAGGACTTGCAGCCTCCAAAAATCTTCCAATATATGCACAACAACTCACACTTTATCAAAAAAGCATAAGATTCAGTCTGTAGTCCATTGAATGGTAGAAACTAGGTACAAGTTAAAGTGGTATCAACAGCATTGCTACGAGCTTAACATTAGTTCCTACTCTTTTGAAGTCCAAAAGCGGTTTTCCTCCAAATCCTTGTAACACCTTCAGATTAGGTGATGCTTAATACACTCCTCAGCATTAACCCTTTCAGAGCTTAGCCCACTTACATAATATTCTACTCTATACATGGGTCTCAGTGCTGCTGAAACCCGAACTTTACTTTTATTATTTAGGCTTATTATGTTCAATTCCTGGTTGTTAGCCTTCTGAGAGTAATTTTCCATTACCCCCAAATCATTTCATACAACATTCTACTCATTAAGTGTTCAAACCTTCAATTCCCCAAGATTAATGTGCCAATCCAATTCCAGCCTCTACCAGGTGCTCTGGTTTTCTCCCACAGTCCAGAGATGTGCAGGTTAAATAGATTGGCCATGCTGAGTTGTCTCGTAGTGTCCAGGGATATACAGGCAAGGTGGATCAGCCATGATAAATGCAGTGTTATGGGGATGGGGGTGCTGAGTCTGGGTGGGATGTTCTTTGTAGGGTCGGTGCAGACTTGATGGGCCGAATGGCCTCTTTTTGCACTGTAGGGATTCAATGAAAAGTGTTGTATAAATGAAGACTGTTGCTGTGTTTGATGCCTTGGAGTTTTATCAAGATGACGAAGCAGCTTCTGTGTGTGCAGGAGTTTTATTTACAGTGTTTCTAAAATGACTGTTGTTCTGATTGTGGTTACTTGCTTTCAGCTTGTTTGCAGTTTTAGTGGCAGTTTCTAAGTAACCACATCTAGCATTAACTAATAACACAGAGATGAACAGTTAAGAGGCACACACACAAGGACAAACACTGAATTATTGAATACTACAATTTTTACTGTTATCTTCAGAATCCTCTTTAAGACTTTCCCCATTGTGCCTTCTACAATCGCCTTCTCCTTCTCTGGATGGAGTGCCTGGATTTTATCTATAGCTTTGAAGTACTTGCAATGTTAATGATGCTTAATAACCATAAAATGTTGTCATTAGCTTGCACAAGGCTGGATTACTTTCAGTAAATGTCGATTTCAAATTATATTTATGCCGCATTTTAATTATTGCCATTTGCGTAAATATAGCGTCATTGCTTTTAGTAAACATAGATGTACATGTTAGGAGACCACTGGTGCAAATTCATTTTGTATTCCATCTGTGTCGTTACGTGAGAGCCTTGAGATTATTTCCTGTAGCCTGTGTTCATTTTGGATAAACTGCAAGAAGATGAAGATCATCAGTCAGGTTGAACAGGACTCACACAGCTACCGCTGAGAGTGACTAGAAGAGAAAGGGAGACAGAGAAATGGAGAATACAGAGATTAATAAAATGTCTTTGTGAAGCTCCAAGTAGTGTTGGGAGTGAATTGGTTACTTTGTAGACGTATTGGTTGGAGGTCTCAGTGGCAATATGGTAACTTGTTAAACCAGCTTTCTCCACATGGTGTGATGTTTGGCCTGACCTACCCAGATGGGAAATGTTTAGGAGGATGCTGCAATATCCCAGCATTCCCAGTCTTCAACTGCGGGGAGAGGGTATGGAGTTATGGTAGAGAGCAGTTCTACTCCTCCTGACCCACAAGGAATGCTTCTCAAAACTGTTCCCGACCCAATGCCCAACTAGTGAGGCACAGTGATGACTTCCAGACTTATGGGCGCATTTAAAATGCTAGCTGCCAGCCCCCTGCCTGCGTGAGTTAAAGCTGAAAGTCACTGTGTTAGAATTGATAACACATTTCTGGTTTTAAGCAAACTTAACCACTCCATCTCTGCACAATTCTACATGCGGCCTCAAATTAAAATTCTGTACATCTTCTGAAACAGATACAAGTGAAAATGTTGAAGAGTGAGAGGCAGGGATTGGGTGAGGAAATTCAACCAAGTACAAGCATGGGGTATACACACAGTGTGGCTTCTATACATAGGAAAGGTAAGCTACACTGCTTGAGCTCCAAACTTGCAAATTGAATTTCCCAATCAAAGAGAAGCCATTTCTTCGTCACAAATGAAAATAGAAATTGCTAGAAAAGCTCAGCAGGTCTGGCAGCCATGATGTGGAGGTGCCAATGTTGGACTGTGGTGGACAAGGTCAAAAGTCACATGTCACCAGGTTATTGTCCAACAGGTTTATTTGAAATCACAAGCTTTTGTAATGCTGCCCCTTCTTCAAGTGAAGTCTCGGGTCCTGTTCTGAGGAATGGTTACTGGACCCAAAGCATTAACTCTGATTTTTCTCTACAGATGTTACTAGATCTGCTGAGCTTTGCCAGCAATTTCTGTTTTCGTTTCTGATTTCCAGCATCCATAGTTCTTTCAATTTTTATATAGATTTCTTTGTATTGAAATAAATGTGATGGAAATCTGGTGAATTCTGTTTGAGGTGGATGATCCATTGCCCTACATTACAGTCCAGGCTGTGAAGATGAAATATTATGCCCAACAGTTTGTGTTAAAAATGATTACACTGAAACCCTTCCATTGGCAATAAAATCATTGCTAAAATAATCTAGGAGCTACATACCAGACTTAAAAACCCACATTCTAGCAATAAGTTTAAGTGACTGAAAATGCTCACCACACCCTGTGTCACTGAGTGATGTTGATGAAACAAACCATTTTATGGAGTTGTTGAGCGCACACGCGTTTAATTTACAGGTTTTATCTATTTCAGATGTTGCTGGCAGTCTTAACAACCTCAATTCCCTAATTCTGTCATTTATATATTCTCACTCGTTATCCCTAATAAATTGAATCCAAATTGTTTTTAGCTTGTTGCTAACCACTTTGCTTACCAAGATTTTATTCAAATAAGATCGATGAATGGAGTTTATATTTTGGCCACAATCAAAGGTTTTGATGCAAATTGCGCCAGTTTTATAAAGTTTTCTTTTCCCTCAGATTTTTGCTCAAACTCATTTGCATACATTTATGAGAGGCATGGGAGAATGGATCGTCATAGTCTTTTTTCCCAGGGTAGAAAAGTCAAATACTAGAGGGCATTGGTTTAAGGTGAAAGGGGGAAGGTTGAAGGGAGATGTGTGAAGCAGGTATTTTACACAGATGGTGGTAGATGCCTAGAACATGCTGCCAGGGGAAGTGATAGAAGCAGATACAATAGCAATGTTTAAGAGATATTTAGACAGACACATGAATAGGCAAGGAATAGAGGGGTACGGACCTACAGTGCAGACATGGTGGGCTGAAGGGCAGAAGGGCCACCTGTGCTGTACTAGTCTATGTTTGAGTATGTATGAAATTCTTTTGCCTGCATAAAACCAGATTCTGCAATGTTAACATATGTTGCTTCTGACACACACAAAAGCATCAAAGTAAGAGACTGATTGATAATCTTTCATTGGTTTCCAATGTAATTATTAGCACTATCTGGATTATTTCGTAAATTGCAACAGAAACGTATATTTAATATTGGACATGGTATTCTTAGGCTTTCAAGTAGGGTTGGTTGAGCATGATCAGCATTTTTCTTCTGCTGAATAATGTGATGTAAAAGCTTTAGTGCTGCTCCGATATGGACCATACGTCACAACGGCTAGCAGACAATATCAAACAAAATATCCAGTTGACCATTCACAGTGAACAGTATTAAAGCAAAATTAACTATCAACTATTTTAAAAGTTTTTTTATTATCCTTGACTCCAAAGTAACAAATTTTAAAGTCTGTCTCAAGGTCTGCAAAATAATCTCAATTAGTCAAAGCTCCCAATAACAATTAATTCACCTTGGGAAACATGGCCAATTTGGTGGTCAGTGGTTACTTGTGTGATGTTTGCAACCTCATAGAATGAAGACTTGAACTCATGCCAGACAAGCAATGAACATGGAATTGGACTGCTGGATGTTAAGAAGCAGCAGCTTACAAAGGAATGATAAGAAAATTTTAAGAAAAGGAATTGCATTCAGATAAAAATTCATTAAAGCTTGGAAAAAGAGTGCAAGCTTGGAAAAAGACTGCATACTGGGTTTTCCAAATAAATATCATTATTTCAGACATATATAGTGATCAGATCAGGAATCATATTGTATTCTTATCATCTGCTTGTGTAAAAGTATCTTTTACTTAGTGAAAATTGAAATTGAACAGATTTCTGACTGTCGCATCACTTTAGAATGGAATTTTAATGTGTCCTCATCTGGACGTCAGAGGCCTATAAAAAGAAAGGTGTACAAAATTATAATTAGGACAAGCTTGATCAAATGCCATGAAGTTGTGGGAAGAGGTGGCAAGTAACAAACAGCGGAAATTGAATCCAGATTTGTGGTTGTTTTAAACCTTGAACATATTATTCACTCAAATATTTTAGTACTGATGCACAACGACATTGGAGAGTTCCACCTAAACAACACTCTTTGAGTATTCTAAAGGCATTTAGCTTTCCCAAATGATTTTAAATCAAGATGTTGTGATGAAGGCGCAGGGTACAACTTGAAGAGTATTCTGCATGACATGAAGTAATTTAAGGTTTGTCGAGTTTGACAGGCTTGACAATGTTGGCCATGCGATGCTCTATGTTTTTAAGATGATATATGAGGAGCCTTTGTTGAGTAAGATGAGAACTAATTTTACAGAGAAAAACAGAGGACAATGAGATTAATTGGATGACTCTTCTAAAGAGCTAGCATAACCATAATGGGTTGAATGGTCTCCTTCCATCCTGTATCATTTATGATTCAATACTCATCTAATGGATCTTGTGTTTTGTGACAATCTTTGCCCCTAAAATAAAACAAAGTAAGGAAAACTTTGCATTGACTTAAAATTGTCTGTAGAAGAAAGAAATGATTCCAAAAATGTCTGAAGGTTTGAAAATCGTTCTAAGAATGATGTCTAAAAGTGTATGGACAATAGAAAGAGGTGAATTGAACTCTTCCACTTTTCGCACCTTCTCTCAGTAGGAAGGGATGTTCCATTTTTTTCCTTTCATTTTATCCAAGCATACAGTACAGAAGAGGCCCTTCAACTCATCAAGTCTGCACTAACAATAAAAAGTACTCAAAGCTACATTAGTCCCACTTTCCAGCACTTGCCATAGCCCTGAATGTTATGACATTTCAAGTGCTCATCAATGTACTTTTTAAAAGCTGTGAGGTTACTTGCCTCACCTACCCTACCAGGCAGTGCATTCCAGGTTCCCACCACCCTCTAGCTGTGGAGTGTTTCCTCCAAAACCCTCTTCTTGTAACATCCAATTTTAAAGTGACCATGACAAAATTTCTTTAGGGTCAAAGCACCAGTATAATTCTTTTATGTTTCAAACCCAGAGGATGATTGTTGTAACTCACATATATACTCAAGCATACAAGAAAGAGAAAGGAAATGGATACTCTACAATGATGAATAACCAAATATCTTTAATTTGCGTGATTATCAGAGTTCAAAGAGTTATTACCCTGTGATGGCTCTTTTCTGTGTGAGGCCAGATTCAGATGGGTTCAGTTAGCCAAAGCAGCCATTTAGAATTGATGAAGACACAGCAATATGAATTTGGCATATGGAAACTTTATTCACTTGTCAAGAAAAGAAAAGCCTCTAACAAAGGAACAGCTTTCCAGGAGGTTTAAATTTGAGGTAGGTTTAGCTATGATAAAAAGCAACATATTGCAAATGCTGGAAATCTGAAATAGAAGTGGAAAGTCCTGGAGAAACTCAGGAGGTCTGGCAGCATCTATGGAGAGAGAAACAGAGGCGACATTTGAATCTAGTATGACTCTTTTTTGGAGTATTTCCCAATACTGAAGATGAGTCATCTGGTTTGAAATGTTAACACAATTTCTATCTTCACAGTTGCTGTCAGGAATTTTGAGTTTCTCTAGTACTTTCTGATTTATTTCAAACTTAAAAAAGAGCCTGGAGTCCTGCCAACTGTTAATGGTCTTGCAGACTCAACATGCTTAAATGACAAAAGTCAAACTGCAATTAAATCCTTCAGAGAATTGAAAAGATTTGGTCTTGTGACATGGCTCCTGGCTAAGACAGTTTCAACTTAACAATTGGTTTCTAGCTCTCTGGCAAATAATCCATTGTCTACTTTAAGAGATTGATAGGACTATTAGTGCCTCCTCATGTGTAATGAGATTAGCAAGGTTAGTGTCTATGATCTGGCAGAAAAAAAAGTTGTTCAATGTATGAGATAAATAGTGTGACATTCATGTCTTTGCTGGCAGTGATGATCTTAATAGCTCTTATTGTTACCATCCCCTGCTCGGGAGACATATCACCTACTACTATTTTGTATTTGTTGATTGCAATATCTGCAAAAAGTGAGGCTGTGATATTTCAGAAGGATTTTTTTTAAGGTCTTCCCAGAATACCTGTCAACTAGCACCATGTGATTTTACTTGAAAAAAGTTCATTATAAAAAGTAAACAAGGAAGTATAGTATTTGAAACATTTTATAATTTCTTTCACGCATTATGACATGGCTATGGTTTGCACCAATTATGAAGGGATCAGTTATGATTTCAGTTGATAATAATAAATGCTGGTCTGTATGACTAAGTGACCCTTAACCTGGAAACAGTACCAACATAGTAGAAGAAGACATTTGACCAGACAAAAAGGAGAGTTGCAAAAGCACGAACTGTAGCAAAAGGGAGAATAGAGAATAGAGAACGTTCACAAAGAGTTGTATCTGTATAATATATTTAAATGTAGAAAACTGGCAACAGAATTAGAGCAGAGATTTTCAATTGCACAATTTTACTGTTTTTTCAGACTGTCTAGACTGTAAAATGGAGCTTATTAAAGGGCCAGAAGAAAAAATCTGTCATTAACTTAGGCATTTTGGAAAGGCAAGTTAGGGCAGGACTTATACACTGAATGGTAAGGTCCTGGGGACTGTTGCTAAGCAAAGAGACAAGCTTTCCTATGTAGGGAGAACATAAGATTTCCTTATCGAAGGAATGATTTACATGCTTTACCGAGAGTGCAATAAAGGCTTACAAGACTGATTCCTGGGATGAAGAGCGATTAAGCCGAATACACCTACTAGTCTATTCCTCTGAGTCTAGAAAATTAGAGGTGATCTCATTGAAACATATAAAACTCTCAAAGGGTCAGTATGACAGATAATGGGATGATGTTTCCCTGCTAGAAGATCACGAGCTAAGATACCACAGCCTAAGAACTGATATGAAAAGAAACTTCTTCACTCAAAAAAGTTGTGACCTCTTTGGTATTATCTACAACTGACAGTTTTGGGTGCTCAGTTGTTCAGTATGTTCATAGACAATTTTTTGGATCCTAATGAATTTAAGGGTCGTAGAAATTTTTGAGAAGGTATAACTGAAGTACAATGATGGAACAGGCTCAAGAAACCAAATAAGCTAATTCTGCTTCTGTTCCTTTTATGCTGAAAAACAGGTGCAACACTCGTGCTTTGATTTCACCAGCGTCAAATGGAGTTTTAAAGTTATCTCTTTGGATTTTTGTGTTATATCATTGCTTGTATTTTCAATACTCTGTTTACTTTTATAACAGTCTATGAAATGTTTCTGCTGGTTTCAGTGACCTGTCCAGTGAAATCCCATATTCTCCCTTTGCCTCTGTGATCTTATATAGTTAACTAATATCAATATTCATAGAAATTGCTGGAAAAGCTCAGCAGGTCTGGCAGCATCTGTGCAGAGTTATCAGAGTTAATGTTTCGTGTCCTCCAGTTCTGATTCTGCCAGACCTGCTCAGCTTTTCCAGCTACTTCTGCTTTTGCTTCAGATTTACTGCAGTCACAGTTCTTTTAGTTTTTAATATCAACATTCCTTCAGTTAATTTTTTTCTGCCATGCTGAAAAACTTACATTTTGTTTCTTAATGAGGCAGAACTGCCAGTTCTTGCAAATGATTGGTATATCCAGAACATCAGGACAATAAGTGTGATAGATCGAGAATTGACTGTAGGAAGGCACATATCAATATAAGAACGCCTTCAGTCAAAAACATTTAGATATTTTTTAACAAAAGCAAGAAAAGACAAAAACTGGTGGAACAATTTGAGACACTGATGGAAAAGAATTACAAGAATTCACATTTTTTGCAAAAGGATAACAGATAATGGCTCGTCTTTAATTTTTCCATAATGTTTAAGTGACTTAAATTGTCTCAATTACCTAACTAAATAGCTAAGCCATGCCAGTTCTTCAATAACGTAGTTAGGCTTCTTTTAATTTAATACCCTTACCGAAGAAAACCTGAGGGAAAATAAAGCCCCCTAGTCTGCAAGTTCCATATTGAATCAACTTGTACAATTTTAATAGAATTTTTCTCTGGGCAAAACCAAGTAAACACTTCCAGTTAGAAACCTGCTTGAATCACATTTAATACCCTTTGATGTTTTGTGACATCCAAATGTGTTTTCCATTATGTGTCATTTTCATGGATTAGAAGGTCGCCAATATAGTAACAAAGAGAATGACGGAACTTTACTTTTACTTTCTGTTTTCCATTTGCGAATAAATCAAATGTATCTGTGGTTCATTTTAGAAGGTGTATGAAGGTAAAGGCTTATCTTTTGCCAGTTCCATATCAAACTTTTAAAATTATTAGAGGGACATTGGACTTTGGAGCAGGAATAGGTCAATCGGCCCTTTGAGGTTGTTCCATCATTCAATAAGATTATGACAGATTTAGTTGTAGTCTCAACTCTCCTTTTCAGTATCCCCACAAAACCCCTGGACTCTTTCATCATGAGGGAAATCGAACTTCGCCTTAAATAATTTCAATGACCCAACCTGCACTAATTTCTGGGGATGAGAAAACCACTCTGTATTGGAAATATCTCTCTTAATTTCTCTTTTCAAACGATATCTGTTATTCTTAAACTTTTTATTTGAGTTCTAATCTTCCATCACAAGAGAAAATTTTCTTTCAGTATTCATCCTGTTAAGCGTCCTCAGGATCTTATTTGTTTCAAAAAGGCTGCAGGTGGAATCTTGTAATTTCCCTGGTGACAACATTTAAGGCAGGAAGGCTGTTTAGTTAGCTGGAGAGGCACTGCACTTGAACCCACACCATATCCCTCTTGCCTTCCTGCCTCCATCCACATTGATTTCTGGGTGGGAAGGCCCATGATTGACCCTCCCATCCAATAGTCAGTTTGGGACCTTATGTTACCAGTTAAGAACCGTGTGGTTAAGGAGCAGCCTCATCTCATTGTGGCTGGGAGTAACACCTGCAGGTGGGTCTGTCACCATGCAGTAAGCATGATAGGTCAAACACGGGGGTGGGGAGCACTCGTCACCTAGGGAAGGAGGGATGTGAAATGAACGAGTGCAGAAGGAAAGAGGAGAGTGGGCGTCTTAATCAAAGACAATCATTGGCTCCCTCAGTGGCCCTGCTGAGTGCAAGATGTGCCAACCTCTGATGAACCAGCAGCTCTCACAGAGTGGGACTTTTACCCTCAGGATCTTGATTCCCTGCGATGTTAACCTGTAATTGCCTGTTTGGCCTGCACTTTTGTGGGCTCTGCCAATAAAAAGCTAGCTCTCTAACCAGCAGGTACAGACTGAACTCCATAACAAGATTCTGCCCCAACTTTCATACTTCTAAATTCCAAATGGGTACTGGCCTACTCTAACTAGCCTTTCTTCAGAAGATAGGCCCTTTATCTCAATAATGAGTTCATTGAACCTTGTCTGAACTGTTTCTAACACAATTATACGTTGCTTTCAAATAAGGAGATCAAAACTAGACACTGTGCTCCAGATGTGTTCTCACCAATGCCCTGTGCAGCTTCAGTTAAATATTCCATTCCCCTTGCAATAAACACCAAAATTCCATTTGCCTTCCCATTACATACTGACCTTGTGAATCATGGATAAGGACACGGACATGTCTTGGTACCACTGAGTTGTGTAATTTCTCTCTATTTAAATAAGATGCTGCTTTTCTGTTCTTCTTACTAAAGTAGATAAGTTCGTATTTTCCCATATAATGCACCATTTCCAAAGTCTTCCCATTCACTTTGAGTGTCAATATTCCTTTGCAGACTCTGAGGCTTCTCTTGTTAACATAGTTCCCTACCATTTTTTTTTTCGTAATTTGCAAATTTAGCTACCATACTTCCAGTTTTTTTCATTCAAATCACTGATACTGATCTTGAATAGTTGAGGTGCCAGCACTAATCCCTTTGACAGTCCACTATTTACAGCTTGGCCAGTCAAAAAAAAATCCTTTTTTCTTTACCCTCTGCCTCATGCTAGCTAGTCACTTCTTTACCCATGCTAATACATTGCCCCTATATCATGTGCTCTTACCTGGCGCAATGACCTTTTATAATGCATCTTATAAAAAGCCTTTCGAAAATCCAAGTAAACATTTCTGTTAATCTGTCATTTTAAAATGTTTCTATGTGCTACATTTGAATTTTCAGTTAAAAACCCATGTTATCCCATAAAAAAAGTTATTGCATTCTAGACAAGAAATATTGTGAAGCTGAGAATTTTTATTTGAGCTTTAAGTTGTTCATTGTGGCTAAGAGAATCTTGGGTGTTAAGAAGAGATGATTTCCATCTCACTGTTCCTTTTCCACATAAGAATAGGATGGTATAAAATGAAAATAATGTGGAGAACAGAGCAATAATTTACTACTAGTCATCCACAAGCTCTGACTTTCCATTGGACATTGTAAAGCTCCCACATTCAAATCGGTCAAATCACTTTGTAAGAACACTGGTGAAAAAAAGTCATTCTCATCACATCTAGTTTATTGATCTACCACAAACCTACAGCAGTACAACTTGGGAGAAGATCATTTCCTTTAATATTGAAAAACATCTTCAGCTACTATTGGGCAAATGCTTTCAAGCTTTGAGAGACATTTTGCTTTTGCTGAATCAGGAAAGCTAGGGACACGAGTGGAGCAGTGGAGGTGTCGATCTGATCTTTAACTGTCAGGTGCCTGTATTTTCACTCAAGGAGCTGACGATCAACATCTTAAACTTATTTAAGAACATTAGCATGATCAAATAATGCAGAACCACTGATTATTTTACATATATTTTGCTGAAAAGAATAATTTGCATATTCCTGAGGAAGATTTATATTCGGCTTCAATACGGTTTCTCTCCACACAAATAGTGACAGACGTGTTGCATCCTTCCAGCATTTTTTTCCAGGTTTCCGAAGTTCAGCTAATTTTACTTTTATTCACATTGTTGTCCTTCTGTCGCATTAGTCATGAAATTTAAAACTGAAGCTGTGAAGTAAATTAATCGCTTCAAAACAGATTAGCTACCAATCGTAGAACCTGTTGGATTTTCATGCCAAACTGGTTAGATGTTGGGGTGGCTTGTGTTATGTCCCAGACCAAATCCCACTAAAATATATTAGGAAGGTAGCCTGGATCCTAACTTTTTCTTATTTTAACGGTAAATGGAAGGTGCAATTTGATTGGTCAAACTACTTGAATTTAAGCAAAACACAATTTATTCGTACACTATAGTTAAAATACAACAAAAAAAAAGAATTGGCTTAGGTGCAATTCTATTTGAAAACTTAACAGAGGGATAGGTACAGAAATGAATACTAACTAACTGTTCCAATATAGTAACAACCCATAAACACACCCTTAGCAAAGGCAAGGTCAATAAAATACATTAAATAAAATACATTGTCTCTCGTGCATTTCTAGCAGCCAAGGAGGAAAGACCTTGAGAACTCTGAGAGGGTATAGCATAGAGAGAAGTATTGCAGTAATAGACCCAGCAACCACTACTATGGAAAAAGCTTTCTGTGAAAGCTTGATCATACCCATTCAGGCTGCTACTATTGTTCTCACTGACAAAAAAACCCAAGGGCTCACAACTGTTTACTTTAGCATGCAGGGGTATGCAGGGTAGATTGATCTTAGTAGGATAACAGGTCGGCACAACATTGCGGGCCGAAGGGCCTGTCCAACGCCTAACTGTTCTATGTTGTATGTTTTATGAGTTTCAATAGATAAATCTTCAGCTCTGTCTTAAAACCTCTCTAAAAAGAGATAAGATAAAATAACCTCTTAAAACCATAGTATCATCACACTTGTTTAAACTGATGTTGCATGTGAATTTCTTTATTCTATTGTTTCTCTTACAATTTATCTTCAGTTATTAACGGGTTGGGACCAAGATACAATCTGAATTACTACTTCCTTGTAAGAGTCCCCATCACTTCAAATTTCACATATGTACAGAATAAGATTATGGTGTAAAATTGGCATCTGGCTCTGGAATTTAGTGCAATGATCTGCTTCACTAAAAGCTTGCAAGATACTATATGGCTTGGGTGACTTTAGTCAAGATTGGTCAGTCCTGTTCTTGGACTGACCTGCTAATGGTTCATCATCAGAACTTGCAGCTCACCAGCTGTATTTTGATGAAGCCAAAAACTGATTTTGCCTCTGGCACCAGTAGGTATCCAGAACTGTAACTCCAATCTCTTTGTGTCCATTTCATGAATAATTATGCAAATAATATGACTCAGAAAGTTTAAGCGCTCTTTACTGTTCCACTGGGATTAGCACTATAACTTAATCATTGGAAACTTATTTACGCCTGTAGACAAAATGACACATAATGATTTACACATGGGTGAGGCTATTCTTGTAAGATTTAATCTGATTGTTAATGGAAGTAAAAAGC
The DNA here is from genome assembly GCA_024137785.1 of Ginglymostoma cirratum. Taxonomy (NCBI): domain Eukaryota; kingdom Metazoa; phylum Chordata; class Chondrichthyes; order Orectolobiformes; family Ginglymostomatidae; genus Ginglymostoma; species Ginglymostoma cirratum. The sequence goes on from JAHRHZ010000014.1 coordinate 49,381,251, forward strand.
CTGGCACTGTTAGAAATGTTCAGCATCACATTCTCTACTATTTGGGCATTTTACCATTCCATCAAGAAATCATTATTGCTCAAAATAGTTAAGCCATTGCAAACACCACAAGCCTCAGCATCTGGAGATATATCAAATGTACAGACAAAATCGTATAGAGTTTCAACCATAAGAAGAATGTTAATAAGTGTGCTTAGTCTAATAGTTACAGATGACAAATACATAATGGGGAGGACTGCCCAGCTGTAAATGCTAAGTACTGTGTGTGACAAGTATTGACCTTTCATTGTTGCATAGTATTCAAATGGAAGATACACACCAACTGAAAGCCACTTCTAACATGTAAAATAATGATCAAAAGGTAGCATCTGTAAATAAATGATTGATTTTAGTTTTTTGTTGGAAATAGAAACATAGGAAAATAATGACATTCAGATTGAGAAAATGTAATTGACAGCAAATAATCCAATACAAGAAGTGTAACTTAATGACAAGAGGACCGATTGTTCCCAATCAGTAAAGTGTGCAATCTGACCACAAGCTATTAGCGCTTGCTACTATCGAATGGATGCCATCCATAACAAAGTTACGCATCAGATGGTTGAATGTCAATCTCTATTGGATATAATCACACAAATCATTCAATTGATTTCAAATATTTCGACATCGCCAATAAATATATGTGGTGCAGAGACTAAACCGGTATTACTTTGATCTGAGTAAGGTGCTTGGAATGGTTTATGTATGTGATGCAGAAAATACAAAGAAACATGGCGAAAGAGTCTACCATTGGTCTATGGATGAGATTCCCTGTCAAAGGTGGGTGTTATTACAGATACTCTCAGCTGTCAGCAGCCAAGAAGACATGTATGCTTTAGCATTCCAAGGGTTGATTGTTGACATTAAAGTGATTCTTCATAACAAAGTTGAAGTCGAACTAAGCTTAGTACTAAGAAATACCAAAGAGCACAATAATGTGACTAATGCTTTAAATTGAATTCCAAGTGTCCATAAAATGAAGCTAAGGCTAACGGGACACATAACTTATATCAGGCAGAGGGGATGGCTAAACAAACAGTAAACAAATGTTCAAGCTTCCAGGTCAGGTCTTTAGTGCCGTTTAAGTGTATTGTGTATTTAAGTGTATTAAGATTATATCCGATATCCAAAAAGCTAATAAACTAATGATTTTATTCTCAAAAAAATGTTACTAGTATGCTGCAAAATTAAGGCATTGTGTTTTCTGTTGGATCGGAGACATTGATGTGTATAAAGCTATATCTGCCTCCAGAAACTATTTGGAGATTAATTAAATGCAAACTTTTCTGCGTAGACCATATGGTCGATATGAGTTACTTTGATGGCCACATGGATGCAGCCTGAAATGCATTGCATTCCAATGAGAGCTCTGTGCACTATCAAGTTGATTCTTTCATTCCACATGGAAATTAATAGGCATTGTGCCTTCCAAATGTAGCATTTGGCACCAGCTTGATATATGTGTGCGTTGTAGGTTGCATGATGTGACAGATGGTCCCTGTTGTGAGTTGTTAGGATCCGGTAGCATAAAGGATTCATGCTGTGCTAAGTTCACTTCTATAGGAAGAACCATCCTTGTTCCAGATGTTGTCTGTCTGTCATCCTGCAGCAGATGGTGGAACAATGTGACAGCCTCTTTTGTGAATTGGAGGAAGCTCAAACAGCTCATCGACATTTCCAGGTATGTGTAGAGCAATATTTAACTGCAAATCCTGGAGTAAAGTTCATCCAGACAAAAATCATGAAATTCCATTGCACTAAAACCCTGTAAAAACAGAACATTGCAGAACAAGGGAACATGTCAAGCTATGCTACAGTTACTCTGAAAAGGTAAGTGGATGTATTTCATGGCAAGACCCAGGGTCTCATTGTCTAGACCAGAAATACCAACCATTGTATTATGGAATAGATTCAAAGCCTGTACCTTTAAGGCAGCTACATGACAACAAAACATGACATTCTGGTTTGATGACACCCATCTCACCATCAGTTGCTCCCTCTGTATCTTGGAGTTAATGTAATATCTTCAATCAATCAGCTGCGTACATTTATATTAGAAAGCACAAAAACCAATCTATGCATTTAAGATTGTGATATTGTGACCGTGTAAATAGTCAATGTCATTAATAAACTTCAAGACACCTGTCCTAGCAAGAATTCAACAATCTGTGGTATATAAAAGCAAACCACTTTTGTTTTAAATGCAGTGGTGTCATGGTCCAGGGAAATAGCAAGAAATAGTCAAGAGTCAATGCTAAGTCCCTGTTTTCTTTTTAATACGGTAAAATTGTTTACCAGGGGAAATAGGAAGAGTCGGCAAAAGATTCTTCAGACTCTAAATACTAACGCTGATTCACTCTCCCATGATGTTCACAGTTCTGTTGCGTTTCTCCAGCAATTTCTGTTTTTTATCTTTGTGGTATATGTTATGTAGACAAACAGATGGAGAACACAAATCTTGCGTGGGCACCAAAAGTTAGTTGTGGCAGTACGTTAGTGGAAACAAGTAGATGCTAAAGGCTAAAAAGTGACAGCTACTGGACAATGATGAAAAGTCTTTTTCCTAACAGTTATCCATCAACCTGTCTGAGTTCTGAGCTGAAATTACAACTACAACTAAAACTAAAGACTATAGACCTGAACTGTGACACAGTAAGTATTCCTCCAATCTTTCTATTTAAAAAATACAGCTTAAATGTTATGAGGAGCAGCTCCAATTAAAAAGCTGCCCTCGTACAAAGTACAGAAAGCAAGCACAGGAAAAGGTTTGCTGTACTAAGGAGGCCTTACCTATGCCCAGACATCAACTGATTCCTACATTTTCTTTTACTGGAGCAATGAGAAAATAAGAAAAGAAAGGTGTGCGTGATATCTTCACTGTTTCTTTCTTGTTGAGATCACCACTGGCAGGTGCGGGTCTGCAGCCTTCAAAGTAGAAACAAAATCTGTAAAAATAAATAAAAGAGAAGTTAAAATAAATAATAGAAGCACTAAACTTCAACATAGATTTTTGTTTAAAGCTTTTAAAGACCGCTAAGCTACACTGAAGAAAGATAGAAAGCAAACATCTCATCATTGATTGGCAATCCGTTGACATTCTGTCAGTACATCAGTTTTCTAAAGACATAATCAGTCTTTATTTTATAGATCAGAACATAATTGACATAGAACAAAGGGCAATCAAAGTTCTTCATGCTCTGGATGCTGAAGGTTTAAGAAAAATAAAATCCTTCAGAATTGTTGATGATGAACACTAAGATCCTGACAAACATTTTCAGATTATAGAAGATCAGCTTAAGTTTTGACTCAAATTCATGATACATAGGTTTGAATTTATGTCATACTGCCAACAACCAAATGACCAATTCACAGGCAGGCATTGATACAATCAGTAAGGAACATTAGTTCTGTTAAGCTAACTTGGCTGAAAGGCTTGTCAAACCGATTAGGGTTGGATTACCTCTGCACTTGTGAAATCCTTAGAAAAGCGCTTCTTGTACATTCCAAAGAATATGTCATTGACTTTCTGCTGGAAGAAGGATGCAAATTTGAGGCAATTGTGCATATCAGCAATACTTGCATGTGTTTAACGCTGGGACACCTATTGCAGCCATCAACAGGAACATCCAAATCTTATACTATGTGTAGATTGTCTCACTTCCAAGATAGAGTCTGCATTCTCCAAGAGAATATAGAATTCATATTTATAAGAAATTCAATCACTTAGAAAAGCCAAACATACAACATAATTCTTCATTGAAGCTTGTGAAGAAGACCCAACCAAGGAACAGTACAAAAGAAGATTTCAAAGTCCCATCATGGCAACAGGCGTATCTGCAAAGTCCAAGAGGCAACCTCAACATTATAGCTTACAAATCTCACTCAGTAGTGCTCATCTTGACACAGCACATGGATGCTGACAGAAAAGCTGAAGTCTTTCTCGCCATCCAAATGAAACACCCCAACACCTTCACATTGCCTTACACAAGCTGTACTTAGTAAATTGATACAATTTGATACAGTCCACTCAACATAAAAATCTGCTTTCAGTGAGTCTGACAAATGTTATTTGTCTAAAATATCGATACTGATAGACATCTGAAACTTTTTACATTGTCTAAACAGATATATCACCTATTATTGGCCTTCCACTTTTCACAGATAAACATATTATCACAAGTAATGTCATGACAAATCTGTCAGCTGCAACACCAGAGATTCCTGATGGCGACATCCATCACCTGACTACTCTTTACCCAGAGAATCTGATCCTATTGGCAAGTTTAAAGGAGAAACAAGATTACATTTGAAAGTTGATGCTGAATGGAACATAAACTCTCTCCATAAGTGGAACATTCACAGTAAAGAGAAACTAAAAATGGAATTGGGAATCCATGATAACAAACTACTTCATCTGGAAAGTCTCGGTTCACATTGACTGATGCTGTTCCATCATGTGTGATGTGAAGTAAGGTGGCATTAAAGATAAATGTTTAGATCCAAAGTAACTGAACAATGCACAATAAAGATGTCCGCACAAAATTCATACCCTGGAAGAACTAATTCTAAAATCTCAGGTACCAAGCATTTTTCTAATCTTGAAGTAAAAACATAGATATTTGACTATACATTTTTCTTGGGAGTCATGGGAACTGCTGAGTTTTAGAACACCCTTCAGTTGACACTCTTTCCTCAGATTATCTTGTGAATTATACATCAGTCACAATGAATTCCTGCAATATATGGATTGAGAAAGTACAAGGTTATCTCACGCCTCTCAGAAGATCTAGACATCAGAATGACACAAGCCTCCTTTAGCTCATAACAGCTGTGAGGAAACACGGGTTTATTTTCAATGGTAATGTGGATCAGATCAACATCAGCCAGCATTAGACCTGACTACCGAAACTGAAGATGGACAGAAGATGCCTACACTTCAAGACTAAGGTGACTTACAATGGTGTATTAGCTTCTTCAAAATTTTATCCTCACATATTCTGAATATTTTTATCAAGCTTTCCCTTTTTTATGATCTTGTCAGCTAAAGGCACACCAAACAAATGGCAGGGTGATCGCTAGCATATTATTCAATCTCTCAAAATTGCTCCACAACAGACAACTCCATGTTCTGAAATATAAAGGTCCTGATGGCTACTTTGACAGCTCCTGTCAGGATGTAAGTACATAAGATAAGTTCATGTTCAGGTGCTGGGAGGTAAAGGTGGCGGGATTGGTTCTAAAGAGGCACTGAAACATCCAGCAACAAAGTAAAAAGCATTGTTCTTGAGCTGTTACTTGTTACTTAAGCAACTTTAAACATTTCCTGCCATCTTCTCACATTTTCAAACTATCCCAGCCTCAATACATTCTTGATAATGCATCTACAATTATATTATTTTTTCCACCAATATGAACTATTTATTAGAAGGTTGAATGAACAAGCACCATCAAAATGATCTTTCACTTCACAATTTATACTTTTCCACTGGCACCTACCTAACAAAATTGCCCCTAAGTATATCCTGTGCACAAAACATAGGACAAATCCAATGATCATCCTTACAAGTCCACGTTCTATCATGAGTAAGTGACAGAAAGTGTCATCAATGGTACTATCACATAGCTCTTACTTAGCTCACAGATGCTCAGTTCGGGTTCCACCAGGACCACTCATTTCCTGCTCTCATTAAAGCCTTGGTCCAAGCATGGACAAGAACTAAATTCCAGAAATGAGGTGAAAATGACTTCCCTTGATATCAAGATTGCATTTGGCTAAGTGTGGCATTAAGTAGCCTTAGCTAAACTAGAAGTCAGTCATCTTAGTTCAGTGACACAAGTGCATAGGTGTTCCTCAGGGTAGTACCTTAGACCCTTCATAAGTTCAGAAATGGAGATATTCTCTACTGACCGCAAAATGTTTAACACCATTCGCAACTCCTCAATTAGAGAACAGAGAAGCGTTCAAATGTGGCAAGACTTGGATAACATTCGGCTTTGGGCTGATGAATTGCAAGTAAAATTCCACCCATCTTAACATGCATGCTTTTCAGTATTGACACAGAGAGACAGCAGTGTGTGCCATCCATAAAATGACAGCAGATTCAAACATGTGATTGCTACCACTTAGAAGGACATGGTCACCAAATAGTTGAGAACACCACCAACTACAAGTTCTCTTTCATGTCACACATTATGGTGATTTGGAAAGATATCATAATTCCTCACTGTTCTGGGTTAAAACCCTGGATCTTCCTTCTGAATAGCACTGTGTGTCTGCATACAAACCTAACCCAATGGTTGTCCATTGTCTTTTAAGAAAAAAAAACTGTCTTTACCTGATCTGACCCAAACAATATGATTCTTAACCCTTGTGAAATTGCCTTTTCAGTTCAAGGGCAATTAAGGATGTACAGAAAAATCTGACATTGCCACAAATGCATTAATCCCCTGAAAGAATAAGATAAAAGAAATATCATCATCTTAATGTTAACAAGTAAGTAAGTTCCGTGAACTTGGATAGATGTTTATTAACTAATGGAATTTGAGATTAGAAAATCCATCGAGTTTACCACCATAACTCCAGATCAGCTAGACTTTACTTTTTTACAAGCTGATAACATGTTCAATATCTACGACTGGCACAAATTCAACATGGTGTTTTGCACTTGAAATATATAATAACCCTATGATTTGTCAGTAAAGTCCAATTTGTTTAATTCATTGCCACGTTAGCAAAGACCTGCAGACATTTCACGGCATTGTCTTTCCAACTTGGGATAATATGATTGACAGTGTCACCTCTCTTTGCATGCATGGTTTTGCCTTGGGGACATTAGTGAGTTGAACCTGTAATTTTTTTACATCTCAAGTATTCAATAGATCATAAATTAATAGAACTAATCAACAATAATTTAAAGTTGATCAAACCGGAGTAAAAGAGGAAGCCATCAAGAATCCAGTGATATGAATTTGTGTATTTGGGATCTATTGATTGTATCTATCTGTGGTCAATAAAAAAGTTTTTGTTTGACACCTGTTAATTTGACTCATCTTGAATTGGATTGCTACATTGGTATTGACAAGAGAATGCTGACTTCCCATGTGTTTCATCGTTATTTGTCTTGCATGAGCAATTTCTTTATTAATGACCAAAACAGCTAGCAGTAGAAATGTGACCCTTGAAAAGGTAATTCTGTCAAGTTCTCTTTAGTATTTTAACATTTCTTCACAAATCATTGAATTAATACTGGAACTACAAAGAAAAGCAAACAGAGTTCTGTTCCAAATGCCACAATACCCTGATCACAAAATGACTCCCACATAACTCAAATACAAATTATAAGCAATCACTGAAGAATATTTTCATTACTTTTCTTGGCATGGACAGTAAGCTTCCAGCCAAAAGGACACAGCTAATGTTATTAAAACATCTCAGAAAATTTTGGTATTAACCCAACCTGTTCAAACCAGAAAAGAAATACCAGAAATGCCAGAAATATGAAGCTAAAACAGAAAATGCAATAAATACACAATAGGCCCGACAGCGTTTGTGGAGAGAGAAAAAGAAAGAATTACTTTTTATCAGAAAATCAAATTTTCAATTACACAAATTTCTGCCTCAGATGTGCACTCATTTCAACTTAGCCTCAGTGGTCTCTGCATGCCTTGGTGCATTGATCAATAAAGTGAAAATTCCAATTGTCTCTCGCTAAATCATGAACTTGGTATACTTCACAAGATCAACGTTGCAAACATAAAGAGAGAACATAGATTTGACGATCTGCAAGGGATGCATAATAGTGTAAATATCAATTTATGCCCATTATTAATGTTTGTTACTAATCTCAAGAGAATTTCCAAGGTTTTCTATGAATATAAGGTACATATGCCTTTCTGGGTGGGCCTTTGGAGCATCTACACACTGAAGGAGGCTACAAACCGTGACAGTAGTTGCTAGGTTGCTGGGAATGCGGTATCCTACTTAGGAAAGAAAACAAACCCCTTTTTAGGGTCTAATTGAATATTTGCCGGTTCAGGCCTCAACCTCATTGCAGAGGCATTTGCAATGTCATGGCTTGATAATGTTTGCAGATTTTAGCTGCATACAACAAAAAACAGAGTCCTGGCTTGTAAGTTGCTGCTAACATTATCTGTTGCAGTACTAGCCTAATTTATAGAAAGAGGACTGCAGCATGTGACTGCCAGATGCAAGATTGTGAACTCAGACCTCATTTACCACCTTTCTGATATTTTTGTCCTAAACCTCTCATTGATAAAGTATGCTTTTGTATTGTTTCCACGGGAGTAACAAATACTATCTGCTGTACTTAACCTTATATATCCGCATGATTAACACAAATACTGGCAAGATATTCCCCAAAATGTTGAGAGAAGTTGGTTATGCATAATTTTCCAATTCTGATACCAGTAAACCTACTGACGTATCATTGACATAAAACTTCCATTGTACTGTGCATTTAACAAATTACATTGAATGACTTAAATGCAACTGCCAAAAAATTAAAGGACTGCAGAAGAATAGCTGGAAAATGGGATAATTTGGATAGCTCCCTCAAAGTTCAGGTGTAGATTCAATGGACTGAATCGCCTGTGTACTGTGAGATTCTATGGATTTATGATTCCATAAAATATCATTGCTGAATTGTAGTCATTGTTAAAATAGCAATAAAATGTCTAAAGTTACGAAGGCAATATCAATTCTGTCAAAGCCTCTGTGGTTACAGATCTAAATAGTGTTTGTTTTCTTACATGTGCACCAAATACTGTGGCAGCCACAGAACCATGTGTCCTATACCCCAAACCCTATTTTTTCTTAAACACTTGTTGGATTCATTTTAAATTAATTATTAAATTGGCAAACGTGAAGCATCTAAAAGTTTAACTAAAATAAGCTTACTACTTGCACTTTTCTTTCTGTTCATAGTTTCAATGATACAGTCCAGTTCTGTGTTTTGAATTACAGTAATTGAACCCATATTTTCTCTGTTTTTATATAAATTTAAATCTGACCCCTGCTCATAAGTCTCTTGAAATCATTAGTTATTCAAACATAAATTACATCCAAAGAAATTACAGAAAAGTTTCTGGCTTGTTCAGTTACAAGCTGAAATCCCATTTTGATAAATATGTAAACAATTCTTAGCGCTTTTGTAATCAACTCAATTTTTCAAATGGGGTCACACTAAATATCAATCTAAGCAATATGGCCTCTTCAAACCAGAAAATATGAGTAAAATAACCTTTGTATTTATAGAGTTTATTTAGAAATAAACTTTGGGTTCTTAGTTATACATTAAATGAGGACTTCTAGAATTTGAGTTCATTACTGGGTCACACAGTTTTAAAATGTTTGATAGTTATCACCCTAAAAGAAACTAAATTATCTGTGAATAAAATGAAGAATGATAAGAAGCAGAAGTAATGTAAAATATGGGACTTGGTTTGAGTAAAGCTTGAAGCATTCTGTGCAAATCTGGTGTCTATGCAACCAACATATTAGAACACCGGTGGAATTGTAAACAAAGATTGACAAGGATGTTAACAGACTTGAGAGGAGGTAACTATCTAGAAAGACTGGGCAGGCTGGGTCCTTTGCTCTGGAAAGAGAAGTACAGTTGGTGGAGCTTTTAAAATTATTCAAATGTTTAACAGTGTGGATGCAAAGAAATTGTTTCCAGTTTTTGTGAGTCTAGAACAAGACAAGATAACCTAAAATGATGAACAATTCAAAGGAAGAGTTTAGGAGAATGTCATTATCAACAGAACTTTCAGATTTACTGCTTTGGAGAAATGCAATTGTAGATCATTTTAATTAACCTGTTCAGATATGTTATGACACACGTCAGAAGCAGGTAAAACTTGAACAGAGGCATTCTGGCTCAGAGATCGTACACTATCAAAGTGCTATAAGGGCCATGAAAGTTGCAAATGTGTCCTTAACCATACTTGGCTGATGAAGTCATGTGACGTCTGCTTTAAGTGCATTTGTGTGCAATCAATGGCAACCATTAATACACATACCTGGGAAACATATATAAGGGAAAAGTGAATAGACGGATGACAAGAGCTCCTGTAGTGCAGTTGGTAGCTCTGAAATAGGATGCCTCTGTTCAAGTCACTGCTGCTTCAGAGATGTGTAATGATGTCTCTGAGCAGGTTAATCAGAGGGACACAGATGGAAGAGGTAATTAGACTTCTAAAAATTTAGGACACAGAAAAAAGCATTTCAGCTCATTCTCTCTGTGCTGGCTGAAAAAAAGCTCACATCCTAGCTCTCATTTTTTTAAAGAAAAATGTTAAAGGGCTGTAGGCACCATTTATTTAGCTGCCTATGTTACCCAAGTCTTACTACTCCGAGAGCAGTTAACAGGTAACAAAACTACTACGGGGTCTGAAGTCACAGGGAGACCAGACCAGGTAAGGAAACCAGAGTTTCTTTCCTAAACAATATAATTGAACTCATGAGATTTAAAAGCAGTTGACAGTGATTGCAGGGTTGCCACTAGGCTAGCATTTTATACCAGATTTTTATTAAAGCCAAATTTCATATATTGATGTATCTAGGATAGTTGCCTGTGGGTCTGGATTGTTAGTCTAGTGACATTACTAAAACACTACACAAGTATGTTTTTGCAAGTTATGCCAGATCAACAGCACATCCAAGTTTTTCTTTTCCCATGTAACACAGGTTTCTGCCTCTTTGATTCTTTCAACGAGTGAGTCCCAGACCCCATTACCTTCTGGGCAGACAAACATCCTAATCGTACTCCTTAAATCCTTCTGCCAATTACTTCCGTTTATGCTCCTTACTGATCGATCTGTTTGTTAGGAACAGTAAACCGTTCCTATCCATGCTATCTAGGCCTTCGCTCATATTACAAAACTCAATTAAAACTCGCCTCACCCTCTTCTTTTCTAAGATAGTGTCAGCAGTCGTCCAATCCTTCAGCACATGCTGGTAATCATGTGATTGGGAAATGATGGTTACAGCCAAAATTATAGAGTCATACAGTGCGGAAACAGACCCTTCAGTCCAACTCCATGTTGACTATGTTTCCCAAACTAAACTAGTCCCCCTTGCCTGCATTTGGCCCATATCCCTCTAAACTTTTCCTATTCTTGTACCTGTCCAAATGCCTTTTAACTGTTATAACTGTACCTGTATCTACCACTTGCTCTGGCAGTTCATGAAGCACAGTCTGTGTGAAAAAGTTGCTCCTCAGGTCCCTTTTAAATCTTCCTCTTCTACCTCCCTTACTTCTCTCAATAGCCTCAGATATATTTCATCCAAATCTGGCGAAGTATATTAAAACTCTTAATGATTCCTCCTTTACTTTATGTATCCTATTCAATAGTTCAGGCTTCTCCTTAACTGCAATGTTTGCATTATCATCTCCCTCCTTCAGGATAAAACAGATACGGTACCTTACACAAACATAACTGACTGAACAAACTGCACAGACTCCATTACATGGTGAGAGTAACTGAAGATGAGGTGGGTATCCATATTCTGTATACATAACATGTTGTGACGGCATGGAACTGTCTTAAGAGTACACACCTGACTGGCCTACAATCAGTGCCATAATAAAACATAATACAATGTTTCCCTTTAAATGATGCATATTGAAATATCAGATGGATATTCTCCTTCCCTGCAAGGTCATGATTAATGGTCAGAAAGGTGGGTTAACAGAGCGAGGATGTAAAGGATCAGAAATTCAATGCCAAAAAGCTTTTTCCTAATATTTTCCTCACATCTAAAATAGTGACTTTAGAATGTCACTATTGAGCAGGAACTACCCTGTTGACATTTATTGGCATCTCATTAAAGCCTCAACTCACCTTATTTACATGTCACTTACAATTGTCTTCTTCTTCCCTGAGAAAATAGATGATGTAAATTCCCAGCATGTATATCAAAGCAGGCACCTGGCAGTTATAAGTCCCTGAATGTTTGTCCCGACCATTGTGCAATTGCTTTTTCAGGACAATGCTGATGAGTGGTCCATGACCACCGTCCTCCATGCTAGCATCAGCAAACCATCAGCTTCACCATATCATTAAGTCTGCTCTTGGATCAACTCAGACACTAATTTATCGTTCAACATTTTATTTTGGGGTTCGGGGACACCCATGAATGGTAGGGTTAGAGTGAGAGGCCTGTGATTGTGGGTAGCAGAAAGAAGATGGTAGCACTTACCATTATGATGTGCAGACGATGTTTGACTTTTCTCCTGCAGGATTTGTTATCCCATTTCATTCAGGATATAGCACTGACCTCGGCTACTTTTTATGTCCAGGTTGGCTTGGCCTGGTGGCTTGGCATTCAGTGACATTTAGCTGGCAAAAGGGCTGCCCTCCTCTCCAACACCTCCAGGGTCCTTTCCTGATTGTTGAGGCATGAGCAGTTCAATGTGAAAGGTTGTTCCTGGCTTGTAGCATCTAAAGTGGTGTGTAGCTGAGCTTTAAATATGGTAGCAATGGTGTGAAGGCCAAAAGATCCCAGCAGCAGTGAAAGGTTCTGCCCCTCCATTCCACAGGATCCCCTGAGAAAAGTGACTCCCAAAAGCCCAGTACAGAATTAATGAGGTGAAGAGTGAAGGATTGTGTGACAAATACCTCTTTGAGCCATGACAGAAGGTGCCATGAATCTTTCTCAGCAAAGCATTAGCTGCAAATGGGAAAATTCAGCCATTGTTACATTACTTCCAGACAATGCCTTGGTGGATGTTTAAGACAACTGCAGTTATCACACATGGCAGCATAACTTCAATCGTGATGAGCTTGTTGATCACATGCTTGTACCATTTCTATCATCTATCCAGCACTGGGCCATGCAAATGTGGTTAGGTGTGAGAGTGTGGGAGTCAAGAGCTGTTTGGATCTGCCCCCTAAACAAGAGAGCTGCTAGTGATGGTAAGCCATTGCTAAGAGGATATAACATAATTATCTGAAAATCTTGGCAAGTCACTTTACATTTAATGATCATCTACATTACAGTATGAATAATGTGTTCTATAAGATTATTAATCAAAGGATGGTGATTTGCAGAGGTGATATGTTGAACACCTGCATAAGGTTTGGAAGGATACACTAATATACTGTGTACTATTGTCAAACATAATTTATTGAGTTACACCAAATACACTGAATACTTCAGTCAATGCGCTGACAGCTTTTTGCACTTGTGGTATCTTTGATTTGTCATACAAAAGGGAATTTGTTGAAATAATGAGTTGCCAGGATGTAATTGTTTCCTTGGATATAGAAAATATCAGCCACAATATTGTAGTGTGACTCAGAGGGAATTGTTATAGAATGGGAGGTTCTCTCAGTTGTTGCGGTAGAGGGAATTGACATGTTTCACATCACTTAGTTAGGGCTTGACTTGACTTGATGACTTGATTTCAGTGTTGATTAATGTCTTTACAGAAGCTGGGCCAAGAGATAACTTCAAGTGCTGATCTGTATTTTTTTTGCATCCGTGTATATGGCCCAACATGCCTTGATGTGGAATTTGCCGAAGTATGACATGTTTTCTTTAAAGAATACATTTTTGGAGAGTCCTAATTCAGCTCAGAATGCTCAGAAAGAGCACGTATTAGCTTAGGGCCCTGAAGGATGTCTTAATGCTGCTTTTTGAACTGTTGCTGCAGATTATCATATAAAGTAGCCTGCTCAATCATCTCTGTATGAGTGCACCCAAATTGTGAGGTGGAAGTTACAGTAGTAATCATTAGTGTTGAAATTAACAGCTTTTCACTACGTGGATAAAAATAGTGTGTTGATCCCTGCTGGTAGAGCAATAATACATGGTTCAATGATGTTTCAATGATTTGAATAGCTTCATCTATCCGAGCCAAGGGTCTATACTAGCATTTTAGATGGATAATGTCAATGTATGGGGTGTTGAAAACATTGTAAACAGTTAGCTCCACTTGTGCAGACTGCACCACAGTGTCTTCATTCCGAGTCATCATGTGTAAAGTGTGTAAAGGGATGATATTAATTGATTTGACATATACTGAATTTTGTCCATTCCTTTTGGCGTTTATCATTCTAATGGAGGTAAAGGTCTCAAGTTTTTCTGACACTGTCCATGCATTGTGTTAAGTTGACCAAATGTACTGTCTGACTGGAGTTTATAAGCTGTAATGTAATGGTTACCTCTTATACATTTCTTGATATGTCTGACCTGGACAGAACTTTAGGAGCTTGTTTGGTAATGTTCTTTGGTTGGCTCCTCTGCACATGCTGCTGTAGAACACCACTTACACTTTGCATTTCTATGCAAGTTTGGACTTCTTTCACATTTTAACTGCATGTCCTTTTGTAGAACGCAGCTTTCATATGTCACGAAATGCTGAAACTGCGTTATTAATTGTGGCTCATACAAGATTTGGATATTCCACTCAACTTGTTCACAGCTGTACTATTTGCTTCAGAGTCAAGCATCTACAGATATTGCTGACCTATGGCAACTGCTTCAGACTTGTACTCTTCTAATAGAGCATCATTGGCGTATTCTTTGGATTTCAGAACTAAAAACAGAAATTGCTGGAGAAAGTCAGCAGCATCTGTGGAGAGTAGGTACAGTCAATATTCTGGGTCCAGCGACTCTTCTTCTGAACAACAATTCAGTCCCCAAATTGAGAAGAAGTTCAACTGCCCACCATTCTTTGCCAGGTTTGTGCTGACCTAGGAAATGAGGACTGATTATTTACTTAAATAACTGAATTCCAACAGAATGTAAATGGATTGCTAGCTTATGTTGAGACATTTCTTTCTATCTTTCTTTCGAAGCTTTACTTTCTTCAAAATCTCAACAAAAGAATCCGTTTAACAGTGCAAGGTTTTTCCTGTTGTTTTTTGAGTTTTTTTTATTATTTCAGCTTTAAGAATCGTTTTTCCCTTTAGAGATTGTAGACATGGAACTGTACGTGGGGTTTCAGCAAGAAAGAACTAGTGATATTAACAGACAACACAGTGTGGACCTGGGGGAACATAGAAGGCCAGGCAGCGTCAAAGGGGCAGGAAAGTTGACATTTTGGGTTGGGACGCTTCTTTGGAAAACTCTTCGGTGACATTGAGATCCCTATCTTTATTTTCATACCATTTCTGTAAAAGAAAATGGTAGAATTGTCCATTTTGGGCAAAGGTGTTGCCTTTCTATTATGTAACATGTTTTTCTCGGTGTTTGATTCCGTACTTTGTTCCAGATTGTTTCTTTGATCAGAACTGTCCTTCAGCACATTTTAACTGCCCTTTTCCTTTAAAGACTGCGAGAGTTAACGTATCTAACTGTGCTTCAGTACAGGGTTGATTCCTTTAATTTCATTGTTGTGCTTTTATCTTGGTTATTGTTGTAAATTTAGCTCTGAATGTGGGCAGTTTAATGGCTGACAGTTAGCAAAAAGACTTTTCACAACAGCAACATTGTGTCACCTTTTCAATTTTTAGTGTTCAATTACTGCCTCTAACTAGATTTTAGGCCCATGTACTGTCATCATGATGCAATTTGTGGTTTTTCATATATTTGACAGCATAACATATAGCACTGTCAGTTGGGTTCTTGTTGAGACAGATGTCTTGAAAATTATTACTAATGCTCTTTACATGGCTGTAATATCACAGACTTAGATATATAGTATGAATTATGAGTCTATGTTGTTACAGTACACATGACTGCCTGACTACACAGACTCAGTTACATATAGGGAGTGACTGAAGATGAGCCGGGTATTTTTATACTGTAGTACCACATGTCAATTTTGTGGAACTGTTAGGTTTGAAATTCATGCCAAAATACAATGAATGGTGCAAACTTGCCAGATAAAAATACTCCATACGTATGCACTTCAACCTTATAGATGAACTTATAGATAAAACGGAAGCTTTATTTTGATGAAAGGTCATCTAGAATTGAAATGTTAGCTTGCTCTATCTCAATGGATGCCATCTGACCGGCTGCGATCTCCAGCATTTGTCGTTTTCAGTACAGATTCCAACATCTGCGGTAATTTGCTCCTACAGAATTTTTATTTCACCTGAAATGTTCAGCATATATTTAAGAGAGAAGAAGTGCACATAAAATCATGGGACAGGTCATATTTTCAAATGAAAATCTAAGAATGGTATAAAAAAGCTTATGTTTCTTAATGCCCATTTTTCTTAATTGTTTCCGACCGAGGACCCTACATTGAGGTGTGTGGAAATTTTGAAAAATTGTAGAGGTGTATTTGATCATTATCTTTCATCATGTCAAATGTTTAGGGCGTTCCTGAGCAGGGGGTTCGAGCTACACCTGTTCTTCCAATTAACATATGATCAGCATTCTCATTCACAAGGCAGAAATGGAAATTCTTTGCCCATGGTTACAAACACCATATTTTATAAGATTGTTACATTTTAAAGTACCTCCATTAAATCAAGGTAAGATAGAATATTTTGGAAATAGGCATGTGACCACCCGCAAAATTTCTGTGTGGACAAACCTATGTGATCTGCTTGCTACAGTCCTAGTGGTTGAAATCAAACATTGTTGATTGTAAGACATCGGTTTTATAGCTCGATGTAAAGGAGAAGACTACGGATCTCACTGTGGATGGACTCAGAGACATTTAGAGCTGAATCTTGTTTTTATTTGCCAAGTATCAGTTTAATTGATGTCTCTCTCATTCAATTCTCATCCAAGCTGCCATTCACAGTGTCCAGTTCAACTCACTACTGCAGGGATATCTTGAAATGGGACTGGCAACCCCTGTGCCATCTTTAAAAATTGTCATGTACCCAGAAAAGCACCGTTTCTCTGGAGATGCCTTTCACAGTTCCTGACATTTGCTGCTGACGTGACAGAGAAAGAGAAACAGGCATCTTGTTTTGTGGACAGGGATCAGGAAGTGCTGGTGGTTGACTGGCGCAGAGGTGGGGCATCCTCTTCTTTAGGCCACTGACCAGGCTATGCCAGCCTGGTCCAACATTGCCATCCTGGTCAGTGTAGTCTCAGCCATCTGGAGGTATGCTCATCACTGTAGGAAGAATTTCAGTGTATGCTGTTTTGGCATTTTGGTATGCTTTCAGGAGGGTGACTATGCCATTCTCAGGCTAACATTTCCAACCCTGTCAGAAGAATCCCCAATGTTTCCTTACAATTCTGCCTGATTTTGGGCCTTGATTTCCGCATGCATACCAAATTGAATAGTTTGTTCCAGCATTAAATTGTCCTTGGATCGAAGAAGTTCTATCCTTCACACCAGGAAAATGGACCCATTTTGCTTTTACTGCTTAACAGTTGTAGTATTTTCCCTTAAATTCATTTTGTTTTTGTAAAATAAATTTGCTTAAGTTTAAAAATAAGCACTTTTGTTAAACAGGTTATTTTAATATATTTCTCAAAATTTTGGTTAACTTAGAGCTAGGTGATGCAAGACTGAAAATATTGATAATGCACATCAGGTGTGTCAGTGTCTGAAAGAGAAAGGTATCGCCTGAATTTCCTCAACACCTGAACTCTATTAATAAATTTATTTTATTATTCTCTTGTGGGATGTGGACATCACTGGCTGGCCAGCTGTTATTACCCATCTCTTGTGCTGATGAGAAAGTTGGCAGAATTCAGACTCAAGAATGGAAAAATAAAATTCTCAACATGAAGAAAATGTCTGATTTTCCTCTCAAGTTTTCAATATTTTGATGAGAATCTCACTGGCAAATGGCGACCATCTTATTTCCATACATTTGCACCTTATTATTCACTAATCTCTCCACAGTTTGCAATTCTCCCAGGTATTGGTGAGAAAGTAGACAATGCCAATTCTTGACTTGAAATTTTAAGCAATGACCTGGAGGATAAAATTTGTTGGTTGCTTCCCTAGGCCTCCATGTTCACTTTCAGACACCAACGTTTCATAACATGCTCCATGGGCAGTGACCACATCTACCGTTTGTCCATGGAAGTTGGCAGTGACAAAACACCAACCTCAACACATTGTTATGGCTGATCTCAGATTAAATTGGAAATCACTTCAGTGATTTCTTCAGTGATCACTTCAGTGATCACTTCACTGATCACTTCAGTGCAATGCTGCACTTTGGAACTCATGGACACTATACATTGCCATCCTGCTTCAAGGTCATCTCTGCACAGGGATCATCTCTGGTCACTTGTTTTTTTCTCCTAACATTAAATCACTTGGCACTTCCTTAGACATTCACAGCATCTCTAGTTTGCCTTGCTTGTTAGGCAGCTTGTCGTGGTTGGGAGCGTTGAACAGTGAAGAGGGAGACATGTGACTGCCTTACTTGGTACTATATTAATGCCATACCTACAGCATGTAGAAGCAACCAACAGTTTACACAGCAAACACAGTGTGTGTGGTTCATCCAAATGGCTGAAAGCCTTTAGATGAGTGATAGGGGATCTGTGGTTAATCAGGGGCGCTACCATACCACTAGAAGGGGCTCATCAATCTCAGTCCACGTGGCTGGCTATGGTTATTCAGGTCCCTGTGCAATCAAGGTCAGGAGATCTGTTTCATTCCAGTCCTGGGTTTGGGCCAAAGCCATGCCTGGAGCTCAAATCTAACAAGTCCAGGGAATATGGTAAGGTATTTGGGGAACTAGAGAGGCATTAATCATGGGATGTGCCCATTCACATTCAGGGTTCTCCTTACAGGTCATTCTGTGGGATGGGCCACAGTCAGTTTTGAGCACCTGAGCAGTTAACACAAAGGTTAGAGAGACGGCTTATCAGGAGGGAGACTATGCTGTGATGGCGAAAAGGGGAAACTCAAGAGATTGGAGGCTTTCTCAGTTTGAGAGACACCCTGACACAAACACTTCTCCCGTCATTGGTCAGCCATTGTTGTCTATGATTTCACATACACCACTAAATGAGCAGGTGATACTTCTGTGGACTTCACTCCAAAATTAAAAATGGCGGAGGCTGCACCTGAAACATTGTTTCCCATGTGCTGTGAAACAGATTTTGAATGTTTATGGAATACTGAACTTCACCTATCCTTAAACGAGTTTGCACTCACTTGTGAGACCCATTGTTGAATTAACCTATAGCTCAGAGTAGCGTGCAGCCATGAACGACGATGTAGTCTCACAGAACCACCATCCCACCAATAAGGAACACCGATTGCTCCACGTTGTGGATCTTTCAAGATGATGGAGACAGAGGAGATCTGCTGCTATGCTGATTGTAATACTAAAATAGCCATAAATGTGGAATATGAGTGGAAGCAAGGATCCATTATTTGGCATTCAGATTAACCTTGTACTTACTCACCAAAGTACTCACAGTCTTAAGAGTTGAATGAGTCTGAAATCTGTTGCTGTTCAGGATGCTTCTTAGAGAGAAGCAATGCCCTATTACTGGAACTTTGATCCTTCTTGGAGCATCTATAAAGAGGCAACTTGACTCTGATACAATGGCCGTGTAACTGAGTCCGACAGCTAATATGAGCGCCTTAGAAGAAATGGTGATTTAAAGTGCATGGGAGGTTGCTTCTGGATAAACAGTTTGAACATACTGAGAGTGTCCCAGTTGCAATTTTCACGGGATTGGGGATTCCTGGTTGGGAGGAGCTAGAGAGGCTGGCTATTTCTGAAGTGCCCTGAAAGTAAACCTCTGATAGTGGTGGTGGGCGTGGGAGCAGGGGTGGAGCTGGGGTTTTGTTTTTTCTCTTTGGTCTGGATGGCTGCCTGCACCAGCCTGTGTCTTTAACAGGAAGTGACATCTGGAGTCAGGTCAGCATCCCTTGTGCTCCCTGTTGGCTTCCCACTGATGCTGAGCCAAATGGCTGAAACAATGTAGTGCAGGTCTTTGTGAACATCACTCAGCATTCTGCATCCAGCAGGTCCTGGCTTATGGTGATAGCTGCCCAACTGCACTGCTCCTGGATCAAATGTTCAATCCAGCTCCACTAAGGCCCTTACAGAAACCTACCTGCTGGTCCTGTGTCTGTCTGTACAATGGGTTGAGGTTTGAATGGCTGACACAACAGGGCCATACTGTGCCTGGGGCTAAGCAGGTCTCTGTACTCAGACAGTCCTCGGAGTGCCAGCGACCTGGGGCATTTCTTCTTTAGACAGCTGTAGGGGTGTGTCAGTCATGTGCCCACCACATTGTGCTCTAAAATCTAATCGAGAAAATTGACCCACCAAGGCAAAGTCTCCGAGCCATTGAAGATAAAGGAGAAAGCCTTGACAGTATATCCTCAGAGAAATCTGTGGCTGCTTTTTCAGAGGGGGAGGAGAAGCTGATGTCTGGAGGAGGCTGTTCTGTGGAAGTGGACGCTATGCAACTGCTGCTGGTGCTTGAATTAGAGAATTGAGGAGATTAGTTACACAGTTGAGGTAGAAGCTTGAGCCTATCTGCAATACACTCACAGTGGTGGGAATGGGAGAGCAGCACAGCGCAATGAAGCTGACTTGGCTGGCACAAACATAGAGGTCTCGGCATCCCCACACGAGCAGTCTCAATCATTTCCAGCAAGTTCAAGGATTTTGTTCTCATAGGGCTGACGAACGTCAGCTGCTCCTCACTGCCCTTTGCCCTTTCGCTCTATTATTTTCAGTGCAGGCTTGGAGGGCTGAAGGGCCTGTTGCTGTGCTGTAATTTTCTTTGTTCTTTGCTCTATTATGTGACATTTTCTCCTAGAAAGCGATAAAAGTATACATTGAGTGAGATGAAACAATTGGAAGAGCTGTTAGTGGTGGCACTGGAGTAGGAACAGTGATGAGGTATCCCCAGTGAGTGAATAGGATGTGCAGAGGGCAGGAAGACTTAATAGCTTGGGATAATGAGGTGAATGGCACTGTTGAATGAAGATGCTGCTGGCAATAGTCCATGTGGTAGGCCATAACCCTTGGTGAGAAGTATGTGCTATGGCAAAATTACACTGAGAGTGAAATAGCAGTGAAGATGGTGAAACTTTATCATTGCAGTGGAAAGAAGGCCGCTGATCATCCTGTGACATTACTGAGTGTTTCTTCTCACTGTGGACACCACACTGACTCAGGTGACTCTCTCGTTGGCAGAGTCTGGTGCTGTAGCCTCATATGCAAGTCCTGAAGGAATGGGATGGCCCTCCTCTCCACCAACCTTTCCAGCAAGACCTCTAGGTCTCTGCCTGTAAATGAGGATGCCAACTTTCCTTTTGTGGCTATCTCCTCCATGATAGTGGTTGGACAGCTGGTTTAGAAAGGCACCTCCTGGCTTGCAGTGTTTGAATACTGTGGTTTAAGTGTGGCACCCATGGTGTCAATGCTGAAAATTCCTGGCAGTGGTGAACATTTCTGCTTCTGCGACTCTATGATGTAAGTATCCTCAACCTGAGTCTCCCATTTTGGACTCCAAAGACAAGTGGATTCCATAAGGAACTAGAACCTCAGGCGTAGGGACCCCCTGCTTTCCTAGTCCTGCCTCTAAGGTTGTTCACCATGTAAGTGGTGGAGGAGATTCCATCCTTACACAGGGATCTCTCTACACGGATGGGAATTCAACATTTACATGCTTTTGTCTTTTTTTTACAGGAGTTGCACAAGATTTCCTAAAAATGAGGAAATTTTATTTATGCATTTAATAACAATAACAGGAGACATTTTCATGTAGCTATTCAGTTTTGTTTGATCCAACAAGTCCTCATGGAAAATTTCAGTGTCTATTTATTTCTCATCTACGTTAATCAACAACCTGCCAGATAGTATCAGGCTTAACAAGCATGGGGCTGGATGAACACAGCAGGTCAAGCAGCATCATAGGAGCAGGAAAACTTGA
>JAHRHZ010000014.1:49403500-49416815 GCA_024137785.1 Ginglymostoma cirratum
TCAAGTTTTCCTGCTCCTATGATGCTGCTTGACCTGCTCTGTTCATCCAGCCCCATGCTTGTTATCTCAGATAGTATTAGGCTGTTGTTTCAAATGTGATTACTGTCAAGCCGCAAATGAATTGCACTGTTTTAACATATATATTCACAGTGTAATTCCAAAATTTTGAAACTGCATCAAATACATCATGCCTCATTCCTAACTGGTCAAGGGGTAGTGACTTAAGCTACTTTCTCTGTGAATATAAGCTCTCCGTGGAAAATATGCAGTCATGTTTGAAACTAGTGTTTTTTAATGACACTGGCCATCAGGGAGCAACTTTAAGAGCAATAATAACATAATAGCATGTACTATAATTTCTGATAGTGTGTTCAAAAGTGGGTAATTAAAGGAAAATGTTTTGCAATCCTATAATTACTTAGTGTCAAAGTCGAAACTAATTGTTGACCCCACAAAATATGTTTGGGTCATGAATACAGGAAAACAAAATGCCTTGAAAGAACTAAACTGATGGGGCCAATGAAGAATTTAGAGCTCAAATTATTGTCATTCTAATATCCTCATGCTGTTCTTTTTTTAGAAATAAAAACAGGTGGGAATCCTGATTCTACACCTTAATCAATGTAACCCTCTTTATGGGTACCACAACAAATGTGAAAGTCATTCAGATGAGTTTGCATGTTTTCATTTCTCACTCAAAAGAATTGACTTGTATCTACACATCATCAAATCCAGATGCTTTGGCTGGAATCGGCTACTTACGCATGATTTCAATGCTGTGGACTCAAAAAGTAGATATAGCCACCGCAAAATTTAACAGGCTGATCTAGCATTGATACATGGCACTGATCCTTCCTTTCCTCCTATTGCTAGTATATTATTAAATTTTGATATGCTGAATGTGAAATCCATCTTGGGCGGTAATATATTGGCAGCTGGCTTTAGTTTGGAAAAGACAACGGAGTGGAATGTAAACCGAGCAGCCAATTCTCAACTGCCTGCTGCGCATTGCTGCTCAAGAAGAATTTAACCCGTCCACTAGGTTTTGAATTTCAGTAGGGGTCTTCCTGAACACTCACCTTTGAAGTCCTCTGCTGCAGGATTTAGGGTTTATCACAGCCAGATGTATAAGCTATGGGTTCTTCTCTCTGCTAATTCTATTCAAATGCAAATATGAGTAAAAGATGGTCAATTCATGAGAAAATCATCAACAGATGATGCTTTGAAGCAATACCGCTGATAGCACATTTTATACAGCTACAGCTGCATCTATGGTCTCTATTTCTTCTGCAAAGATAGGTCTGCATTGTGGTCCATTCATGGATCCTGCCTGCCATGAGCTATCTGGATACTGAGTTCTTGAAGCTGCTCTGTTTGGCTAGACTGCTCCTGCTTTGAGTCTGCAGTATCTCCACCTGATGCTTATCTTCAATTAATAACTCTTCCTCACACTCAAGGAGTCATATAAACTCTTTATTCATGTTCTAAAATGCATTGTGCCCTCGCGTACAATGTTTCTATCCTTTTATACTTCTAGTTCTGATAATGTATGACTTGTTGGTGCCTGCCTAGATCATTATGTACATCCTAAGAAAGATATGCGTGTCCCTTCATATTCCAGATGATACAAAAGAACTGTGGGGACACAATTCAAGTAAATTTCATTCCACTTGTTAAAATACATAATTTCCATGTTGACATCAGTGTGGTTGATAAGACCAAAAGAAATAGGAACAGGGTGAGACAGTTTGGCCCCTTGAACCTGCTTTGCCATTTGATAGGATCATGGCGAACCAGACATTCTTCGCATCCACTCTTCTGATCCCCCTTAGCCCTTGATTCTCCTACTGATCAATTATCTATCTATCTATCTATCCCTCTATCCATCCATCTATCTATCGACAATGACTCGTCCCCAACCGCTGGCTATCAGGATTTCAAACGGCCCAGTCCTCCAAGAGAACAATTTCTTCCTCATCTCAGCCTTAAAATTGGCACCCCTTTATTCTGAGATTATGCCATCTGGTCCTAGATTCTCCCATGAGGGGAGACATCCTCTCAGCATTTATGCTGTCAAGCCCTTTAAGTATCCCATGTTTCAATAAGATCACCTTTCATTCTCTAAACTCCAGTGAGTAGAGTCTCATCCTATTTAGCTTTTGTTCATAAGACAATCCTTCCATACCAGGGATCATCCTAGTGGACCTTCTCTGAACTGCCTCCAATGAAATGATATCTTTCCTTAAATAAGGATACAAAAACTGCTTACGATGCTCTAGATGTGGTCTTCACCAGTAACTTGTACAGTTGCAGTAAGACTTCCCTACTCCTATACTCCAACCCCCTTGATCTAAGGGCCAACACTCCATTAGCTTTCCTGATTACCTGCTGCACTTGTGTGCTAGCTTTGTGTTTTGTGCATAAATAGCCCCAAGTCTATTTGCATTGCAGCTTTCTGCAGTTTTTCTGCACTTTCATATTATTCTGTTCTTCTATTCTAATTTTACATTTTCTTACATTGTACTCCATTTGCCAATTTTTTGCTCACTTATTTAACCTATTAATACCTCTCTGTATTCTGTTTGCATTCCTCTCACAACCTCACTTTCATGTGATGTCAGAGGAGGCCCAAACATGTGAAACTAGTACCACTCAAAGAGAACCTACACGGCTTAAAGACAGCTTTCAAATTTTGCAAGTGAAGTGCATTCCAGTTACAGTAGGTGCTGCTGGTAAATGGATTCAAAGCAGGAAGGAGAGTGACACTGACGTATGAGGGAGAAGATCCTGCACACTTCTCTGACATGTCCCTGGAGGCTTTGATGCAGGAGGTGAAAAGGATCAGAGATATCCTTTTACCACAGGATTGGGAGGACCTCTCCATCAAATTCTAAGAAACAAATAAGCATGGATAGCCACAGAGATCAATCCCTGCATTGTAGGCTCAAGGATCTGGATGCAGTGTAACAAATATTATAATTTGACATGAGTCGCAACATCCGCAAACTCATATTCAAATGTCACATCCTTACAACTGAACCACTAACCTCATGCACTGCTCACTTCAGCACATTCCCAATAATCAAGGGCACTCATGACCAAATCTCTCAGTCAATGCTACACCTCACCTTCTCACACTGTGCACTTGTGGCAGACCTCACAATTACATGTACTGCTAGCTATTCGAGCACAGCAGGCACTTCACCCAAATAAGTTGCACAAAATTCATCGATTCCCTCTCTCTTGCAGAATAAGTTGGCAGCCAACTGCAGAAGCCAGGAGTCAACCAAAGGTCGACAGCTAAGGCTACATGTCTTCAGCTTCAAGGAGGAGGTGATAATCATCATGATTGAAGCATTTGCCGCAGAGGCTGTCTGTTCCTAAACTCAAGACAGGGCAGAGGGTGAAAATAATCCAAAATGACAGGCTTAATCCATCTCCTCATATTCCACTGTCTTCTCACTCTACAGTCACTCTGGATTTTCAAGCTGCTGCTGAGATGCCAAGTCGAACATTGTTTTCTCCAGGAAATACAACTCTGGCTTCTCCAAACGCAACTTGAAGAGTGAAGAGGGTGCAGAATAAAGGGAGCTCAGCAGCACAAATCACTTACGGTAGCGGGACAGATTCAGAATAATGGGATCCTGAGCGTTAGGCATAGAGGCAGAGAGGGGAAAAGCAAGGAAATTGTAATGGCCGTTTACAAGATAACAACTCAACATCAACAGGAGCACTCTGTCTAATTCTGTTCCTCACACTTTAGGAAATAAGTGAGACTTTAGAGAGGTTTCAGCAAAGATTGACAAGAACAGTTCCAGGGAAGAATTTAATGACATAGATTATAAAGCGGGAATTGTTTACTTTGGAGAAAAGTAGGTTGAAAGGAAGTTTCTACAGAGATAATCAACATGAACAAGGTTTTTTTTAGCAGAAATAGGGGGAAACTCTTCCCATTTATGGGAGGACAGAGAACTGGAGGAGACTGATTTAATGTGA
Organism: Ginglymostoma cirratum; assembly: GCA_024137785.1. Classification (NCBI taxonomy): domain Eukaryota; kingdom Metazoa; phylum Chordata; class Chondrichthyes; order Orectolobiformes; family Ginglymostomatidae; genus Ginglymostoma; species Ginglymostoma cirratum. The sequence continues at coordinate 49,407,497 of JAHRHZ010000014.1, forward strand.
TTGTCAAAAGATCCACTGGCAACAGCAGGAAAATCTTTTTCATGCAGTGGGTGATTAAAATCTAAAATACAATGGCTAACAATATGGCTTTCAAAAGGGAATTAGGTAAGCCCTAAAAATTGGGAATTTAAAGGACAATAATTAGTGAGTTAAATTGTTCTTGCTAAGACCCACAGGTTTGATTGGCTGAATAGTCTCCCTGTATTCTGTCGCTATTCTACAATTCTGTGAACCTGTAAACAGAAACTCAAAGTAATGCACCACCATGCTGCAGTTGGGTGAGTTGCGAAAAGTTGGGCGAGTTGCGAAAAGTTGGGCGAGTTGCGAAAAGTTGGGCGAGTTGCGAAAAGTTGGGCATGTGCAGTGTTTCTCTTTTTTCTTATTCTTTTCTGTCTTTTGCTCCTCTTTTTTCACCTTCCTCCTCAGTTCTTTGCTATTGATCTGGTGACAAAGGTTGGACTCTCGTGATGGCATGGTTGTGAAGCATGTGCACAACATGACAAACATTGAGACATGCCCTTCCAAGTACAACATTGCAGGGTTCCACCAGAATGCTCCAGGCACTGGCCTTTCTCATAGACCGAATGTATTTATATTTTAAAGGGATCAAATTTAACCAGATTTTTTTCAGTTGGCAACAGATTGAACCTATTGGTTACTGAACAGAAAAAGAATTAATAATCTACACATTTACACATGTAAGAAGAGGTTAATCCAAAATAGTTAAAAGATATGCAGATCAGTCTGCCTAGGATGTTCATGAAGAATAAATAGTAAAATATTGACAGTTGACAAGCCAACTTTAATGTTCTTGATTTTACAGTTGTTTGAAATCCATTTGTCTTTTGCCCTTTTAACCGTGGTTGTCGAGCAACACTCAGAACGAGAGATGTCTTTTATTGTTCTGTTTCCTTTTGACTGGCTCGTTGTTTAGTTGGCTTCTAGCACTGAGTCTTTTCACCTGCAAGCTGCAGGAGTGACTAGTGGGTGATTCTTTAACTGTGAGCTTCACAGCATACCAACACATGAAGCAAGGCTAATACATATAGGCGCATCAGCTCAGGTGCATAGCTTTTCACACTTTCTCCCACTAATGTGCACAGATCAAATTTGCAGTCAGTTCTAAACACTTTTTTTGTATATCCTTAGAAAGGCAAAACACAAAAGATGAGGCTCTCTGCTGAGAAGGGGAAAATAGTCAGCACACTTAATATCTCTTCCTACTCTCTCCCTGAAGTTTCCCACTTTACAGTTTTGCACTTTACAGGTGCAACAGTCCATGGATCCCACACAGGACTTTTTAAGACATCATTGCATATACATGTGCACTTTATTCTTTTGTGCCATTTTTCTTTTAAAAACATATTATGGAAATAAAAGTTAAACCTTTCCATTGTACTTCTTCTAATTTCTTCTTGCTTTTCATTTAAGTAAATTCATTAAATTCAAGGCTTCCATATTAAGCAAAATGTTGCAGCATAATAAAACACTGTAATTTCTCAGGAAAAAAAATGCAGTTGAACGTTGAAAACTTCTAATTAGCACTTGTTTATCACGATTTTTTTAAAAAAAGATGGCAATTGTAAACATTCCAACTACTGACTCTGTTCCACACAAAGAGAAATAAAATCCCAAATAAAAAGACCCAAGTAAAAGATGGAGTGAGAAGGAGATACAGATTAGATAATGATTTCAAGTGTAACAAACTTGGCTGATTGCAAGCCTTTGTTGCTTGTGTTTATATTTACTTTCCAAAGCACAATTATTTGTTTTTCTCATGGAAAAGGTCTGCAGTACATTTGTTTTTGATAATGGTCTAAATAGTTTTTGTAAATTGAAAAAAAAACTTCACCTTTATGTATGTTATGCTGAAAGGGAGCAAGAACCAAAAGAACCTACTCTTTCCACATATTCACTCTTCAGAAAATATTTTTATTCAGTTGTGAAATAGGGAAACAGCATCAATTTCCTGTGAAATGGAAAATGGCGGAGACTGTCTCAGCTTTTAAAAATTTATTAACCTGATGACAGCATAAACAATTTGTTGTTGTCAGAATTTTAAGTCAAAAATGCACTGGGCCTCTTAATTCAAATAAACAATATTTTCTGAAGTAGATTTTCTGGAGATGTTTATGACCAACAGGAAGACTAGTCACTTACAAAGAATGAAAGCAGAAAATACACAGAACCATCGTCTGGTTCTCATGACATGTCAGCGGCCTGAAGCATTAACCCGGCTCTCTTTGCTCCGCAGATGCTGCACACCCTGCCTGCCGCGAGTTCTCAACATTTTCTGTTTTTATTTCACATTTCTAACAATTTTTTTTAAATTAAAAGAACATTGGCTAAAGGCCCTAATCGTCATTACCTTCTTGAGTAATTATGGTTCCTCAAGGGGAACAAAAATGGTTGACGAAACTGTGCTGATTAAAAGTTATTGAATGGTCAGCAAGGTGGCTCAATGGTTAGCACTGCTGCCTCACAGTGCCAGGGGCCTGGGTTTGATTCCACCTTTGGATAGCTCTTTGTGTGGAGTTTGCACATTCCCCCAAGTCTGGGTGCTCTGGTTTCCTCCCACAGTCTAAACGTATGCAGGCTAGGTAGCTTAGCCATGGTGAATTGCCTTGTAGTGTCCAGGGATGTGTGGGCTAGGTAGTTTAGCCATGGTAAATGTGGGGTTACAGGAAAGGGTGCCAGTCAGGTTCTGGGTGGGATTCTTTTTGGAAGGTTGGTGCAGACTTGATGGGCCAAATGTCCTCTTTCTATGCTGTATAGATTCTATGAATATTATTAAAGCATCAATGTGTTATAGAGATGGAGGTGAGGAAAATGGCAAAGACGTAAAAGTTTGGTGGGGTCAGAATTTGGCCTGGGGTTTGCCTGGACACCCTCAATACCCATTGATACTATATGGTCCATTCAGATTGAATTTCCATTCTGGTTGTCAAAGGAGAAATTCTCTGTTCTGTACAAACTGGTTTTAGCAACTCCTTGCCTATTTTTGGAACACTGCTAGCCTGTTGTTCTGAGCAATGTTTTAACTGAAATGATATGTTCTGGTGTTAGGCTTCAAATATGGCAAAATGAAGGGAGGATTGCTTACTGAAAATATTCCAATGTATATTGCCTTCAGCCCATAGATCAGACACAAATTTACCCAAGAGGTTTTAAATGCCGCAGGTGACAAAAATCCCACTTTAAAACTGCAGGGGGCCCTAAAGCACCACATTGGTGTTTTCAGGCACAGGTGGTCAGGTGTGGTTTTATGTTCTTCAGACAGTTGTGACCCGCTGATGTGAGTAAGGTATCGCATTTGTAATCGTTGGTTCAAGAGGTGCAGTTGTATCTGATTTCAAAATACTGATATTTTCGGGTTCAGGAAACCCACCATAAAGTGTTTGGGTTAAATAAAAGAGCACCAGAAGAGAAGGGAATGGAAAACCCCACAGTCATCTGATATATTCTTTGAAGATGAGATAGTAAGAGCTGCCGAGGCTGGAGTCTGAGATAAAACATTGTGGAGGTGGAGGAACACAGCAGGCCAGGCAGCATCAGAGGAGCAGGAAAGCTGACATTTCGGGTTGGGACCCTGCTGTGTTCCTCCAGCTCCACGCTGTGTTATCTATATTCTTTGAGGATGTTGCTTGTTCTTGGTGTTGCAGTCCTATTAGCATCCATGATTAAGAATGTGATGAGCTCTGCAATCAGATGGGAGGAGTAAGCAAAAAAGAGGAGTGGGGAAGCCGATTAAGTATGGTGTTTTGTAATTTAGGATATATGGAGATGAAACTCACTGGGCTGCAAGAGAGAATGGGGGTTAATTGCAATGTCTTTTTTAGATATCTACTTCCTCATGCTTTCACCTTAGTTTCATTTTCTCTATAATGACATCCACTGTCTTGACTTGCCACTGCATAGTACAATACAGTCAGCTGATCACAGAATCAAACAATGACTAACACAAGACAACACTTATCTGTTAGCTAACAAGGTGTAGAGCTGGATGAACACAGCTGGCCAAGCAGCATCAGAGGAGCAGGAAGGCTGACGTTTCGGGCCCAGACCCTTCATCAGTGAGCAGTGGGACAAGGAATGAGAGATAGGTCTAGCAATTAGGAATGGAAATGGAGAAGGGCCAGGAAAGGGAGAAGAGGAAGAAGAGTAGAAATGATACAGGAAAAGTGGAAAGGAATAGAAATAAATGTAGGAGCTGATGGGGTTTACTATAGTCCCTTATCTGTTTTCTGCTTTATTACCTGAAAGCTTATAAAAATATCCAAAAACATTTTAGGCACAATGGAAAAAAATGCAAAACAAAAGAATAACATTTTGCGAATGCTGAAATTATGAAATAAAAACAAAAATTCCGGAAATACTCAACAGGTCAGGCAGCATCTGTGGAGAGAGAGTTTAGAGACACAATTTTCCCCATCCTGAAGGTGGCAAGAAAAGTGGTAGGAATGGAACCAGTTGGGTGTGTTGACCCAAGGGGGTGGGTGGGTGGGTGTGTATAGGCTACTCCATTTGCCCAAATTTAGTAGCATACTGTAAACAAAGATTGGGTGGGGGTGGTGTCAGGTGGTTGCTGGATTCTGAAAGTTGCCAAAATATTGTTTTCCTGACATCCCTCCCGACACCCATCTGTCTGCAGCCCACAGCCAGTGATCCTCTTAAAGAAAATCACTTTCTTGTTATTTCAGCCCCTCGTGGCTTTACAGCTCGTCTCCAGCAACAATGTCCAGGTTTCACAATCTGCCAGCCTCCAACTGACTGCCTGCCTTCAATTGACCAACAGCTTCCAGCAAGCGCTGAGTGGCGAAGTCCCAGATTGGATGGAGTGCCTGCAACTCCACACTTTAAGCAGCTAATTGGTGCTTTCTCGGTGGTGGGGCCAGCAGTTGGTTGCCCTGAAGGTTCAGAGCACAAACTTCCAGCCAATGTTCCAGGTCGGTGACTTTACAGTAAGTAAACATAATTCTTGCAAAATATTTCATTAGGATATCGCAGCTGTTAACTGGCTCACTGCTGGCAAGGATTAGGAGCTAGCATCCTGGTTCTGATGATGCAAACATTTTAGAATCTCATTTCTATTCAACTTACAATTGTTTGTCTTTGGTTTAATACAACATTGATAAAATAACACAATTGTATTCTTGTGTGACATGCTCATTAAAAGCAGTCTCTCCTTCAAAGATGGGCACACACTTTACATTTTATTTAAAGCAGCATTTGAACCTAATTTGTTTTGGGTTCCTTAAAACCTATGGCCTTAAACGTCTCAGCCTTATTGTGAAAGTGATGCTTTCAATTTAAATAATGACCTCATTTTTAAAAATTTACCTAGATTTAACGCTCAATAGAGATGATCCCAACAGATTGAAACAAACTGAACAAAAGTGGAGTTAAAATTGCATCAGAGATAAAAGGTACTGCAGACGCTGGAGAATCCGAGACAATCCCTGAAGGGTTTAGGCCCGAAACGTCAAGTTTTCCTGCTCCTATGATGCTGCTTGACCTGCTGTGTTCATCCAGCCCCATGCTTGTTATCTTGAACAAAAGTGGAGTTTTGAAAACTAAATATTATAGAAACATAAGCATCACTGAACCTCAGTAAACGTGAAGGCAATTCACACATTTAGCATTTGGGTGATTTATAACATTCTCAAGTTCAAATCTATATCTCCACATGGAGGCTGGTGGCCGAGTTGGCACAATATTGACTTGCATTAGAATAGCAGGCATTGTGTAGAAGGCAACAGGAGTAGCTGTTCCTTTCTGAAAGAGTTTAACCTTAATACATATTTACAGAGCAACGTTTCTAACAAATGAAACCTAATACAGATTCTCTAAGGACTTGAATTCTCAGTATGAGTAAAAGTTATCTTACTTTTTTAATATTCTCTGAAAATGACTAACTTAACAACAAAAATCTGTGTGAACCTGCTACTGTCATGTCTTCACCTTTACGAAAGAGAATATAAATCAAACAAAATTCTTTCAACTTCATAATGTAATTAACAATGGTTTACTTTAACTCTTCACCTTTTTTCCTCTCTCTCATGTTAACAGATTAACAATGTTGGACATTCTAAAGCTTTTATCAGTTGTTGAACTCAACTGCAAATTAATGTAGGCAGATTATTGCTCACACCTGTATGATAAGCATAAGCTGTTTATAAACATAGTTCATGAAATTTTTAAAAAATGAGTTATATCAGACTGGAAACGTTACCTATGTTTTTCACAGATGCTGCCAGAATGTTGATTTTCTCCAGTGCTTTAAATTTTTATTTCAGATTTCCCACATCCACAGGACTTTCCTTTGCATTATGAACTAGATGGTATTACACGGAGTGTCATGGGTAAGTTTTGATTCCATCAAAGGAAAACACCTTTTTTGCTATAAAATCTCTACGGTACTTTGAGAAATAAAAAGAAGTGATATTAAATAATAGAGAAATAAAGAAAATGAAAGAGAAACAAAGAATTGTGAGGTAAAGGAATAGATACATTCACAGAAAATATTACACACAAAGTGCTGATGCCACCTTTGCACTTTAGGTTATTTACTCTTCACTAAAGACCTCAAACATCTGAAGTCTAACTCTTGCTGTTGCATTTGTCTCCTCACAAAATGCAGAATATTAAAAAATTTGCATTTTGCTCCAGTTATGTCTTATCTGTGAAGAAGTATTGAAATAACAGAAAAAGTCTTAAGTGTTTTATTAGATAAATGAATATTCAAATAAAGGCAAAATACTGTGCATGATGAAAATCTGAAACAATCACTGGGAATGCTGAAGAAACGTAATAAGTCTGGCAGTTTCTGTGGAGGGAGAAACAGTTAATGTTTCAAGTCTGGTTTGACTCTTCAGAAGATTAAAATGCTGATCTCAGGGTTTATCTGGCCCCTTACTGATTACTTTTGTGGAACATTTTACTTTTCATGACAGAGAAACAACAAGGTGAAGGTGACTTTATAAAAGTCTCAAGACTTTCAAAAAGAATGGAAATTTATTGGAAATAAGTTACGTCAAATATTGGACATGCTTAGCAGCCCCCTTTGAGCTAAACTACATTCTGATAATTTTATAGTGACAGCATTTTTCACTTAGTTCTGGTAAAATATTCTGAAATAAATATGATACTTGATGGAATTGTCCACCCTCATAATATGTATGGAATATTCCACTAACAGTGCAAAGTTCAAAGTATATTTTCCACAAGGTTGATGACTGGCAGTAATTCATTCATTTTGTGTTTTGCATTGCCCGCGTTTGAAGTGTAGATATTTGAAACTAAATTGCAATATTCTAACAACTGAGAAACTAAAATGCACCCGCTATTTTTCGTTTGAGTGAGAACATTTGTTTTAACTTCCTATTCAAGACTATTGAAAGCTTTGGTAACCAAATTATTTTAACAGGCCACCATATGGTAATATTTCAGGCTGGCAAATATTTCCACTCAAGTTAACACATCTTGTGAACACAGACGCTGGATTACAAATTGCACTGGTTTACAAAAGTTAGTAATTAAACTATTCCTTTTTTAAACTAACACATGATTGATCTAAAAACCATCATTATGTTCTCTACTTTTTGACCATTTCAGTCTTTTATAATTTCAGAAACTTATTCTCATGAATGCTCCTTCAACTCTCCTCCATAATGCAGCATTGCGCTGTGGCATTAGATGACTTAGTTTGTTGGAGGTGCAGGTAAATGTTATTTTTAGATCAAATTCTCAAGCCACACCCAACAACATAGCCATGTAATATGATTTTACATCAGTGTCACAAGTAAAAGTCATCACAGTTTCAACTGGACTTGGGAGATCTTTAAGAAAAAACGATTTGTGAAACTGGAACCCAATCACAAATAGAATGACTGGAAAGGTGCCATAAATATTAAGTTTTACCTTCAGCCAAATTAAATTTAAGAAAATTAATTGAAAAGGATTCTCACCAAAAATGCATTCTACATTGCAAATTTCAGTAAGAAGTGTGCAATTTTTCTTTCGGGAGTGAATCTGAATTTTGACGGTGAATTTAAAAAAATCAGATATTGCACTGAGGTTTAATAGCAAAACATTTCTTAGTGTTGCCAACAACTTTTACAGCATGATTTTGAGGTTGGGTAAATTGTACACTAAAATCTCTTTCAATGTAGTTTACATTGAGCAGATAAGATAGATGGAATTATAAAGTATTTGCAAGACAGATACCGAACATTTGATCCAACAGGTCCGTTACTCATGGTGAGGCTCCATATGAGCATTTTCCCACTTTTCTTCCTTAAACTCAATACCATACCCTCTGTTCTTTTCTCCCTTATATTCTTAGGTAATGTCAGAGTGAATTAGATGTTCCTTTAAATGTATCATGTTCGTTTTCTCACTGACTCTCAGTGGGTAACAATTTTGACATTTTAACTACCTTGGGTAAACAAATTTCTGCTGAATTCCTTTGGGGTTATTTACTTTATCATCATTGTCTGTCAGCCAAATGAGATGAAGAATGTCATGACCATCGGCCAGAAACCCAAAATATGATGGATATTTTTAACTTGATACTTTGAAAATGTGCTTTATTAAGAGGGTTGATACAACGAAAATAATTGCCCTGGATGTAAATTAAGTGGCTGGAAGAAGAAAGGGAAAGAGAGACTCATGGAATGTTATACTTATGGATGCAAAGTGAATATCCAACAATAGCCCTTCAAAGAGTGGTGAGGGAGAAGAGGAAAATGAAACTAGACCAGACTGCAAGCTCGTAACTACAAAGATAACCAGGGACTGACAACTCCCAACTTAACTACAAGTCACCACTGTGAATTATATCCAAGATTGGAGACTTATTTTGCATTTTCCCTTTGAAGAATACATAAGTTAAAAAGCCAATTTCAACTCTACTGGAATATACAAGTGGTACTGAATGTTGTATCAGAGATAAAAGGTACTGCAGATGCTGGAGAATCCGAGATAACAAGCATGGGGCTGGATGAACACAGCAGGTCAAGCAGCATCATAGGAGCAGGAAAACTTGACGTTTCGGGCCTAAACCCTTCATCAGAAATGGGGGAGGGGAAGAGGGTTCTGAAATAAATAGGGAGAGAGGGGGAGGCGGATAGAGGATGGATAGAGGAGAGGATAGGTGGAGAGGAGGCAGACAAGTCGAAGAGGCGGGGATGGAGCCAGTAAAGGTGAGTGTAGGTAGGGGGGTAGGGAGGAGATAGGTCAGTCCAGGGAGGATGGACAGGTCAAGGGGGCGGGATGATGTTAGTAGATAGGAGATGGGGGTGTGGCTTGAGGTGAGAGG
>JAHRHZ010000014.1:49421815-49432602 GCA_024137785.1 Ginglymostoma cirratum
GGTCGAGGGCGTCGCTGTACCCGTTGTGGCTTCCTCTACATCGGGGAAACCAAGCGGAGGCTTGGGGACCGCTTTGCAGAACACCTGCGCTCAGTTCGCAACAAACAACTGCACCTCTCAGTCGCGAACCATTTTAACTCCCCCTCCCATTCCTCAGATGACATGTCCATCCTTGGCCTCCTACAATGCCACAGTGATGCCACCCGAAGGCTGCAGGAACAGCAAATCATATTCAGCCTGGGAACCCTGCAGCCCAATGGCATCAATGTGGATTTCACAAGCTTCAAAATCTCCCCTCCCCCAACCGCATCCCAAAACTAGCCCAGCTCATCTCCACCTCCCTAACCAGTTTTTCCTCTCACCTCAAGCCACACCCCCATCTCCTATCTACTAACATCATCCCGCCCCCTTGACCTGTCCGTCCTCCCTGGACTGACCTATCTCCTCCCTACCCCCCTACCTACACTCACCTTTACTGGCTCCATCCCCGCCTCTTTGTCTTGTCTGCCTCCTCTCCACCTATCCTCTCCTCTATCCATCCTCTATCCGCCTCCCCCTCTCTCCCTATTTATTTCAGAACCCTCTTCCCCTCCCCCATTTCTGATGAAGGGTTTAGGCCCGAAACGTCAAGTTTTCCTGCTCCTATGATGCTGCTTGACCTGCTGTGTTCATCCAGCCCCATGCTTGTTATCTCTGGTACTGAATGTTTTTGGGTGAAACAACCTTGGTCCAACCATTTGCTTGCTATGAAGGTCAGTCACACTTGAAGATCTACCATTAGGCACCCCTCTGACATAGGAAAAGATTTTCATAATTAAAAATTTTCACAGTGCTAGAAAGCAACCAACAAAAATGAAATAGGACTATAAAAGGACTTCCACTCATCCTGAATGTTGGAATTCACTCACTGTCAAAAGGAATCAGAAGTACAGAATCTGAACCAATCTGCAAAATGAAGGATCATGAAATGTACTGTTCAACTGCCAAAGTTAACAGCGCCATTAACCTCTACTGCAATACCTTCATCTGTACACTAATTGCAAACAATTCAAACACTGATTTCTTTCTCTGGGAATTAAAAAAAAAATCATTTTGGACTAACCCCTTATTTCTGCTCTGTCTGTGTGTATATTGTTTAGTAATTCATCTCATGTTTTGTAATTAATAAACACACTTTTTTTGTTAATTCTGAACTGCCTGGTTACATTGGCTGCTTTTAAAATAAAATTAGTTTGAGTCTGGGAGAAAGGTACCACAAAGGAAGGTATCCTTTCTCAATTAAACTTATGACCACAGAAGGAGACGGGTAGCTAAATGAAGAAAGGAGCTAAGTCATCTCTCTGCACCCGGGGTTTGGGTTTCCCATCTGGAACAGAAATAAAATGGGGAACCTGGCCTGGGGTCTGGTTGCACCAAGAAGAAGTGGGGAAAAAAAAGAATAGACCAGTAATAACCTGAACAGGAGCTGGCTAATATCATTTTTGAGTGGAGAACAGATAACAATAGATCTTTATGTTCATTTAACACTGATATAGACTACATTTCCAACACAAGGGACAGAAATGTGATGCTGGTGGCTGGATGATGAGAGGGTGGGGTAATGGCTGTTGAAATCAAAAAGATAGATGAGAAGCTCACCGGATGTGAAAGCAGTTTATGAAGGTTGTTGGCTGTTGATTTAGTGACAAAAATGATAGCATAGATTAAGTGATCCTATTGCTAAGTTCAAGCCATGGGCAAAAACACATATTTTGTGCATATGTCACATATCAAAAGTCTCAGCTTTTTGCAAGAGCTGCTCACTTAACCAGAATTCATGTATTTGTTACAGGGTAGGGCACTGTTTAAAATTTAGAAGCTGCTCTAGGGAATGAATGAACAGCTTAGTAACAGAATTCAGGAACTACTGTTGTTGCTTGATTAAAACTTAATCAGCCTCCCAGTAGAAGATACCCCTCAGCACAGCAATGTCTGCACTCCCCTCAACCATTTACCCAACCCCTATCCCGTTTGAGCCTGCGTGATTGATTTTGTTGTGAACTTGGAAAAAGATGGATGCAGATGAAGGAATAGGGGTAACTACAGCAAGGGAGAATTGCTTTTGTTTTCACAGAGAAGGACTGGCAGCTATTGCTGTGTGTGTTGCACTGGCAGGCTTCCATATTTGGATTGAAGAGAGGAGCAAGGCTTTAAGGGGACGAGACAACAGTACACATTCCCTAGTGAGGAGAACAGCTTCTCTGAATCTCAAGGTGGCTGAGATTTAATATGATGTGATGCTGCGTCTCATTGGCTGAAAAGTTGGGATGAGCCTGCCTCACCAGAGCTGGATTTGAGAGACATCAGGCAATTAATTGCTTGTGTGGTTTATGCTCTATAACAGAGAATGTCCCACCTCTAAGAACTGCTGGCTAAAGTGGCAACTCTCCAGCAGTAACAGTTTGACTGGAAGTGATGCCCACGACTGATACTTGAGCAGGGCCCTCATCTGCAGCTAATGAGGAGAAGCACAGGGTACATAACTGGGCTCAGGGATCACCGGGCCAATCCCACACAACCATAATGCCCCCACTTCTTGGCCTTTATGGAGAGGTGGATAATGGGTATAAAACCCAGCCAATAATGCTCATTTCTGCAAATTTTATGGTAACTTTACCCAGCATTTAACTGCCTTTGGTTAACTGATAGGTAATGTCAAAACATCTCTTGACAGACTCAGTTTATCATAATTACCCACTTTAAAACAAAAGCTGGCAGTCTCTAGAATAAGTAGAGCTCAAAATCCTAATTATAGATAGATTCTTTGTGAAATCAAGGAATCAGGCTGACAGTGTACTGGGGCACAGGCAGTTTTATTCATTCATTCCCCAGAGGACAGTTAAGAGTCTGGCTGTGAGCGAGACTGGGAATGTGAAGATGGCTACTTTCCTTCCTGAGAGGACATTAGTTCATGTGGGCGTTTTACATTTGATAGTGATTATATGGTCACCATTAGGCTATGTTTTAATTCAGACTTTTATTGGATTCACATTTCACCATCTGCCGTGCTGGCATTTGAATCCACATTCCTGGAATGTTTAGCCTGGAGCACTGGATCACTGGACTAGTCATTTTACCACTATGCACACCATCTTCTCTGACCTAAGCAACAGATATAAGCCAGAAGTGAGTAGGTCATCAGTGAAGTAGGATAAGGTCAGAAGTCACACAACATCAAGTTGTAGTCCAACAGATTTATTTGAAATCACAAGCTTTCTAAGCACTGCTCCTTTGTCAGGTGGCATGAGAAGAAGCACACGGGCACATTATTTATAGGCAGAGAGATCAAAAGATTATACAAATGGTCTGAGTGGAATGTTGACAGGCTGAATAATAAGTCTCTGCAGATGATCAAAAGTGTCAGATGGTGTGAGTAAAGTGTTAACAGTTGAATAGCAAGCAAAGAGATGACCTATGATCTCATTAAATGAGGCAGAGAGATAATTACAAAAAATTAACAATAAGGTGGTACTGGAGACAAACCAAATGACTGGACTAACGTGATGGGTATAAGAGTCACATGCCTTTGGCTCTTATACCTATCATGTTATTCCACCCATTTGGGTTGTTTCCAGGACCACCTTACTTTTAATTTTGTCTACCCCAGTCCAACACCGGCACCTCCACATCACTGAAGCAGGATCTGCTTGCTAAAGGCTGTTCATCTTATTGAAACAGCCAAGGCCAAAGTCTTTGATATAATTTTATGCATGATGCTAACAGGTTCTTTTGGTGTAATGAAGGAGGCGTTCTGTAGTACAGCCTACTTAAGGATCACAAAAAAATATTTTTGCTTGCTACATCTGATGTAGTGTTGCTTTCAAAGCACGTTACCATGGAAAGGAAGGGACAACACAAATATTAGCAACCAGACACAGATGACCATGACAGGAGATGCAAACCAGACCAATGTACACAATGAATCATTTAAAAACATTCATGGCAAAGACAGAGTTCCATTAATTGCTGGAACATTCAATGACCAATAAACATCTACACAAATGTCCAATGTCACAGTCACTTGAATCACAACAGTACATCAACGTCCAGGAGGAGAACAAAATTTTTGTCTAATGACCTGTTTCTGCTGCATTTGGAATGAACTAAAGATGACATTAAAATGTCAGCACATGCAGAATTTATTCAACTTACCAGTGCAACTGTGTGTCGAGAGAATTTGTTCAGTAATGTTTTTCCTTGCAGCAATTGCCATGTGAAAATGCATGCAAGTTGCGCATTTTCTTCTTCTACTTGCTAAATTTTGGCTCATTTCAATCGGTTTCTCAGTGGGATGAGGTAGTAAGGCTGCATACAATTATTTGGTGCCTAATTGTACCACATGTTATCTGACGTAATGCACAATTTTACATCGGACCTCAGTAATACGAATGGAATATTATACAGATATATATGTCCTATTATTCTGCTGTCGAGCTAGCCAGAAATTTGTGTTCCACTCAGTCACAGTGAAGCTATTGAATTCATATATTATCTGGTGTCCAAGCATGAGAATTCATGTAAAAAAAGCTGTTATAGATTGGAGTCCCAGATATTGAGAACCCGAAGGCAGATTCATGATAGCAGTCAAGCCTGAACTTCAAAGTTCAAACAACTTGAAGGTTATGGAATGAAGGCAAGGGGAGGCTACGTGATGTTGGAGTAATGTAAGGGAGTTTAAAGTGGCAATGTTCTCTTCAGTAATCTCTTGTTGGTCAGATGACTATAGAAGACTATACACAAGTAAACTGTGAAATCTTCCATTGTTACCCTTAAATTAACAGGGAGAAGGAATTAGAAAAAATAAAGAAAAACAGATAGGAAAGTAAGTAGAAATGACCAAAAGAATAAATGAATTGAATTTGGAGAAATCAGAGATAAAGAGGGCCTTAGTCAGGAGAATGAAGAAACACATGCATAATTAGAGATGTCTCAGACAAATATTTTGGAACACACCATGTTGACATATACATTCACAGGCTAGCTTTCAAATTTCCTGCGTGGTATTTACAGCGGAAAATATCAGTTAAGATGCAAGTTTACAAGTGGAACTTGTGGCTTTTGATCACACACAGTTTCTTTGTCTAGTTCTTAATCTTTGAAATGTTGGCTGTCCTTACCATGAAGCCAACTTTATCTACTATTTCAATTGCCATCATGAGGATTGAAGCAGAAATGAATATAAAAAAAGACTGACTCGTTCTCTTTGCAGCAGCTGATAATATTTCAATCTCACGCTGTCAGCTCTTTTGATTCACACTTTGCTCTGAACAGTCAAACAGATTTGAGTATAATGTGATCTGTAATCAAGTCACTTCCGATTTGTACCTTAAACCATTTTAGTTGTATGATTGAACCAATTAAAATGGTTTCAGGCAAGAAATTTCTAAGATTAGCAACTTTCCTGAAAAAAATAGTTCGCCAAAGTTTTGGTTGGAGAAAAATCATTAAGTCAAAAGTTTCATACTTCTTCTGGGTGGAAACTGATAGCGTTAAATTTAATCTATCAAGAACTGTAACTCAAAGTGCATTGGCTCACTGTTCCTGCTTAATGAAAAATTTACAGCAGCACAGCCAAAAAGTAGAAATTCTTGGATAGTAGAACAAAAGAAAAGGAAACTGGTCCCCACACCTAATCGAAATATGAGATGATCCCATCATTATGAGCAGCATGAAATGCAATTCTCACTTAGACTCCAAGGATGTAAATGGTAACCAAATCTCTTAAGCATTAAACCCAGCGTCAATAATAATCCTCTTGAGAAGGGGCGACAGTCACTTCCTGCATCTCTGTGGTTTAGGTTTCATTCATTAACAGTATGTGATATGATTTCTGGTTCTGGGCTCAGAGGATGTAGAACCAGGGTGTAAAAAAGCTTTGCACTCATTAAAATTATGCATACTTTGCTTTGCCTAAATATATGTTTATAGAGAGATCTCAGTCTGAATTTGTCCTATTGCTCGTCAATACGAATCAAAAGATTTGAACTGGGAGTTTCTTTTTGTTGAAAAGTGAGAAAATTTGAGTCCAAAATATTTTGTTGATGATACAACAGTTGGCTGCAGAACATCTCACTTTTGAGAAGATATATTAGAAGTGTTCTGAGTGGCCTTGAGTAAGTATTGTCCTGTTTGGATTTCCAATCTCGCCTTCCCACTAAAAAAAGTGTCATCTACTTCAGAAGTAGTGACCTAAAGTATGAATGTTGTGCCCAATATCTGAAAACAATGAGGGTGGCTGAGAAAAAAAATCATTTCAGTCTGAGATTTTGGACTGTTACTTGGCATACTCAATGCGAGAAATACAAACAACATCAAAAATCGATCCAGTGCATCATTTGCTTTTTTGCGTGAAGTTCCTCCACAAGACACATCCATTTCTTGTCACTGTGACCACAATGCTTCTGGGTTTAGAGAAGAACATCCATTTCTTTTGTTTCCACAGAAAATGTTTTTAAAGAAGTATCCAGGGGAGATAAGGTCTGCTGCAATATCCTGAATTAATTTTTAAAGGTTTGTCAAAATTTCTGAGGTTTATAATTAACACAGTCAAGAAACCAACATTAGAAATCTGCCCAAAATACCTTCAAAAGAAAATCAACCTCACAAACTTAACAGTTGGAACAATGACTATACAGGCATATCGAAATCAGTGCATTTTCTACCTGTATTAAGTCTATGAAACACCTCAACTCATATCAATTTCATGCCCATGTACCCAAGTCTTGGGACAGGGTTTTGTCAACAATGCATCATTCCTGATATTGCAAACAGAACTGCACATTGCATTCCCTTCCATGATCTGTTTTTGCCTTCTCCCACATGATTACCATTAAAATTCTCAGTGCCAGGGACATGCATGGAAAACATTTGACTCAGCTGCAAGTGAAGCTTTTCATTGGCAATATTGCCGCCTAGTCAACAGTCTCCTGTTTATGGTGAGGAGATGGCTGAGTGGTATTATCACTAAAGTATTAATTCAGAGACCTAGATCATGTTCTGTGGACCTGTTTTTGAATCCTGTCATGGCAGATGGTACATTTGAAATCAATATAGCTGTTGAATTTAGAGTCTAATGAATACCGTGGAACTGTTCAATTGCCAGAAAAACCCTCTCTGGCTCAGTAATGTCCTTTGGGGAAGAAAACGACTGTCCTGACCTGGTCTGGCCCACATGTGACTTCATACTCACAGTAATGTGGTTGACTCTCAACTGCCCTCCCAGCAA
Organism: Ginglymostoma cirratum; assembly: GCA_024137785.1. Lineage (NCBI taxonomy): Eukaryota > Metazoa > Chordata > Chondrichthyes > Orectolobiformes > Ginglymostomatidae > Ginglymostoma > Ginglymostoma cirratum. Next base: position 49,429,080 of record JAHRHZ010000014.1, read on the forward strand.
TTACGATTGAGTAATAAATGCTGGTTGACCCAGAGATGCCCTCATCCCGTGAATGAATAACAAAAATCATGGATACTGTGTATCACTGTCAGGATGTAACACTGATTAAGAGTGCCAAATTCTTTGAAGAAATCTCTGACCATCGCAGCAAGTCCAGTCCTATGTCTCAGTGATGTCTCCTCGAACATTCTAAGGGAAAGGTTGGAGGTTCTCTTTCTTGAAAGTGGCATATGAAGCCCTCCCAGTTGTCAAAGATGGCCTGGAAGAAGGTGGCAGAGTGGCTGAGCAACCTTGGAGTCACCCGCTGACTCTGGGTCCAGTGCAAGAAATGGATCATGCCCTGCTCCAAACTTCAAGGGTAAGTGCCAGTGTTGCATTGGCAACAGGGGTCTCTTGCGCAGACATCAATAGTACATATGTACAAGTGGGCAGATATACCAGCATACTAAATATATGATCAGCCTTAGTAGCATGTGGTAATATGCTCCTGATTACAATGTGTGAATGAAAGGAGATTATGCGATGGGGATACATGTTGGCAAGGCAATTAAATCTCACTTGTCATGCAGGACATGTTTCAAGGAGTGGTGATGCACAGAAGGAGGAATTCCTGACCTCACATTCCTCAAAGCTAGTGAAGAAGCAGCAATAGAGATTGTTGATGAAGTTGGAGCATGATTGCTAAAAGAAAGTGAGATTGGACTGGCCGGATCTAGAACTAAACTAATCATCTTACTGCTTGCAATGGCTCCGTATAATGCATGCAATGAAATGTGAAGTGCTGAAACTGTGGTAACTCTCAATGCAATTCTTTTTTTTTTCTCCTCTATAGATCATGACCATTCAAGGTCCAAGCTGCAACAATGGGAAGAGCCCAAAGACTCCACCCCCAAGGATGAAGGAGCCACTTCCCCAGAGAATGCGCCTTCATCTGTCTCAACATCAAGCTCCTCTAACTGATACATCCATGGTTACGGCAATAATTAAAAAAGGTAGACATACATGTGAGAATACGCTCATCTATAGTTTTCATCTATTGAACTAATTACTAGAAAGTTTTTTTAATTAGTTGTCATTAACTTCACCAATCCAAACGGACTCTCCATACCTAAATTGAAAACATATATTAAAATTATGGTGTGTGACATATTCCAAACATGATCCTATAATTGCTGTCCCCTCCCAACCTCACTTGTTCTAATCATGTTTGACCCACCCAATATGGCCTTTCTTTCCCCTCTCTCACCTTTGAACTGTCCTTTGTTAATCTGGGCCCCATTCCATTTTGCTGCATATATCATCTCCCCACTGTGTTCAAATCCATAACCATCTCAATGCTCATTCTAACATGGAATCCTTCTATTATCTTCCTCCATGTATTTATTCTCTCCTGTGATCCACAGCAGGAGAATGTCCAATACCCAAAATTGACTTTTGACCTGCCTGCATTCAGGGCACAGCTTTCCAATTTGATTGAGGTTGTTCTGTCCATCACTCTTATTTTGACCTTCAGGCCCCCACCATTGACATTATCATCCTCCCATCTCTTGAGGACCTTCATCCATCTTTTTATCTATTTCTTAGTCTGTCCACTCCAATTCCTCACCGGACCACCACAAAAAAACAAACACTGTAGGTCCATGTACCTGAACATTATCTTCTATTAAAACATTGCCTTTCTTCCACCACATCTCCCTGCACCATAACATCACTCTCTGTACAGGTAGGTTGGGTTGTATGTTGTGAAGAGATCATAAGGAGGCTACAAAAGTCTAGGTTAAGTGAAAAGATAAAGATCCCTCAATTTGGAGCATAACGAAATTTCCAATTTTGGCAGAAAAATGAAAAATAAAACAAAAGCTGATTACCTTAATAAAGGGGTGATTGCAGAACTTTTGAGATTCAGAATGGTCTGGGTGTCCAGATAATTTATGTACATTTTAAGAAGTTAATAGCCCAGCTCAGATCCCAGTTGGCACATCACTTATTATATCTAGCAAAACAGAAAATGACCCATTTAAACCTAATCACTTTCCCATGAGCTAGCCAATCTTCTATCCATGCCAGTGTGTTAGTGGTACTCTATGAGCTTTTATTTTTGCAATAAAGGTCCAAATCCACCACAGCCAGAATGAGGAGCAAATCCCGTACTGTTGGCACCGATCTGATTCATGCTGGTTATCCAGTTTGGAAGTAACATTCATACCACATGAGTGATAGAATCTGAATCCCCCACAATCAACATCCTGGGGGGGTTAATATGGACCAGAAACTGAACTGAACATTTATTTAAATAATGTGGCTTCAAGATCAGGCAAGAGGCTAGGAATACTGCAATGAGTAGCTCACTTCCTGACTCCCCAAAGCCAGGCCATCATCTACAAGGCGCAAAACTACACTCAAACAGCTGACACCATCCATGGCAGAACAGCCCACTTGATTTTGCACCACCTCCACAAACAACTCACTTCCTCCGCAACCGGCACTCAGTAGCAACAGTGTGTAACATATGTAAGATTCACTGCAAAAATCCTGAGATAGCACCTTCCAAATCCAGAAAATCTAGAGGGACAAAGGAGGCAGATACCTCCTTAAGGTATCCAATTTTCCATGGCAACGTGTACTTTCATATGCATGTTGCAGCCTAGAGCTAATTATAGTGAAACTACAGGGTCGAATTATTTTCCATCACATGGGTAACCAAGAATCTCTCCAACTCTCATCACTTGTTGTTGGCATATATTAAAAATACTTACAAATAATTATTCAACAAACTGAGCCATAGTATTAACACACCTTCCTCACTCTTTAAGCTCTGGAGTGGAACTTGAACCTTGAGCTTTTGAGTCAGAAACAGGGATGCTACTCACTCTACAATAAGATATTGAAGCAATGTATGTTAAACATGGATTTAGAGGCAAATGATATTTTGAAATAAAAAGGTAAAATTAATTTTAGATAGCAAATATAATAAAGATGCTTCACGTGAGAAGCTGTATCACTCCCTGCACAAATATGCCATCATTTAGCGATACAGTTCCACAAAATGCTTCTCTTTATTCAAGCATGGTGGGTCAGGAATCCTATCCAACAACTTTTATTGTTGAGTTTCATGAGTATGATCATAACCAACAAGACACATCTTTATCAGTGTTCTTCCCCTCCAGTTACTACAGTCCCAACAGTGTAGCTTTCAGAGTTCCATTTAACTCACCAACAGTTTGGCTATTTTAACCAGCTCTACAGTGGGTCCAAGTTATTTACAAAGTTTTTCAGGTCGTGGAACTTTTTGGTTGGCTTAAATAATATTTCCAAGAAATCTTGCTTCCTTTTTTACCAAATCGGAAAAAAGACCTCTTTCTGAGGTTGTATCAGAGATAAAAGGTACTGCAGATGCTGGAGAATCCGAGATAACAAGCATGGGGCTGGATGAACACAGCAGGTCAAGCAGCATCATAGGAGCAGGAAAACTTGATGTTTCGGGCCTAAACCCTTCATCAGAAATGCATTTCTGATGAAGGGT
>JAHRHZ010000014.1:49433002-49455329 GCA_024137785.1 Ginglymostoma cirratum
ACCCTTCATCAGAAATGCATTTCTGATGAAGGGTTTAGGCCCGAAACATCAAGTTTTCCTGCTCCTATGATGCTGCTTGACCTGCTGTGTTCATCCAGCCCCATGCTTGTTATCTCTTTCTGAGGTTGATTTGTTTCTTCTCCTCTCTGATATAGAGTCTGAGATTTATATATATTTACTGCAATTTATTTTTTGAGTTTGAACTTTTGAATCTTGAACTCATAGCATATGGGATTTTCTGCATGTTGGAAGGTTTTCAGTGCTTGACTTGTAAGTATTCTTGTAGCCATGGTGATTTCTTTTAAAACTGTTTGAAACTGATAGCCTTGAAGGAATAACAAAGTGTGGAGCTGGATGAATACAGTAGGCCAAGCAGCATCATAGGGGCAGGAAAGCTTGACGTTTCGGGCCTAGACCCTTCATCAGAAATGGGGGAGGGGAAGAGGGTTCTGAAATAAATAGGGAGAGAGGGGGAGGCGGATAGAAGATGGATAGAGGAGAGGATAGGTGGAGAGGAGGCAGACAAGTCAAAGAGGCGGGGATGGAGCCAGTAAAGGTGAGTATAGGTGAGGGGGTAGGGAGGAGATAGGTCAGTCCAGGGAGGCCAGAAAGGTCAAGGGGGCGGGATGAGGTTAGTAGATAGGAGATGGGGGTGGGGCTTGAGGTAGGAGGAGGGGATAGATGAGAGGAAGAACAGGTTAGGGAGGTGGGGACGTGCTGGGCTGGTTTTGGGATGCGGTTGGGGGAGGGGAAATTTTGAAGCTTGTGACATCGACATCGATACCATTGGGCTGCAGGGTTCCCAGGCTGAATATGAGTTGCTATTCCTGCAGCCTTTGGGTGGCATCATTGTGGCATTGCAGGAGGCCCAGGATGGACATGTCGTCTGAGGAATGGGAGGGAGAGTTGAAATGGTTCGCGACTGGGTGGTGCAGTTGTTTATTGCGAACCGAGCGCAGGTGTTCTGCAAAGAGGTCCCAAAGCCTCCGCTTGGTTTCTCCGATGTAGAGGAGGCCACAATGGGTACAGCGGATGCAGTATACCACATTGGCAGATGTGCAGGTGAACATCTGCTTGATGTGGAAAATCTTCTTGGGGCCTGGGAGTGGGGTGAGGGAGGAGGTGTGGGGGCAGGTGTAGCACTTCCTGCGGTTGCAGGGAAAAGTGCCGGGTGTGGTGGGGCTGGAGGGGAGTGTAGAGCGGACAAGGGAGTCACGGGAGGAGTGGTCCCTCCGGAAAGCAGACAAGGGTGGGGAGGGAAAAATGTCTTTGGTGGTGGGGTCGGATTGCAGATGGCGGAAGTGTTGGAGGATGATGCGTTGGATCCGGAGGTTGGTGGGGTGGTACGTGAGGATAAGGGGGATTCTTTTTTGGTTATTATTGCGGGGACGGGGTGTGAGGGATGAGTTGCGGGAAATGTCCATCCTGGGCCTCCTGCAATGCCACAATGATGCCACCCGAAGGCTGCAGGAACAGCAAATCATATTCAGCCTGGGAACCCTGCAGCCCAATGGTATCAATGTCGATTTCACAAGCTTCGAAATCTCCCCTCCCCCAACCGCATCCCAAAACCAGCCCAGCTCATCCCTGCCTCCCTAACCTGTTCTTCCTCTCACCTATCCCCTCCTCCTACCTCAAGCCCCACCCCTATCTCCTATCTACTAGCCTCATCCTGCCCTCTTGACCTGTCCGTCCTCCCTGGACTGACCTATCTCCTCCCTACCCCCCCACCTACACTCACCTTTACTGGCTCCATCCCCACCTCTTTGACTTGTCTGCCTCCTCTCCACCTATCCTCTCCTCTATCCATCTTCTATCCGCCTCCCCCTCTCTCCCTATTTATTTCAGAACCCTCTTCCCCTCCCCCATTTCTGATGAAGGGTCTAGGCCCGAAACGTCAAGCTTTCCTGCCCCTATGATGCTGCTTGGCCTGCTGTGTTCATCCAGCTCCATACCTTGTTATCTCGGATTCTCCAGCATCTGCAGTACCTATTACCTCTGATACAATTTTAGCCTTGAAGGAATATTGCGTTTTGTTTTTGGCAGCAGCTTTCTGATAGAAGATTCTAAACCTGCTTTTTATAATTTATGTGAAAATCCTCAGGGCTGGAAGAGAAACTTTTCAGTTTTATTTTGGGGAGTTCTCAAAAGAAGACATATTTCCTAATGCCTTGAATCGAGGAAATAAACCAATAAAGATATTGTGAGATATTGGAGTGACTCAGCCACTAATGCTTACTGGTGATAATTTTTATTTTTAAGAAGAATTAATGAAGGAGAAAAGATTGATGATTAATGAAAAGATTAATGGAGGTATACATCGAAGTTACAAGCCAGTCTCATGGAAAATTGGATTAAAGAGTGATTTGATAAATGGAAAAGATGTAGTGAGAGTAGTGAAACAAATTCTGAGAGCAGGAGTTGATTTTATTTTACAAAGTGATCTGGAAGGTTCAAGGATATTGGCTTCACCAGGGTCAGAGAGGAAGAAAGAAATCTTAAAAATATTACTGGTCGACTATTAACTAACTAACTCGGCAGCTAAAAATGCAGAGTCTGTGGAAGAAGGAGTCAGGAATCTTCTCTCTCTCTCTTTCCAAAAATCTTCTGTTCTGAGGAATCTACTACAGCAAGAAAATACCACCTATCCAACTTCAGTAGCCATCGTGGCTGTGGATGAGACTTCATGGCATGAACTTCATCACTTTGTCAACCAAAAACCCAAGCAATAGACCCCACTGGTATGCCAATGAATCTCACTGTGACTTCCTCCATATAATTATTCTTACAACCTTTACGTGTTTTAATGTTAGTAGCTGTAATTTCTTATTAACAAATTTCTCTCCTTATCCTTAAAGAACCTTGTAATAATTTGAAATAAACTAAACTTAAACATATTAACCAAAGTTTGACTTCTGATCTCTCACTTGAATTAAACATAGAAACTGTCAGTTACATCCTAATCTGCCTGGTGGTTCTGATATCAGTATTATTATCCATTTTTCCAAAATCCTATACATTCTACCAATAGAAAAGTGTAAATATTGCTGGGAAGACTATGACACCAGACACTGACCAATGAATGAGATTCCTGAATCCTTTATCTGCTGAATTCTGTTTGCTCAATTCCACAAGCCTGCACTATCACAATCAATAAAAAAAAACATATGCACATAGAATACAAGTGGAATATTTGCAATTTGTTTTACAACAGACAGGTGATTGCTTGTCTGACCAACATCCTCCCATTTGCTAAGGTTATCAGTGTTGTTGGTGATTCAAAACGGGGATAATGTTTGCCATGCTTCATTATGTTTTCCTCAGGTGGCTCATATCCTGGAGCCATAGATCTTTTAAAAAAAGGACAAGAGTAGCCCTGATGTTGGCAGTTGGGGGTTGTCAGACGTAGGGTGGGGGGGATGCTGTGGTGCGAGTGGTTCCTGCAGCAGGATACTCCCTACACACTTCTCTCAAGAGAGTTTCCATGCTCGGTTTGTGACTGTGTTGCGGTTTGTTGGATTAGTGCTGCCATGTGGTATGATTTCTGACAAGTTTGTTTTATCCACTGCTGTTGCATTGCTTATTTTTAAAGTAGGCCTTCAGAACATCCTGAAGATATCTTCTTTGCCCTCCTTGAGGCCTGCTATGAGGCTTAAGAGAAACTGCTCCAGCAGCCAATTATGTAGTGTGCAGATACAGTACGGTACTAACAACAAAGGAAGCCATTTTTTGGACTGTTTGTCAGTTCAACAGAGAGAGACTTTTAAATTGGATGCACATACACCCATTTCAATGGCAGGATAATCCACCTAAGTCATACCTATTTATTATAATTTAGCATGAAGCCAGCATTCCCTCATGCTATTCATTGACTGCACATATAGCAGTGGGAAAACTGTTCCAGGTGTCTGTCACTACTTAAATCTAGTCTACACCTCTTAGAGGGGAGGGATGTTGTGGCTACCGGCAGTGCTGAGAGCACTGTGAATATCATGTTATATATGAGTCAAGAATGGCTGACCATATGAGAAAGTGACACCAAGTTTTCTCATGAAACGCCTGGATTCCATTTTTAACATTGAACTTTCATCAATCTAGCTTGGAGACAACCAGTGCAACGCCTGATGTCCCAGCTTCGCTCGCTGTGTAAGGTTGTTGAATTTGAGTAAGAGACATTATAAGTCATGAGGCACAAATTGGTTGAGGCAGATTGCGAAAATATATTAAAAAGCATTATTTTACTCGGACAATGGATCACCTTTAAAGAACTATTACATGATTTGCAGCAGCCATATGTTCCTTCGAAGTACAAAAACTCAAAGAAGATCAACCATGGCTGACTAGTTAAGGATTACATAAAAATAAAAGGCTTGTAAAGTTGCCAGAAAAAGTGGTAAATCTGAGTATTGGGAGGTTTCTAGAATACAGCAAGGGAGAGCCAAGAAATGGATAATAAAATATGAGTGAAATCTACAAAGAAACAAGCCTCTATAGATACATAAGAAAGAAATGTTTGGCTGAAATAAACATAAATAAACAGGCTTAGGCAACAGACTGTATAATGGGAAATGGAGGAATGACAGAGAGACTAAATTATTACTTTGAGTGGAATGTTCCCAGCCACTGAAGGACATGGACTATGGAGAGATATTTTGGAAAAATTGGGTGAGATGTCCAGAGAGGATCTTCTTGACATTGAGACCAATGAATCACATTTCCCAACCAAGTCCTGGACATCGAAATGCAATTCTCACTATTGAGTGGCGAAAATCGTATTATTAGGAACTATTGCTCATTATGAGCCTCATCACTACTTAATCTCACCTCATTAATATGCAGTTTTCAATTATCCCACCCACTTAATAGAAACTAAATGCCAAGAATCCTCAACATGAAAGTCAGACCAGCTCAGCACGTGCTTCTCAGGTGGTCCATTGTGGAAACTATTATCAGAGGGCACACTCCATAAGCAGCAACTGCCTGCATTGGTGTCCATGGAAATTAGCAACTGACATGTTCCAGCTTCCCCACATCATCCTGGTGCCTCTCCAATCCACTTAACACTACTCTTCTGCCTCAATGCTACGCTTTAGAGTGCACCAGAATGTCACCGGAATGCCACAACAAGGATACTGTTGTGAGCTTAGAGAGGCACTCAGCTCAGGTGGCATCTCTGTGCTTCTTGCTGTCTTTGTACTCATTCACTTTTTGCCTATCTAGATGCTCACCTTGTTCTCTCTATGAGAAGGATCTGCACATCAATCAGGCTGATACATCTGCTTCTGGTTTAGGAAGCCATTGCGTTATGGTCCAGACAGCAGCAGGAAAAATGATAGGGAAACCACTTGGACATGTTACTGATTACCGTAGTGCTACATCAGTGTTACACATAATATGGGTGTTGCCTGTAGACTGCCAGGTCTCAAAGTCTAAGCTCTCAGTCAAGTCCAGTGAGACACTTTTCAGTCAGACCAGCAACTGATATCAGTCCAGGGGTTGTAGACTGCTCAGGATGGTCAGGGTCAGTACATTTACGATCTAGGAATGGGTCACAGTGCACATATCAGTCAGACATCTGGTCAATCATTGTTCAGGGCTGTCTGTCTAAGTTGCTCAAGGAGGTGGGCCATGGTCAGTCCTGAAGGGACACCCACTGAAAGTCAAGACAGGGATGTGGGTTATCAGGGGCCACTGCTGTAGGAGGAAAGCTGGGGAACTTAATTGTGAGGGTTCAAGTTAGCACGGTGGGATTCAGAGAAAATTACAACAGTGAACTGGGGGTGTGCAACTCAATATAAAAGAGGTGGAAGAGACAATACAGCATGGGAGATGGAAGAGGTAATGCAGGAGGAGTTCATCTATAGTCAGCAGATTGTGGATTTGACAGGATGGACAGGGAACTCTAATTACTAGCCTATTTACCTGATATGCCTGGCTCAGGCGAATAAAGTGGACAGATAAAGTCTTAGACAGGGTTAAATGGGGATGTTCAAAACTTATGGAGTTGGACAGGTGTGCAGGACCCAGGAAGGGGATTTTTACATTTGTGGGTATCACCGCTAGTAGGAGACTGAACTGCCTTTGCCTTCCAGTGCACTGTTGATAACTGTGTAATGCAGATAAAAGTACTTGCTGCTACCTTCAATTAATGGGGTGTTTCCTTCTGTGAGGGAAGGAGCACCAACTTCACACCATTGCTAATATGAACCTTAGATACTAACCTACAGCATACAGTCCAAATCCATTCCCCAAGCAGTTGGTTGGTACTCCAAAACTAACTGCAGTCTTCCCCGCTGACTTTCAGCAGTCTTCCACCAGCAATGCTTTTGCCACTGGGTGTAAAGTTAAGAGCAGCCCAGGCAGGCAGAGGCATATAGCAGAAGCACTAACAGCATGCAGGAGGATGACTAGTTTCATTTTGAATTTACCTTGATATGATTTAATTTATAAATTTAAATTAAACCGGCCTAAACACCTCTGAAAGTGATGATGTGATTGTCAGTGAAGAAGGAAAGGTAAGTTGGGGGAGACGTTTAGTGAATGGGGACTTGGTGTCAGGGTTAACAGTATTGCTTATGTATCATTAGTTCTCACAGCCTGGACAGAAATGACCTTGTTAATGTAGCTGAAGCCTCATCTCATCTTTTATCTCTTTCCTTTTCATGTGCTTCTCCTCTGCCTTATATGTGCTTGACCTGCTATGATAACCTCATTTCGTTCTTCTTGTCATATTCAGTGCCAAAAGGAAGCCCTGTTGAGTTTTCCAATTATGGTTTGTATATCTGCCTTTAATTCTTTAAAAAAAACTTTTCTTTTAATCAACAAGTGGATGCAACTGAGACTGAAATGATTGTGGTGGTCATCTCAGTACTGTCGTTCCAGTGTGGGCTCCATAACAGGCTGTCATAGCCACAATAATGGAGGGACAGGAGCAGGCCCTGTCACAGGGTCATTCTGCATTGATGGTGTCTCAGAGGAATTGTTTTATAGAGCTCATTGGTACTTGCCTCAAGCCTTTTGAAGGTACTTAAATATCAGAGTGAACAGCCTGCTGCATACACCACTATACCATCAGTGCTGACCATTTGGAATAGTGCCACTGTCATGCTCAGCTGGACAGAAATACACAGCCTCTTGTGTCTCACAGAAGGAGTCTATTCCGAGAGCAACAGTAGAAGTTCTATGTCCAAATGTGAGAGTTTCATTGGAGTGGAATAGACTGTACAGGATCATGGGCAGAAAATAGAAGAGCCTATCCATGACATGTACTACCATGTTTCTGGCATATGACTGCATGAGACCAGGACTCACCTTGCCAGTTGTAGAATACCAATAATATGTTTCTAGCAAAGAATCAAGGCCTTCCTTATCAAATGGCATTAATTCTCTGGCAAATATTGCATTCTGCCTCTAAACTCAGTCAGCATGAAGCCACATTGGGCTTTCCAAGAGTTTAGTCATTCTCAATAGATGGTCCATGCAGTCATATGCCAGAAACATGGTAGTACATGTCATGGATAGGCTTTTCTATTCTCTGCCCAGGATCCTGTACAGCCTATTCCACTCCAATGGATAGTCTCACATTTGGACATAGAACTCCTACTGTTGCTCTAGGAATAGACTCCTTCTGTGTGACTCAGGAGGCTGTGCATTTCTGTCCAGCTGAGCATGACAGTGGCACTATTCCACAGGGGACTGTCCAAAGCTGCTTCTCTACACCCTTGCCTCGTCTATAATGTGTCACTCACCTACATCTCCAGTTGTACTATCACTCAAGGTCCCACGATGGTATTTGCTTGGTGAAGGTTGTACTTGGCTATTGTGATATTTCAAACTGACATCCATTCATCTTTCATTCCTCCTCTATAGATCATATTGAAACTATCACTCTAGCTTCACATCCGGCATGAGGTAGAACCAAGCCTTTGGCTATGATAAATCCGTTTGGTCATTATCTGATTTTTAGAGCTGTAACAACTTTAGAACTCATGCTTTGGTAAGAAGGAAATTATTGAAGGTGGAACTTCACTTTTGATACTGAGAGATGATCGGATCTCTTCATCCTGTCTTTGGTCGGCTTCTGTCTTACCATCACCCACTTCATCATGTGTTACTATACTGTCCGGTTCAAGAGATGCTTCATTCGTTGTCACATTGTCATCAGTTTGGCCAGATGTAGCATATCACGACTGGAATAAGACTGATTTCTGACATTATGTGCTCTTTCCTCCTACAAGGTCAGACCAGCAAAGCTAAGGACAATCTGCATTTTTTCACTCAATCAAGTCGCAGTGACAATATGAATAGTCACATTGTTACCTTCTCTATTTTGTTTGAGAGGTGAAATTTGCTATGGATCTATAACACACTTGTATTGGTTGCGTTGGAGGACAATACATCCACAGTTGAGCTTGTATGGGTAGTTTGTCGGTATATCTTTTGGCCTGTCATCATAGTGCATGCAGGTCTCACCTTGCCAGTTGTAGAAGATCAATAACATGTTTCTGGCAAATAATCAAAGCCTTCCTTATCAAGCTACATCCAATCACTTTCTCCATCACCTCCAATCACACTTTCTTTAGTCTGGCCTTGTTAGCTTATGTTCTATTTCCTGCTGATCTCTAGCTACAATATGGCATGCCATATTGCTACCACTTCCAAGAGAGTCTCAAGGGAGGCATCACAAATTTGAGGCGTCATCCATGAGTGGGTAACTGGTTTTCTGCTAGGACACTGATTGCACCCTTCTTCTACTTACTATTAAATTGGCAAGCATAATGATGGCAGCCACTTTGTTTTTGCTTTTAAATGCCCTGCTGCCTCATTATTGTCCTGCCTGCTCAGACCCTGTGCTGCCCCTTATTGGCATACTCTGGCTGAATAAGCATTCCAAAGTTGGGACCTGGACACTGGTTGCATTTCTGAGTCCTGTCTGCATGTTGCTCCAGTGCCTGACGTTGGTCAGAAATTTTATGAGCAGATCAGTTAGTGTACCTATATGTGCACCAACCATTTGGATGGTTGGTGCCCATGTAGGCACACTAACTGATCTGCTCATAAAATTTCTGACAAGCCACAGGCACTGGAGCAACATGCAGTCGGAAATGCAACCAGTGTCCAGGTACCAACTTTGGAATGATTATTCAGCTAGAGTGTGCCAATAAGATGGCGAACTGATAACCTTAAAGTCTCTGCTTCAGTTCAATTACACAATTCCATCAGTTGCCAGGACAGCTTTAACTTTTTTCAGAGATCACATCCCACGAATCAAATGATAAAATTTGATGGGTTATAACTATTTATTGATAATTGTCAATGTCTGGGACCAAATAAATGTTTTTGGCCTTTATCAAGCTTCAAGGTCCAATACAGATCAACCCTGGCTCACGCTGGCAGGGAATGGAGTGGGTAGGGGGATGAATAATGTCAGGCTTACATTTTGATTAGTAAAAATCTAAAGTATAAATCCAAAACAGATTTGGGACTTTTATAATAATGGATGATTAGTTGAACATACGGGAGTATTTTCCTTAGCCTTATTTTAGATGCTGCACTGGTTTCCTGCCAGATTTACAGTCGAAGATTGGCAGATCCCTCCAGTTATTGTAGGGTCATAAACCAGTGGCCCAGGTCTCCAAACTAAAACAGCATCAGCATAAATGTGGTTTTACTCAGAGAGGTCACAAATGATGGTTGATATGGGAGTGCTACTGAGAAATACTCTTAGATCCAATTACTGTACATTGTGGTAAAACATAATGCAAATCAACTTCCATAGAGCCGCAGCAGATCATTTGATCCCTCGAAATTGCTCCACCATTTAATAAGATCTGATTGTAACCTCAAATCCACATTCCTGCCTATCCATTAACATTTTACCTTCTTGCTCATCAAGAATCCACACACCTTTGCCATGAAAAATAGTCAAAGGCTGTATTTTTTGCTGCCTTTTTAAAGAGAGTTCCAAAGTCTCTGAGGAAAAAAGCAATCACCTCATCTGCCTTTAAGCAAACAGTACGCCTTAGTTCTATATTATCCCATAAAATGAAACATCGTCTCTACTTCTAGTCTGTCAAGACGCTAGTTGTTTCATTCAAGTCACATCGTACTTCTCTGAACTCCAACAGATACAAGCCTAGTTTGTCCAACTTTCTTCACAAGACAGTCAAGTAAACCTTCTCTGAACTGCTTTCAATGCACTTACATTCTTTCTTAAGTATGGTGACCAATGCTGTCACACATATTGTCTCACCAGTTTCCTGGGTAACCAAAGCATAACCTCTCTATTTTTGTACTCAATTCACCTCACTATAAATGACATTTCATTAGCTTTCCTAACTTCTTGCTGTAGCTGCAGATAGATCTACATCTCATTTTTCTACATTTCTGTGATCTCTTATCATGCTAGCAAAACAGAATTGAAGGAGAAAACATTTAATTGTAGGCCAACTGCGCTACATTTAGCTCAGGAAAGCCTACTGATTTCTTTTGAAGTAAGTGATCCTTCACCACTGACATGCCTTGAGCATAAAGATGCATTTGAACAGTATAAATGCTGTTTTTGCTGAAAAGTGTTTGTGATCTTCGTCAGCATGAATTTCATACCTGACATTTTATTTTGTCGACATCCCTGATCAGAAGGCTGCTACTTCTTTGTGAAAAGCAAACAGCATGTGTAGGTTCCAGATGTTCTCCAATTCATTTGATGCAGGCAAATAAATAGGAGCATGAGTGGAGAAGATGGGAGTTACTAGTTTGTAAAACCATTTTAAAGTTTTGCAATAATTATACCAGACATAGTGGCTGCCAAGATAATGTTTCTCTAGGACAAAACTATTATCTATTGCCCAATAGTATTTAGAAATCTCATTTATGATATAATTTGAACTAATTGCTTTCATTTAAAATTGTGCTTAGCAGACAGATGAGTCACTTTTTCCAAACTGGAAACAAAAATTGGATTGAATTAAGTTATGTGTGGTAAAACTATGGAGCAATTGGACCTCCTCATAAAATAATCAACAGATGCATATGTATGAATACTTTAGATTTCACTTAACATGCTCCTGTGAGTCATTCAATTGTGGCTGCATTATGAGTTGCCCGAGGGAGCTTATGGCTGACTGGTATTTTAATAGTAATAGGAACGTTTAAGGACAAGCGATTTTTGGCAAATGTGACCACATTAATATAACCAAATGAGGGAAAATGAATGTTAATCTGACAAGATACAGATTTTCTTTATCGTTATAGTAGAAAATAATCATTTTCTGTCCGAGCTTTTGGTGTTGAATGTTTCTATAATTGAAATTCCTTCTTTCTTCCTAGAAGCTTGTTATTTCTATGCTGTATCAATTTACTACATGGTTTTATCACCAGCACTTTGTGATTCTGTGTGTATGCTCACATACTCTTTGGCATTTACACATGTCTCTACATGTGCTTATGTATTAGGAATTGGTGATGAAGGTATGAGTCCTTGTGGATTGTGGTCCCGTTAAATCAAAAATCAGATAATCCAGTTAACAAGTTTCTTCAAACTAAAGTCTTTTTTTTTCCCAGCAACTGTAAATCTGCAACAGCTCTGGGATCTCAAATACCAAAATGTTTAATGTCTAGCCTTCTGATCAAGCAGGAAACACATAGATAAAGGAGGCAGTGTTCTATGCATTTAAAGATACTTGAATCAAGTTCATTGTTTGGAAGAGTGAGACTGTTGTATATGAATCATTAGTTCATTTGGAATCATTTTTATTTTTGAAATAAAGATCAGATGTTGCCTACTGTTGCAATTAATTTCTTATATGTAATAAAAGTGCTGATATTATTGGAAAGACATTTGAAAATATTTGAAGTAATGTAGTAGAATTTAAACTGATTAGACTATTCTTGCATTTCATTTTTAAGTTTGCCTGATTTTGCTTCATGCACCTTTCTAGACAGAACTGGCCCCGCTCAAGCTGACTGGGAAGTATTCAGATTGACAAGCCAATTTTACTCCCTTCCATTCCCCTGTTTATCATTAAGAATGATTGAGATCACAAATCAACTACGTGGGACCGGATAAGGGCATTAATCCTGTTCTGACTGTTTAAAAGAGCAGCACCCAAACTCATTCCCCCACTTTTTGTTCATAATCCTTTGAATTTCTCATCCTTAAATACTGTCCAGCTCTCTTTTAAATTTATTCATGGGATTCTGAAGGAAGATCATTTTTCCATGATTGCTGAGAGCTGTTCTTCCTAACTGAATGTGATTGGGAACTGTAAGTAAGAGATACTTGTTTTTTCCATATCAAGGTTTTAGCCTCAGTACCCATGGACACATGTGGGATTGAATCTATTGGCATAATAAAGATTAAATCATTTACATTTTAAGTAACAACAACATTGCTTCCAAATACATGTTAGAGTAAAAAGGCCATAACGTCCTTAAGTTTAGAACATTCCTTTGTAGTACAAACGAGAAAAAACACTAGAACCAGCTGCATCTATAACTTTCTTGATCTAATTCTGCTAATGTAAGGAAACCATTAACTTTATTAAGGACAATGTTACTGTGGTTTCATCTCGCCACAAGGTGTAACAGAAAGCAAGATCAAGTGGCATAGCATCACTTCCTGTGATTATGCATACACTCATTAGCATATCAACACTCTATTACAGAACCAAGCAGAAGCATTTCTTCTTCTCTGGTAGTCCCTCAGGCTCAAGGATGACTTGCTTTCGCTCTGGGGTTAGTGGGTGGGTACTATAATGGCTGAATAGTCTAATCCTTGAACCACAGGTCTGACAGGTGCTATTTGAAGAGGGGAGTGGGTGGGACACTCTGGATTCTGTGTGTATACATTCCCTCTGTTTAGGGGAGGCGATGGCCTAGTGGTATTATTGCTGGACTGTTAATCTAGAGACCCAGATAATGTTCTAGGGACCCGGGTTTGAATCCTGCCATGGCAGATGGTGGAATTTGAATTCAAAAAATATTTGGAATTAAGAGTCTAATGATGACGATGAATCCATTGCTTTTTTTTTTGGAAAAACTCATCTGGTTCACCGATGTCATTTAGGGAAGGAAACAACTATCTTTACCTGGTCTGGCCTACATGTGACTCCAGACCCACAACAATGTGATTGACTCTTAACAGCCCTCTGGGCAATTAGGGATGGGCAATAAATGCTGCCTAGCCAGTGACACCCTCATCCCGTGAATGAATAAAGAAAAAAAAGTTAGCTTAGGAATCATAGAGTCACATTGTCCAGAAGGATAATATTACTACTATTATTTATATATTGTACACTTTTAAAACAACATCTCCACCTCCCTAACCTGTTTTTCCTCTCACCTCAAGCCACACCCCCATCTCCTATCTACTAACATCATCCCGCCCCCTTGACCTGTCTGTCCTCCCTGGACTGACCTATCTCCTCCCTACCCCCCTACCTACACTCACCTTTACTGGCTCCATCCCCGCCTCTTCGACTTGTCTGCCTCCTCTCCACCTATCCTCTCCTCTATCCATCCTCTATCCGCCTCCCCCTCTCTCCCTATTTATTTCAGAACCCTCTTCCCCTCCCCCATTTCTGATGAAGGGTTTAGGCCCGAAACGTCAAGTTTTCCTGCTCCTATGATGCTGCTTGACCTGCTGTGTTCATCCAGCCCCATGCTTGTTATCTCGGATCCTCCAGCATCTGCAGTACCTTTTATCTCTGATCCAATTAATCCCACTCACCTGTTTTTGGACCATTATCCTGCGAATATTTTCTTTGCAAAAAACAAAAGAAAAACACCAATTAACTTATATCGCTGAAACGTCTGGATTCCAGACAGAACAACAAGTGTAACAACAGTGACCAAAGGAACACTGGTGTTTCCGAAATATTCGAACTTGTTTCTCAGAGTAGCTAGAGGGGAACCAGTGGATGTGTTGTCCTTGGACTTGCAGAACGCATTCGACAAGGTACCTCACAAGAGGTTAAGTCATTAGATAAAACCCCACAGTGTTGAAGGTGGTATATTAGCATGGATAGAGAATTGGCTCATGAGCAGGAAACAATGAATGGGGATTTGGAGTTCATATTGAGATTGGAGACCTGTGACCAGTGGGGTTCCACAGGGATCAGTTCTGGGACTGCAACTGTTTGCAATATATACTAATGACTCTGAAGAAGAAATTGAATATAGTGTAGCCAAATTTGCAGACGACTCTGAAATAGATGGAAAGGCATGTTTTGAGAGGGATACAGTTTACAGAAACATATTGATAAGTTAAGTAAGTGGGCAAAAAGTTGGCAAATGGAGCATATTGTGGGAAAATGCAAAGTTGTTCATTTTGAAAGGGAAAACCAAAGAACAGAATAGCATTTAAAAGGAGAGAAATTGCAGAAAGCAGCATCACAAAGGGACTTGGGAATACTTGTGCAGCAAACAGAAAGCTAGCACACGGATGCAGCAGGTAATCCGGAAGGCTAATGGACTGTTAGCCCTTATTTCAAGGGGGTTGGAGTATTAGAACAGGGAAGTCGTACTGCAAATGTACAAGGTACTGGTGACATCAACTCTGGAGTACTGTAGGCAGTTTTGTCCCCTTATTTAAGGAAATATACCATTTCATTGGAGGCAGTTTGGAGAAGTTTCACTCGGATGACACTCTGGATTGCCTCATGAGAAAAGGCTAAACAGGTTGGGACCTACTCACTGGAGTTTTAAATAATGAGAGGTGGTCTTATTGAAACATGTAGGATTCTTAAGGGGCTTGAAAGGGGTAAATGGTGAGAGGATGTTTCCCTTCATGGAACAGCCTAAGACCAGAGGGTATAGACTCAAAATAAAGGGGCACCAATTTAAGACTCAGATGAGCAGGCATTTCTTCTTTTGGATGGTTGTGAGTCTTTGGAACTGCTTACCATAGAGAGCTACAGGGGTCAGAGACCTTGAGATAGATAGATTCTGGATCAGTAAGGAAGTCAAGTGTTATCGGTAAAGGGCAGCAATGTGGATGTGAGGAATGTCTGATCAGCCACGATCCTATGAATAGTGGAGCCAGCATAAAGGGCCAAATGGCCTACCCCTGTTTCTTACAGTTATATATTTTATTATTTTACCATTCTATCTGTTAATCAACCATTGAGTTACAGGAAAAATACTGTCCCAGATGTTCTAGTATCAGAAGTGGTAGTGCACTGAATGTAAACTGCTAATGTACATGAGGACTGGAGGAAGTCCTAGTGTGAACACATGCACTGTAATTTCCTGGTAAGTTCAAACTTCCATTGGGTGAATTCCCGCTGTCTAGGATTCTCTGGGGTAGTCTCCCTGTTCGAGATATGGGCCGTATTTGCAATACCTCTTGGATACATTAACCAGAATTGTTACACTGTTTAATCTCTGGTGATTATTCAGTGAATAACAAGTAAAGTTGCCATGGTCCTACCAGACCATAAGGCTGCCATCTCATCAGAATGTGACGACTGGTGGTGGTTTAGTCTGAAGGTCACCTTGCCACAGTTGAGGAGAGAGGCTGAGAAGGAGGGTCCTGCATGCTAACCTCACCCGATGTGGTAATTAAGTATACCTGTTGGTGTCACTCAGCACTGCAAATCAGCTATCCAGCCAGTTGAGCTAACTGACCCCCTGAAAAATAACAGAGTCACTCCGTACAGCTATCTCTGCACAATCCCAAACCTGTTCCCCACAACCTGAATCCAATCTGTCTATCCATCCCCTCAATCTATTGATTGATCATTCACCCCATATACTCCTAAATGTATCCACCCACCTGACCCCATATAATCTGACCACACACCATTGACCTGACATCCCAACCTAATTATTCATACTCATCCAAGCACTCATTCACTCACCAGTCCAATCACTAGCCCCACTGAAAGACTTGAGATCTTTAAAAACTTTCTTGAATCCAACAGCTGATGTCTCCTCTGCCTCGCTTTTTTTCATCAGTCACCCAATGGCTGGTAACACCATGGATTTGTTATTCCAGCTGGGATCGGAAGTCCACCTTGGAAAGAAGCTAAAAGTTAACACAATAATGTCTGCAGCCAGACTGATGCACACAGCTTTGGATGATCTGGCATTATATATTTTTTTGAGACTGGACTGGAAGAACAATACATCTTAATGAGACTGTGCTATTTTATTTCAAAATGCTATGAAAATCTTACTTGATTATAACACCGTTTAGTGACTATGATTGACCTTTAAGAAATTTAAATTAAATCCAGATTCTTCAAACTGTCAATCCAGCTACTATGTTACAAGTAATGAGTTCCTTTTTCATTTATTATTTATTTTCCAAATATTAGCTTTATAGAGATTTTTTAAAAATTGCTCCCTTAAATGAAATGATATTTGCTTAACAGAAAATTATGCATGCAGTCCCAAATCCAATTCACTTCTGTGGTTAAAGAGTGTAGTTTTTCCCTGAGGGATGCTTTGTCTATGAAAATTGCTGTCTCTCTGAGCTAGCAAATGTGAAATAACACCATGTGATGTTGAGTGGGCAGATCCAAATCAATCTGTACTTCATGCATTTGCAAAGTAACTAAAGGGAGCAGAGTAACGAAGCAAATATATATATTTAGGTGTTACTTAAGTAGTTAAATAGAGCCAAAGGCTTATTACCTAAGAAATATCTGAAGGTATTTTAATTATTCTTGTACACCTGGCTTTCATTTCTGAACAATGGTGAAGTTGATGGAAATGGGCATAGAAGTTCAATGAAGTTGCTGGGAAATTAGCAGCACAAGTTGTTCAATGAACAGTAGGAATGAAATTAAGTACCATCAGTAAACCAATGCCTGTTGTGGGATTCAGGCTAATGTTTAGGCTGCAAAAGTCTAAACAGAACATCTTACAATGGAAGTGCAGAAAAAGCAGCAAAATAATCAATGGCTATACAGAGGCATTGTAGCTGAAGTGCTGTTTCATGAAATAAGATGATTCAATGTTTGTATCTGATTTACGATTCAGTTCACATTGCACTGAGAAAACTTTTACTTAAGAGCTACAGAATAGGAATTATTAGGTTTCGTGTAAGGGAATTCCTCTGTGAAGGTCTATTGTGCAGTCTTCACAGCTGCTGAGCTTGGAGAAATATAACAAGCCTTTTCACTGCAGCAATTAAAGACTGACTGTCACCAGAATGACATCATCCTTCTCACAGGCCCCAGGAGGCAAGGGTGCAAGCACTATGGAGCCAGTGCTTTATATTGCTGACAGGTAAAATCTCAACATCTTAAAGTGATTGGGGGAGTATACATGCCAGGACCTGTACACAGGTACATTATCACATTTCGTTGAAGAATCATTCTTGTGTTTAATTTGTATTTTCTCATATGGGAGTTCTGGCTGAAATTCAGTCTGTGAGCTGACTTCTGCTTTGAGCTCTGGCTGAACTTATGCACATCCAGCCTTTGTGTACCTTGGGGATTTAAAGCTCAGCGACAAGAAGCACATGACTTTGGCTGTTTCTCAAACCACGAACAAAAGACTCCATAGATGACCTAGTCTTACACCTATTAACTAAGTGTAAAATAGAAGGTTTGTCAGCTGAGCACTGTAGCTGTAAAGGATAATTGTGTACATAATACTTAATCCATCACTGATAACATTAAGACACTTTTGTTCTCCATCCAGTTTTAAAAGCATTGCAATTTCTATTTTGATGAGTTTAGAGACTGCAAAAAAATCCTGATTTATACTTCAAACTTGTTATTTAAAAGCCTGCACAGAAACTGTGGTTCGGGGTTGTTAGGCATGCTGGATGGTTTGTAAAGCATTATGTCACAATTCCAGAACCCCTTCCCTTTCCTTACTGCACTTGAAACCAGGTAAGGAAAGGTTGCTGCAGATTAACTGATGCCTTTTGATAATGTCCATGGAAAATGCAGTCCATTTTAATTTTGGGACAAATAAAGCCTACTTCATTTATGATGCATAAGTAATTGGATGGCTTCCTCTTGGCCCATAAGGACACCTTTATTAAACTTTGAGCAGCCATTTGCTGAATGAAAAGACCACAGTCAATTTTTATTTGTTTAGATTTATTCACAGAATGAAAAATTACAATAATGTAGCCGCTGATTCTCCTCAACTCCCTAGTGTCAAATGCATATTTATTTATATAGGTTCAAATAATGAATAGCCTCCATCTGTTTATGGTTAACCTTAAATTCATAATTACTTATAATCAATATGTTCAGATCCGTTATGAATCACCTCCTTGACAGGAAGAGGACTTGAACATCGATCTTCTGTCTCAGAAATAAGGATGCTACTGCTGCAACACAAGACACTGAAAAACTGCCGTAGGACTTGAACTTGCAATTTTCTGACGATATTGTGATGCACACAAATCTATCCATTAAGCCTTGTGACAGGCTCAGGTTTATATAATAAACAACCTTATGCCTCTCCTATATCAGTCACTTACTATTACTGCATCCAACAACCCCTTCTCACATTCACAAACTTTGACAATCTTTCTCACTTCTCCACTTCTTTGTTTATTTTACTTACCTTGTGACTCTATGTATAGGCCGTTACTTGTGATTTGTCTAACAGTGAAGTTCTATCTTGCCTCGTCAGTTTTAACACCATTCACACCAACTTCAAGTGGAATCTAGTGTTGCCGTGTAAAAAGTGAAGCACTGGAGTTCAAACATCCTGAGTCCCATGTTCTGGGGGCATCAGGTGGATTGGTTTGACTCCTCAACCTTGATTCAAGTTAAAACTAGGAATGTAAGGCCAAAATTCTAAAGACCATACAGTTGCAAGTAAATAGTGCATAATTAAGACAGGAAAAATCTAACTCTCCATGTCCTAAATGCAGGTGTAACTTCCACCTGCAAAATTAAAACTGCCGTACCGCAGAACTGACTCTCCTGAGGGAGCATTATAGTCTAATCATGCGATTGCCTCAAAAATCAACTTCTGTGATTTACTGAGCATACAGCTGCACTGCAAGTTTAAACTTGTCACTAAAGCTACAATGTAATTCCAGGGTCAGGGGCTTTGATTTAGAAGTGAAGTGAAATTTCTCATACCATTTGAATTTAAATTAAGGCAAGCTCCTTTTTTTTTGTTAAACTAACTTAAAATGTAATGCTTACAGACTAGATACACTCTCTCTTTCAGACCTTGCAAATGGAAAAGGTTTGAAAATGTAAGAGAGGTCAATTGTGTCTTCTTCGCAAGGGAGAGGATCTAAGGAAGACAGAAAATGTTGGAGAAACTCAGCAGGTCTGGCAGCATCTGTGAAGAGAGAAACAGGGTTAACATTTCAAGTGCAGTATATATAAAACTCCTGTTAAAAAAGTCTCTCACCAATTTGTCAACATTTTCTGCGTTTATTTCAGATTTCCAGCAGCCACAGTATTTTGCTTTTAGAAGAGCATTGCAAGTTAGACTCGTATCCAGATCTGTTGAGTTTCCATCCCTTTGAGAATTCAACACCAATTTCTGGTCTGAGAGCAAGAACAGAAATGGAGACTGCTGCCCATTTGTACCGCTACAGATCTTTGGGATAATTTTGGGATCATCCTTAAACTTCCCCTGGATTTCTGACATGGCCATCCCTGATAGGCTTGGTAAGGTTGATTAGGACTGATCCTGCAATAGTCCGAGGGACACTGTAAAAACAAACAGCTTCTGACTAATCCTCTCTGTTCTTTGAGGGGTAAGTTTAAAACAAAATGCTGGCCTCTTCATCTTTCATCCAACTGGGGTTTCCTCTGAGTAGAGCAGTGGGCTGCAATATTCACATGGACAGAGAGTACAGTAACGTGGCTTCTAGCCAGACAGGACCCACACAAAAGTGAAGGCACACCTGCCTGATTGGAAACTGAGCCAAAGTTAGCAGTCAGCTGAGATTAGTGGCTGCAATGTAAATGCACCTGCAGTTAGTTTAATGGAATTCACAAGAACTAGTTAATGATAACCTCTGCCTTTTAGAAAAAGTTGCTCAATTCCAATATCCTTAGTCATGATGCTATTACAAAGGTAGCTCTTTGTTTCCAAAGTTTTATGCATGGTGGGTATATATTTGCACCGTTGGGAAATTGTCCAAAGAATGATTGCTCTGTGCTGGGTGCCAGGAGCTGACCATAGCACCAGTGAAACTACAGAACCCAGAGCAGAACAAGGGAAAAGCACAAAAACTAGTGGTGACGAGACAGAAAGAGAAAAGAGACAAATGTTCAAAGGAAAGCAAGGAAACAGCGCATGAGAAAAACAGGGGGAGAGACAGAGGAAAAGAAGAGTGATTGATCTGTTCCAGTTAAAAACACTTGATTGGATACTTTCTTGATGACTTTTTCTTTGCCTCTGCATGTGAAACTTACTGTAACAGTTTATATCCGGCCATTGTGAAATAATGTTGCTGGTATTACAGGATTGCTGCATTGAATAGGGAATTTGTTTAATCTGCTTGAAAGCTGGCAAACTCATTTGGTTCTCCAGGAATCTTGGTTCAGCTGACTAGACAGCAAGATTTTTGTGCTGAAGCCGGCTCCTGAGGGTTGCTAGACTGCACATGCATTAACATCGAACATCTTTGCTCTTATGTTTTCATTACCTAGAAATCATTGTGAGCCACTGAGTTACTGAGTTTTGTTTAAACTGTTTTTAGATTTGTTTATTTGAGAAGCATGTTATGTCTCCATTTTTGTTTGCTGAAATTGCAGCAGGACACATTTACACCTATTGCATAAAGCAGCAGAATTAATATTCCAATCAAAGAGGTATGCATTGGTACTACAGGTTGTTAAAACAGCTGAAATGAGTTAGGGAGGGCAACTGTTTATTCTACAATATAGATGACAATCGAATTTTGTTGCGGGCGAAGGAGAGAAGATTAGGCAAAGATTTAATACAAATGTTCAAAACTAAAGGCTTTTGATAGAATAAGTAACATCTCCACTGACAGGCTGGTTTGCAATCAGATGATGTACATAAAAAACAAAAAAAAGGGGGAAATGAGTAGATTTCTTCTTGCTTTATACAGTGAACTATCCCATGCAAAAATGTACTGTCTGGAAAGGAAATGGAAATAATTTTTGTTTAGAATTCAACATAAGCTTGATAAAAGTTACAGAGAAAAGTTAGGTGAGTGGATGAGTTCAGTAGCTCTTTCGAAGAGCCAGCTCAACGCTCTGAATGGCCTCCTTCTGCACTTTAAACTATGCAGTCTTAAAGCTCAAGAATACCACTTTCTTTCGAAATCTCTTTCCTTTTTAAGATACACTTTAAAACCTCTCTCTGAGCAAGATTTTGGTCAATTTATCATGGTATCTCCTATGTACTAGTGCCAGGTAATGATTGTTATTCCTGTGGAAAATGATGGGACATTTAACTACTTTATGATTGTGAGGGAAAAAAAAAACATGTTTAAGTAACACTTTTCAAATCCTTCTGTATTTTAAACTCAACAAGATACTTTAAAAGTGTATTCACTGTCATCATACCTAATATACAGCAGCCAAATTCCACAAACAGTGACATGATTATGATCAGATAACAGTTCTCTTATATTTAATTTGAAATAAGTATTGACTGAGACACCAGGAATAACTACTTTGTTCTTTGAAACAGTACAAAGGGATCATTTGCATCCACCCAAGCAGACAGATCGCTAATCAGTGGTAAAGCCTCTAATGTACTGTTCCCTTGGTGCAGTTGTATCGGCTGGGATTTTTGTGCTGAAGCAATGCAGTAGGACTTGAACCCAGAATCTTCTATCACTCAGAAGCACCAGGAGTACCAACTGAGCCATGGAACAATCTCTTTAAATCTTTCATGAAAAGTAGTCGTTGTTGCCTGAGCCAGCATTCATTGCCCAACCCTAACTTTTCTTGAGAAGGTGGTGATGAGCTGCCTTTTTCAACCACTATACTCCATTTGGTGTAGCACGCACAAAATTCTGTTAAGAGTGTGTTATAGGAACGTGAGCCAGGGACATTGCTGGAATGGCCATATATTTCTAAGTCAGGACGATAAGTGACTTGGAGCGGAGCTTGCTGGTGATGGTGTTCCCAAGTATCTTTTGTCCTTATTCTTTAGGATGTAATGGCTGTGGGTTTAAAAATGCTGCTGAAGCAGCCTTGGTGAATTTCTACAGTACATATTAGGGATGATACATACCACTGCTAGTGAGCATTGCTGGTGGAGGGAGTGAATGTTTGTGGATGTGGTATCAGACAAATGAGCTGCTCTGTCTTGAATGGTGTCAAGCTTTTTGAATGTTGTTGGAGGTGCACTCATCCAGGCAAGTCGGAAGTGTTCCATTACACTCCTGACTTGTGCCTTGTAGGTC
>JAHRHZ010000014.1:49455729-49650082 GCA_024137785.1 Ginglymostoma cirratum
ACCCTTCATCAGAAAATCAGAAAATTTTCTGATGAAGGGTTTAGGCCCGAAACGTCGAGTTTTCCTGCTCCTATGATGCTGCTTGACCTGCTGTGTTCATCCAGCCCCATGCTTGTTATCACTGATAACTTCTCACCTGATTCCTATTGATTCCAGTTTTGCTATGCATCCTTGATGCCACACTCAATTGAACGCAACCTTGGTGTCATGGGCTGTCACTCTCACCTCACCTCTGGAATTCATCTCTTTTGTCCATGTTTGAATCAACGTTATAATGAGGTCAGGAGCTGAGTGGCCCTGGCAGAACCCAAACTGTGCGTCACTGTGCAGGTTATTTCTGAGCAGGTGCTGCTTGATAGCAGTGTTGATGACACCTTCCTTCACTTTACTAATGGTGAAAAGTAGACTGATGGGGTGGTAATTGGCTGGGTTGAACTTATCCTGCTTTTTGTGCACAGGACATACCTGGGCATTTTTCCACATTATATGTAGGTGCCAGTATTGTAGCTTTACTGTAACAGCTTGGCTAGATGCCCAGCCTTGAGTTGCTAACTCTGTTTGAAATCTATACCAATCAGAAGTTGGTTTCCTTACCCCTGTTTGACGTGATGCCAGAATGCTTCATGAGCTCTGGAGGTAATGTTGAGGATTCCAGGGCAACTCCCTCCATTGCCCTGCCACCTCTGGTGGGTCTGCCCTTCTGCTGGGCCAGGATATACCCAGCGTTGTTGATTGTTTTGGCTCGGACGTTGTAAGATTGTAAGAGTTATTCTTCCTAAGTCCTTGTGACATAATCTAATTGGATGGATCTTAATGCACTTCTTAATCTTCACCTGTTTGGATGCAAACACTTATACAGCAGTGACAGCAGAAAATATACTCAGAATGGGGTGGTAGATACTTGCTGGATGGAGAAAATTAAAATGAGCCCTCACCTCGCAGATGCTTTGGAGTAATTTTGACCTTTGATATTAATGTAAGTTTGGCGATATTGAATCCTCTCCTTCTGCTGTGCTTTTCACTTGTGTATTCCACAAGTCACCACAGTGAGTTCCTTTTACTTGCAACTTGCTTTAAGGATCTCCCAGTGACAGCACAGATTACCAGAGTCAAATATAATCTTCTTTAAATTAGACAGGCTGTCTCTAGGTGTTGGAAATACATGGGTGGCCTGGCACAGAGAAAACGATCAGGACCTGAGGACTCATATGTCAAGTAGCTCTACATGGCCATTTCTCAGGTGAAGCAGATCGTGGTTCACTAACCAGGGAGAGAGGATCTATACCTTTTTAACTAGAGTACTGTTAGCAATATTAATAAGTAGATTAGTGTAATTAAGTAAATGTTTACTTAGCTTTTGTTTCTCCCCATAGAAAGACATCCGTTCAATTAGTCTACTTCAATATAAAGGCACAGCAAGGAAGGAACAAGTTATAAGTAGTCATTTAGTATTGTAGAATCATAGAATCCCTACAGCGTGGAAGCAGGTCATTCAGCCCATCGAGTCCAAACTGACACTCCAAGACCATCCAACCCAGATTCGATTCCCTACCCTATCCCTGTAACCCTGCATTTCCCATGGCTAATCCACTTAAGCTGCACATCCCTGAAGACTATGGACAATTTAAGTATGACCAATTCACCTAACCTGCACATCTTTGGACTGAAAAAGCCCTTGAATAAAGACATCATCTTGCTGAAAAAAAAACACTTTTTTTCAAAGCATTTCATCTTACACCCATCAGGACAATTCACAAGTGAAATGACTTGTAAAGGAAACAACATTTATGCTGTATTTGAGGAGTATGTTGATTGGTTGGAAAGTGGACTCTAGAAGAGGAGTTGTCATGGAGAATGCACCAGTTAGATGATAAGTGACAATAAAGTGCCAAACTTTGTTTAAATTTAGACTAGGTAGTTTGACACTGAGAAACAAGGAGAAATGAATCTGAGAATGACTATCACCTATTTTGTTGAGTTGAACCAGGCACAGTGTACGAAATTTTTTCTTTCTGCTTGTAAGAAACATGCCCTATGTAAAATATATGTATTTTCCAGTACAAATAAGCACCTGACATTACATTGGATTGTGCAACAAGATGACATTTACTCTATAATCCTAAGTGTGTGAAAAATTAAGATGACAATCAATGTCAGATTGTCAATCAGGCTTGTATACTTGTACATACTAGAAATTGTATTAATAAATACAAAGGACAAATCTCCATGGTAATGCCTTTGTCAATCAGATTCCTCTTGCCAACAAATCTCTTCTCTCATGCAGAATAAGTGTTGTTTTCCCTGTACAATTTTTTTCTTGCAAATTGTCCTGGTGAATGCAAGAAGAAAAAAAATCAACATCTTTTTATGAAAGCAAGGAACACTTTATACGTACACTAACATATTGCCATCATCTGCCACCAATCTATTGACTGTCCAGTAGGGTGTTGCAAATTTTAGTGGTGAAAGTTTATTGCCTGTCAAGCCTCACCTCTTGCTTGAAAGATTTATCTGCTTGGAATTTTATTTGATCTTAGGGGTTCATCTGATTTTGAAGATCTAAGTCTTATGAGTTGGTTTAAATCTCTTAAATTTCCCTACAACTCCAAGATCAATATGGTGAACAGTTTGGGTCCCATATCTAAGGAAAGATATACTGGCATTGAGTGCAATTCAGAGAAGATTCCCTCAACTGATACCAGGTATAGCGGGACTGACTAATGAGGAGAGATTGAATAGAATGAGCCTATAGTCATTGGAATTTAGAAAAATCAGAGGCAAGCTTATTGAATCAAACAAACTTATCCAGGGACTTGACTGGGTGGATGTGGAAAGATTGTATCCTCTAGTGGGACAGTCTAAGACCAGGGGGCATAATCTCAGAATACGGGATTGTATATTTAAGGCAGAGATGAGAATATCTTTTTTATTCTTTGAGTTGGTGCATTTATTGAATTCTTTACTGCAGAAGGCTTTCAAGGCTGTCAAATTAAGTATATTTAAGGCAGGGATAGAAATTTAATCAGTAAGGGAAACAAAGGTTATGGAGAAAAGGCAGGAGGGTAGAGTTGAGAGTTATCAGATTAGCCATGATTTTATTGAATGGCAGAGCAGAATTGATGGGCTGAATGGCCTACTTCTACTCCTTTGTCTTGTGGTCTTATGAGGACTGACATGCCAGCCTCCCTGAACAGTGAGTGTGGACCCTATGGGAGAGCTGGGTTGAACTCGAGTTTTGTTTCTCAAGGAGGGTACAAAGGCAAGTGGTTAAACAATGTAACAGGAGCTTGTTCAACTTTGATGGGGATTGGGTTGTGGGTTTGGGATAGGTTTATATTTCTGAGAGTGTAATCACCTCAGTGTTAATCATGGATATCACTAGTGGGTATCCCAATGTTCAAAGTAACTGCCTGGACCATATCCCCATAGAAATTCACCTTTAGTCATGTGGGGAACAGTTACCAGGACCAATGTCTAAATGCAGTGCAACAGGTTTGCTACATTTTTACATCACATAGATGATACATTCAGTTACATATCTCCCTCTGAATTTGACCTCTCTCAGTTGCTGAGTTTCTTGCCACATTACTTCCACTGAAACATAATTTCATTCCTCTAACAATCAGTCCCAAAACACCCACTCTGTTCTCTGCTAATTGCACCTTCTTGTACTGTATATTAAAAATGACATTTCCTATTAACTTTACTTTTGTTGCTTCTACACAACTACATCTCAAGACTAAGAGCATTTTCTGAATTTCACAAGTAATAAACTATGCTTATATCTGGCTCACAATGAAAAGATAGCTTAAATTTCTACCAGCAGTACGACACCAGCCAAGTAATAATCAATAAAGTATATGTAATTGGATCAATATCAATTCAGTAGACTTATCTTTGGGTGGTCTCATTGTGAATTTACATATTTAAATCCAAAGCCTACACCAACATTGATAAAGAAGACAAAGAAGAAGTTTAGTAATGGATTGTTGTCTGCTTTGCTGAACTTACTTAAGACTAAAGGTTGTGTGGTTTGCCAGAATGAGCACAGGTTAACAGAGTTCCAATTGAAAAGCACTGGAAACAATCAAGTGAGTCCTTGTACCTTGATCTCACTCATTACATGACATATTAAAATGGACATACACATCGACATTGTCGATGCACACATGCGGACAATGAAG
Organism: Ginglymostoma cirratum; assembly: GCA_024137785.1. Classification (NCBI taxonomy): domain Eukaryota; kingdom Metazoa; phylum Chordata; class Chondrichthyes; order Orectolobiformes; family Ginglymostomatidae; genus Ginglymostoma; species Ginglymostoma cirratum. The sequence goes on from JAHRHZ010000014.1 coordinate 49,459,914, forward strand.
AGTGTCTCTCTTGAAGTTTGGTAGAAAGGAGCTGCCATCTTAAGAACATCCTGTTAAATAAAAAGTTATTGCCAATGGCTAATTATCAACTGCTCGGGTAAGGATTTTAAACCTACGACAAAATTATCACAGCTATTTCATGGCAAGTTATTCTAGGTTTAGGAACGTCAAAAAGTGCACTACTTGTTTACAATGAAACTGTGTCTCTTAAAAGGATTGATAACCTGAGCATCATTAAAATGAAAATGTTTTGACAAACTACAGTTTCTATTTTAAAAGGAGGAGAAAATACAATTTCTTGTAAGGTTTTCTTAGGTTCCTACCAGAAATAAAAAGTGACTTCTTACTTCAGAATGATAGATGTCAATCATGCTTACACATTGATATATTACAACCTAAAAACACCAAAATTCAAATTTGCATTCTAACTTATGCATGTCAGCTATGGTTCAGTTGGTAACAAAATTGCTTCCAAACGAAAAGTTTACAGGTTTGAGTGTAGCTCAAGGCCTCAAGCAATCTGGACTGATGTTACGGTGCTGAGGCAGTGTTGCACTGGCAAAAAAACAAAAAGAATGTTGCCTTTCAATGAGACTTTGAACTAAGACTCCGTCCACTCAGGCAGAGAATCAGTCATAGGATCCCAAAGTGTGGAAGCAGGTCATTTGGCCCATTGAGTCCACACCAACCCTCCCTCCACACAGACAGTCACCCAGGGGTGGAATTGAACCCAGGTCCCTGGTTCTATGAGACAGCAGTGCTAACCACTGAGCGATCTCGCCACCTCTAACTGATCTTACTGAATTGAAGAACAGGCTAGGAAGGCCAAGTGGCCCAATCCTGCTCCTAAGTTGCTTATTTTCATGCAAGATATGACATGGCTCTATTTTTAAGAACAGCGGAGTTATTCCTGAAGAATATGGTATTGTCAAGATTGCTATTCCTCACAGCATATGTATACAAAACTCATCTCTCACCATTTCCTGTTTTTCATCCAATGACATTTGATGTGCATGGTTCCAGTTGTATGCATGGGAGAAACGTGTAATCATGGGGCAGGGGAAGGTTTTCAGTGGTGGAACCTCCTGTCAGCTGACAATTTTGCATGTACAGGTGGGCTTGAACAGAGGTCAAACATGGAGGCTCCACCATATGTTCAAATCTCTTCTACTGAAGTTCATTGGCATTAACATAAGACTTGCGAGCACATAGGTAGCGTGGCAGTTTTTAAAATTAAATTTCAGTTGTAAACATTTCATATTAAATTGATTTCACTGTTTATATATGCATCATCATTATTTGCGTTGACTAGCTCAGTCAGAGAGGTACATATATTGTCACTCCTCACAGCTGATATGCATTGATAGTCATGGGGTGTTGGGACACTTCGTTTATTATTTCTTCCACAATCTTTTTTTTTTTTTAATTCATCCTTTACTGAATTTATGTAAGTGTTCAATGTTGTACTCACCAGTCTGTGGGACACGGCTGACCTTGCAATCTCAGTTTAATATCCAAACTACACACTGTAAGGATATTGTCAGAGATCACTCTCAGCGAGAATAACTCAAAGCCCTATAAGGACACTGCCAGCCAGCACCTTGCGGTGGACTCATGTGCGGACATTACATTGTCAACTTCCTTTATGCTCTCATTTTCTTGCCTTGATGGACTCCATCGCTCGGCCACAGCACCCAAGAAGCCAGGCTACATCTTTCCTCCGTACCCCTAACACCACTCCAACACTTCTCTCCACCACCAATAATTCATCCATGCCAACTCTGAGCCTCCATGCAAGCTGTCGTTCTCCTGTTCCCTTTCCTTGTGCTCAGAGTTTGGTACAGAACACTGCTGACTTCAGCAAGAGCACAACAATGTTAAGCATAACGTGAAGTAAGTACCACATGATTGTCACGTGCTGCTGACTTTATCTTGAAAGTAAGATGTAATTAAAGAAATTTAACGCTAATGCATTTTCATTGGCATGCAAATACATTTCAAGCTTTAACTTGCCCCAAGTTTGCATGCGGCTTTGCATGGAACAAACACGTTGCTGACTTTATCTTTGAATCTCAACTCCTTTCCAATTGCCACTTATTTGGCTAAGCCTGAATATTTTACAGGTTTTGCTACATTCAAGCATTGACTTCCTCATTATTTAAGGAATTGAGAGTGGAACTGAAGTCTGTGCAAACATCAAAGGACACCCACTTTTCTGGCTTTATGATGGAGCGAAGGTTATTTATGAGGCAACTGAAGATGGTTGGGCCTAAGACACTGCCTTGAGGAACTCCTGCATTGATGCCCTATGGTTAAGTTAATTGGATTCTAGCAATCACAGCTATCTTCTTTTGTAATAAAGGAATATAACTCAGCTCATCGCTGGCAATCAACTCTTATGTCTCTGTTTGGGCCAAGGCAGGAATGAGGTGAGGAGGCACAATAGGTAGTATTCCTGCTTCTAAGACAGAAGCTTTGGGTTCAAGGCCAACTCGAGTCAGGATGAGAAAACTCTGACCTCCTGCACACGCTGACCAGCCTGAGGGACCCTCCGCTGTGACCTCTCCCTAATCTAGGAGCTCTTTGCCTCTGCGGGCCCTGCTGCTGCTCCAAGTCTTCTGATCGGCACTGGTCCTCCTGCATCTCTTATTGCATCCTGGGGTAGGCAGCTGTGGCGGCCAGTGGCGGAGCACAGGGCCTTTAGTGGAAATGCCCTGAAATTGGACCAGAGGGAGCAACAATTGTTCTTGGATTGCAGAAAGACATTGGTGGTGTACGCTGTAGACACAGACTGAGCTCACTTCACCATAGAGTGAGCCATTCTGTACCCTGATCAGGAGGGCCATGTCTCCATCATCCAATACAATCACGATCAGCCTGTGCAGCAAATTGGTAAAGGTACTTGCAGTGCTCTGACACACTTTTTACCTCAGATCCACATCAAAAGCTCAGCTTCTCACTGCATTCAGCACAGACCATCATTACACTGACATGACAGACCATGAAGTAATGCTGTGTAGCTTCTATAGGGCTCTGGCCTTAATTGGTTAGTGCATTGAGTATAGGAGATAACAAGGTGTAGAGCTGGATGAACACAGTAGACCAAGCAGTCTCATGGGAGCAGGAAAGCTGACATTTCGGGCGAAGAAGGGTCTAGGCCCGAAACATCAGCCTTCCTACTCCTCAGATGCTGCTTGGCCTGCTGTGTTCATCCAGCTCTACACCTTGTTATCTCAGATTCTCCAGCATCTGCAGTTCCTACTATCATTGAGTATAGGAGTTGGGTTGGCATGCTGCAGCTGTTCAGGACATTGGTTAGGCCACTTTTGCAACACTGCATTCAATTCTGGTCTTCCTGCTGTAGGAAAGATGTTGATAAATTTGAAAGGGTGCAGGGGATTTACAAGGATGTTACCGGGGTAGGAGGGTTTGAGTTATAAGGACAGGCTGGAGCTATTTTCCCTGACGCGTCGGAGGCTGAGGAGTGACCTTATCAAGGTTTATTAAATCATGAGGGGCATGGATAGTGTAAATAGCTAAGGACTCTTTCTAAAGGTAGGGGAGTCCAAAACTAAAAGGCATAGGTTTAAGGTGAGAGGGAAAGATTTAAAAGGGACCTAAGGGGCAATTTTTTCACGCAGAGGGTGGTGTATGTAAGGAATGAGCTACCATGGAGGTGGTGGAGATGGGTATAATTACAACATTCAAAAGGCATTTGGATGGGTATAAGAATAGAAAGGATTTAGAGGGATATGGGTTAAATGCTGGCAAATGGGACCATATTAACTTAGGATATCTGTTTGGCATGGGCGAATTAGACCAAAGAGTCTGTTTCTATGCTATACAAATCTATGACTCTATTTCCCTTGGAGGTTGAATGACTAATGGTTCTCTGTCGGCCAGCGTTTGCCAGTCTTTGCTGCTGTCCTTGGCATCATTGGGATGGCCAAATTCAATCAGCAAGCACCAGTGGCAAATCACCATGACCAGCATCTAACCACCATGCCTTCCCATGCAACCACCAAGTGCTTTCACTCTTCATGCACAGCAAATTGGTGATGAAATGATTTCACGTTAAAAGCAGCTAGGGTTTCCAAATGGCTGCTTCATGTATTCGTTACTTCAATGTTCTAGCAAACATAGATCTTGGGCTTACGCCTATTAGAACTAACACTGGCTCCGCTCACTCAGGGTGTGTGTCCAGCTATTTTCTCGTTGCCCTTTACATCTAGAGAATAGAGGAGGCGGGAAGCAAAAGTTCTAGTGGAAATATCTAGTGGAAATAACAGAGACATGTTATTTCAGAGACATGGGTAGTATTCTGGGGACCCAGGTTTGAATCCTGCCGCAGCAGATTGTGGAATTTGACTTTGATAGATACCTGGAATTAAGAGTCTAATGATGATCATGAAACCATTGCCAATTGTCTGAAAAGTCCATCCCTTTTACAAATGTCCTTTAGGGAAGGAAACTGCCATCCTTACCTGGTTTGGCTTACATGTGACTTGGACCCACAGCAATGTGGTTGACTCTCAACTGCCCTCTGGGCAATTAGGGATGGGCAATAAATGCTGGCCTAGCCAGCGATAATCTCATCCCATGGATAAATAAAAGAAAAGTGATGGCAGTGAATATGGCTAACAGTGGACAACATCAGTGTCAGGCCCTGCCTTGTCACTCTATAGCCCCCCAAAGTGTCCATGTCCCCATTTACCTTCCACTACCCCAATAACTATGCCCACCATCCCTTTCATGTGGAGACCAAACAAATTGGACTTTGCCTACACAGTCTTCCCTGCCCCCTTAACCTGGTATTACACCTTAATGATGCCCAACCTATGGTCCTATATAATCCGTTTATGGAGGCCATGCTGGGGGTCACTCACTAATCCACCCTCCTTCGCCTACAATGCCCTCCTATGCTGTTCCAGGTACAATCCATTCATGTTGACCTTTCCCTTTTGCCTCCGCCTCTCAAATTCATTTTCTTCCCCCACACCACCCATCTTGGATCCCTCCACCACCCCCTACAGGCACCTTCCCAACCCATCCCCCTCATCGCACTCCCAAAAGCCTCCTGAGATCTGGACAGACTCCCAGGACTCTGACTTTAACAAGCAGACCCTAGACCTGACTGACTATGGCCACACCCCTTGCCAGTGTATGGGCTGTGGCCATGACTGACAGTGTTCTACCCTAACCCCCAACTAAACTGAAGACAAGCTGCCACCAGTTTCTGACTTGGCTATGCAGTTGGAACATGCTGCAGTAGTTACATTGATGTCTCAGTATGCCGATTATCAGATTGATCCCCCATCCACAATAGACCCCTACACATTAACAAGGCAAGTAGCCTGATTGTGTGCCTGTGCTAAGTAAGCACCTTGATACAGCAGTACTGATAACCAATGTGCTTACAGGCATGGTAAGGTACTACGTGATAGTAATGCTGTGTGTATGTCTGTTGGCACGAAGTGAGTGAGTGCCAAAAAAGCAAGCTAGTGGCCCTGAGATGCAGCCTGTTCCAATTCATGACCCGGGTGTATGTCTTACGCTTAAAATCTCCCTTTCAATGTAAGTTATCAGGGTGTCCTACAATGCAAGTCTGCACTTCCTAAGTGTCCTAAAAGTGTTTATAGGATAGGTGCCATGATGGCCGTGAGAGGTTGGCACATGTTGGATGTCAGTGTTCGTGGATGTATGAACACAATGTATGTGCAGTTAATGCCCATGGATGTACTTTGGTCATCTACAAATGGAATTTGTTTGGATCAAGCAGTGAGCTGAATCTGCTAATATCCTTGCTCTGATAACTATGTTTTCTTGATGTTTGGTGAGTTTAGTTAAGATAGCTGAATATTATTGGGGTGAGTTGGACCCTCAAAAAGGAATTTAACAAATAATCATCTCCTGCAACTGGCAAATTAACAGTGCCAAGCAAGAAATTTTCCACAACCATCCCCATAGTTTTATACTTTGACACCATCCAATTCTATGAGGAGCCTCCACTGCAATGGTCACAATGTTCAACTTCCACACTTGGTGTACAATTCAGAGATGATTCATATATATCTGTCCTTTTAAAAAAATATATCCTTTTGGACTTCCCTCTTATTTATAATCTCTGTGTATGTGCGTTGCATTACTAATTCCTCTTGCATTGAGTAGTTAGTAAACCGACTCTGTTAGTGTCTGAAAGCCTAGTTAAATCTTTTCAAAACAAGAGTTCATTTGGGTCTGAGAGAAAGTTATCCGCGTGGGAACATATCCTTTTCAAAATCACCTTGTTGCAGCCAACTGAGGGGTTGGTTGGGTGGGTGTTATGTGGTGAATAAAGAAATGGAACCAGCTCACCCCTCCCCACCTGGGAGTTTAACAGTTTGAGTATCCCATCTGGAACTGCGCACAGATTGAGGAACTGTGTCTGGTACCTGTTCATAACAATATAAGCATTTAGATTGGGGCGGGGTAAGCCATTTTGGCACAGAGAGGCTGCTCTACCATTCATAGCATCATGTCTGACGTGTTTGCAATCTCAATTCCACATTCCTGCCTACCCTGATAATCTTTCACCCCTTGGTTAACAAAAACATATCCAGCAATGATCTTCAAAATATCCAAAGACTCTGTCTCACCATCATTTGAGTAAAAGAGCTCAAAAGACTCACATGTTCGGAGAGAAAATGTTTCGCCTCATCTCTGTCTTAAATCATGACCCTGCATTCCAAATTCTCCCACAAGAGGAAGGATCCTTTCCACAGAACCTTGGATGTTTCAATGAAGTTGCCTTTTACTTTTCTAACTTCTGGCAGATACAAGCCTAATTGTTCAATCTTTCTACATAAAACAACCTAACTGTTCCAGGTTTTAGTCCAGTAAACCTCTAAATTGTCTCCTTTGCATTTATATCTGTCTTTAAATAAAGAATACTATACATGGTACTTCATTGATTGAGCCACACAAGAAAGTCTTAGAACAGCAGATCAAAATTTTGGTCCAGCTGCAACAGTGGAGAAAGGAACAGAGTTAATGTTTTGAATCTGACATATCTCTGCCCTGCTATTCTTTGAACCAGAGACTTGGGATTATTTACATCCATTAGAGCTGGGAGCTGCTTTTGTCTCTCAGTCAGATGACAGTAACAGCCCTTAGGAGAACTAAAATATTTCAGAAAGGATGAGAAATTGAAATTGACAGAAGAAAATGACACAAAAATGAATCATCCAAAGGCCACTGACTTGTTGCTATAGCTGAAAATGAATTCATAATGCAATTACGCGGAGATGAATTGATTCATTCCATAATCATAGATCAGTGAGCCTAATTATAAATGATGAAATCATGAATGCAGTCCTGAAAATAGCAGAAAAAAAGCCCTGAAAAGTTCCATAATCAGTGGCCTTGGTCATAATTTGTTTGACTTCTCATTGGAGTGTTAACAGTAAGATAATTCTTCTTATGTGCAATGTAGGTTATTTAATAAAGTAACAGCATACAGCTAAAAGGGGTGGTAATGAAGATAGATACTCATTCATTCAACGTAGGTGGCTGCTGAAAGCACAGAAATACTTATTACCTTGGTTGTACTTTTTTTTTAACGGATCACATGTTTCCAATAGTTTAGTACTCATTTTAACATGAATCCTTTAGTCAATGTGGATTTGCAGTTCAACTTGTGCATACATGTACTGGGAAAACTGGCCAGTGAGAGCTTCATCGACAGCTAAAGTGTTCACAAAACTTATACCAATTCTATTCAGTGTTGGTGAATTGGTTTCTTTTGGAATATTGTATTATAAAAAAAAATTGTTCTTTGATTCAAAAGTCAAGGTTTAGTGTTGTGGTACTGGAACAGTTGCTCAGTGCAGTGTAGCATAGGATCTTGTGCAAAGCAAGCCACTTCCAAACCTTAAAAGCCAAATACTGTGGAAGCAGGAAATCTAAAATGCAAACAAAAGTGCCGTGAACACTGATCAGGTTTGGCGATATTTGCAACGAGAGACTTCAAGAAAAAGGGAAAGAAATTAAGAACAAAAACTCACCCTCCCAAAGCTTGTTAGTCTAAAATACTTTACATTGTATCCTCTGAACAAAATTAAATGAATACAATGAGTCCATTGTACCCTGAAGGTGGCAACACAGGTCAATAGAGTGGTCAAGAGGCATACGGCATGCTTTCATTCATCGGATGCGGTATTGAGTACAAGTGTTGGCAGGTCATGTTACAGTTGTATATGACTTTGGTTCGACCACATTTGGAATACTGCGTACAGTTCTGGTCGCCACATTACCAAAAGGATGTGGATGCTTTGGAGAGGGTGCAGAGGAGGTTCACCAGGATGTTGCCTGTTATAGAGGGCGCTAGCTACGAAGAGAGGTTGAGTACATTAGTGTTATTTACGTTAGAAAGACGGAGATTGAGGGGGGAACCTGATTGAGGTCTACAAAATCACAAGAGGTATAGACAGGGTGGGTAGCAAGAAGCTTTTTCCCAGAGTGGGGGACTCAATTACTAGGGGTCATGATTTCAAGGTGAGAGGGGCAAGTTTCAGGGAGATGTGCGTGGAAAGTTCTTTACGCAGAGGGTGGTGGATGCCTAGAACGTGTTGTCAGCGGAGGTGGTAGAGGCTGGCACGACAGCATCATTTAAGATGTATCTAGACAGATACATGAATGGGCAGGGAGCAGAGGGATACAGATCCTTGGAAAATAGGTGACAGGTTTAGATAGAGGATCTGGATTGATGCAGGCTTGGAGGGCCGAAGGGCCTGTTCCTGTGCTTTAATTTTCTTTGTTTTTTGTTCTAGTATAACTGAAATGAAATGTTAACTGAAAAGGTATGGAAGAGAACTTCTAATTTAGGGATTTATTTCTTCATTCTTCTGACAAGTCCTGCCAATATTACTATTATATGTTTTGTTCAGGACAGTTAATGTCTAATTAACAAGCTAAGCAGTTGAATATTAGTGAATGCAGAGACATTTGCACTCACAGTGATAGACAGGTGTGTAAGAGTAATCCTTGAACAGATAATTGATTTTACAGATGTGCACACCCAATGCAGAGCCTTGTACACTGGAGATATGTGTTGGGAAATCATTAACTTAGTGTCTATGATTTTCCACCTATTAAATGTAATGGATGGAAAAACTGTGCAGCGTGCCCCACAATTTCTTAGCGTTTGCCACTAATGAGTGAGGTTCCCTGCTGGCAGCAAGTATTCAAAATATTGACATTCCCATCTGTATTTGAGTCTTGATTTTTGGAAGGACAAACACTGTGCAACAGCACTGACAATACCAGAAACAATAAGACATGTTTGCATCTTCTCAAAATTCTATCTTAAATGCCATTATAAAATTGATAGATAATTAGAGAACTATATAATAGTGACATGCACTCACAGTCATTTCCTCTTTACTTTTATTGTTCCACTTTTCTCACACGTTCCCACAGCAGTGCAGTACCAAAATAGTTATCTGATGATCTCAGGGAAAGGAAGGAACAGGTACAATGTAAACAGAACAAATTGAGGAAATTAATGTGTTCTGTGTCCTGTTTAATGTATGAAAGACTCATTTCCACTGTTGCCTTCAATGGTTGACAATAACAATGCAATATGATTCAGTGACAGATAGACTGACTGCCACTTCTATTTCAGGCTTTTCTGGAAGTATTTCCATAGTACCAACTGAGCAAAGAAATCTGGCAGGATGCAGTAGATTAGTAAATATTAGCAAGGTATGTACAGTTCATTGTGGATTCTTCCTACAATATAATGTCTTACTGCCACCCACTGCCTTGTTGTCATTCTCAGTCACTTGGGGTGGGAGATAGTATAGGAACAGTTAAATGAGACTGGGCAGCTTGGGTATCACAATAAAGAGTTCATGGGCGACTTCAGCCAACCCCATTCCCAAATCAAAATCAGAGCAAGGATTAAACCAAACACTTTCCTAGCTCTTTCTGTGTTAATAGACAGTAGACAGTATTGTCTATTGAGAAGTGAGAAAAATTAAGTTCTTTTTTAAAAAAAAAACAACTTGAGATAGTTATTAGAAGGGAAGCCATTTGTCAGCATGATTGAGCGCTGGTGGTGGAGTCGTTCCAGCTTGGAGATGGTGGGCTGCAGGTAAAAGTAAACTTCATCCAGAAGTGCCAACTGCATTATCCATCCCAGCCTCCTGTTGAGGTGCCAGTTTCACAGATGCCAATTCACCAACTTCACATGTTATCAATAAACAGCAGAAAACTCTGGATACTGCAAAGGCTAATGGTCCTGAAAGATTCCAGCCTTAGTACTAAAGACTTGTGCTCCAGAACTGTCTATGCCTCAAACCAAACTGTTCCAGATAGCCACAACACTGGCATCCATGAGTGATACAGGAAGTTGTCCTTGTATGTTCTGTCCACTTTAAGCAGGGCAAATCCAATCAGTCTACTCCCAGTCATCAGCTTAACAATTTGAATTTGATAATGACCATACAAATCGTGCTTGTTCAACAACAGCCTGCTCTTTGATGTTCAGTTTTGTGTTCTGCCAGGACTACTCAGCTTCTGATCTCCATTATAGCCTTGGTTCAAACATAGCAAAAAAAGAGGAGAGGTGAGAATGACTGCCCTTGACATCAAGGACATATTTCACTGAGTGTGACATCGGAGAGCCCTAGCAAAACTAGAGTCAATGGCAATTTGGGTAAAAATTCTTCACTGGTTGGAGTCATACCTGGTACAAAGAATGGTGAATCAGAGGGCAGCTGAGAGTCATCACAGCAGAATTCTGGGAGACATTGCCACAGTCATCATGACTGTACAGGAGATGTCTGCAGGACACCCTCTGTGAGATCGTGAAAAAGGGCAGTGAGTGGTTAAGAGTCATTGCAATGAAATTCTGGAAGGCATTTCTACAGTTGTCATGACTGTACAGGAGGTCAGTAAGAATCTGGTGTCAAGGTGTGGTTAAATCTGAAGCACTACACTAGAGCTTCTTTCCTTTCTCCTCTGACCAAAAGTAAAAGAAGACTGTGAAGAGGGTAAGTGGCAAGGTGAACGTGTACCAGGGAGCCCCCATTGAGAGTGGGTCAGTGTTGGAATGGAAATGCTGATGTCTTTGTTTGAGACATTTTGGCATGAGGAGGCTGAGCAGGGGTACAGGTAAGGGCTCTTTAACTCTCTTTCTGTCTAGACTGAAGGTAGTGGGGATGGTAGTTAGGGCAGTGATATGCTCCTCTTATAGGATATCAGGAAGACTTCTAGTGGGCTATACCTGTGAGAAGTGTGCCCAGCTGCAGCTCCTGTCAGAGTGCATTAGGGAACTGGAGCTGGGTGCACTCAGAACCATCCAGGGTTCAGAGAACATCATTCATAAGAGCTATAGTGAAGTGGTCACTCCTAGGGTGTAGGGTGCAGGTAGCTGACCACCAGGAGAGGTAAGGGGTGGGGAAAGGCAGATGTTGCAGGGTTCCCCCTGCAGCCATTCCCCTCAATAACAGGTATACCACTTTGGATACTGTTGGCGGGGGTGGGATGGCCTTTCAGGGGCTAGCAGCAGCATTCAGGTCAGTGTCACACTGACTGAGTCTGAGGTTCAGAGGGAAAGGGTACAGTCAGACAGAGCGATACTGATAGGAGACTCAATTGTGAGAGGGACAGACGGGAGAATCTGTGGCTGCAGAAGAGGCACCAGGATGGTGTATTGCCTCCCGGGTCCCAGGGTCAAGGATGTCTCTGAGCGGTTGCAGAACATTCTGAAGGGGAGGGTGAACAGCCAGATATCATTGCGCACATCGGTACAAATGACATAGGTTGACAAAGGGATGGGGTCCTGCGAAATGAGTATAGGGAGTTAGGTAAGGAGTTAAAAAGCAGGATCTCAAGGCTAATGATCTCTAGATTGATCCCAGTGCCGCCCGCCAGTGAGGATAGAAATACAAAGATAGGCCAGATGAATGCATGGTGGAGGAGCTGGTGCAGGGAGCAGGGTTTTCAGTTCTTGAATCATTGATATCTCTTCTGGGGTAGAGGTGACCTGTACAAGATGGATGGGTTGCATTTGAGCCAGAGGGGGCCCAATATCCTTTTGGGAAAAATTTCTTGCGTCACCCTGGAGGGTTTATACTAGTTTGGGAGGTGGGTGTGGGAACTGAATAAGAGAGGGACCATCGAGAAGTCAGGGGAAGTATATTAGCCACTGAGGGCAAATTTACTATTTAGGATAGCCAGGATCACAGTAAAGGGAAGGAAAAGACTTCTGGTTTAAAGTGCTTTTATTTCAACACACTCACGGGAACTGGGATATTATAGCCATAACAGAAACATGGCTGAGAGAAGAGCAGGACTTGCAGCTTAACGTTTCGGGATACTGCAGGCAAGAAGCTACAGTCATGACAAAAGTACAAGTAAGTGAGGAGGGGGAGTTGCCCTGTTGATTCGGGACGATATAACAAGAATGCTTAGAGAGGACATTCTCAAGGGGTCATCAAATGAGACCATATGGTTAGAATTGAGAAACAAGAAGGGGATGATCACTCTGTTGGGACAGCAAGAGAGACCCCCAAATAACCAGCAGGTACTAGAGGAGCAGATGTGCAGAGAGATACCTGTAGGAATAATTGAGTAATATTGATTGGAGATTTTAATTTCTCCGATATTGACTGGGGCACCCAGAGTGTAAAAAGCCCGGATGGGGTGGAATTAGTCAAATGTGTCCAAGAAAGTTTCCTAAACCAAAATGTAGAGGGGCCTACTTGTGAAGATGCAGCACTGGACGTCCCCTTAGGAAACAAGGTCAGGTAAGTGACTGAAGTGTCAGTCAGAGAGCACTTTGTGTTCAGTGACCATAACTCTCGGTTTTATTATAGTTATGGAAAAAGATAGGACAGGTCCACTGGTTAAGGTGCTAGGTTGGAGTGGGGCCAATTTTGGGGCTATTTGGCAGGATCTAACAGAAATCAATTGCTTGAGTCTGTTTGAAGGAAAAGGAATGACTGGCAAGTGGGAGGCTTTGAAAAGTGTAATATCAAGAGTATAGTCCCAGGGACAGTATGTCCCTGTTAGGGTGAAGGGGAAAAGCTGGCAGGCTTAGGGATCCCTGGCCGACGAGGGATAATGAGGCTCTGGTCAGGAAAAAGAAGGCATACATTAGGTTTAAGCTATCAGCTCAAATGAATCCCTGGATGACTATAAAAAATGTAGGAGCACACCTAAGAGGGAAATCAGAAGAGCAAAAAGAAGTATGAGAAGAAGCAGCATGGTGGCTTAGTGGTTAGCACTGCTACCTCGCAGCGCCAGGGGACCCAGGTTCGATTCCAGCCTCAGGTGACTGTCTGTGTGGTGTTTGCACATTCTCTCTGTGTCTGCATGGGTTTCCTCCCACAGTCCGAAGATGTGCAGGGTAGGTGGATTGGCGATACTAAATTGCCCATAATGTTCAGGGATATTTGGATTAGACAAGGGAAATGCAGGGATAGGGGAATGGGTCTGGTTGGGATGCTCTTCGGAGGCGCAGTATGGACCTGTTGGGCTGAATGGCCTGTTTCCACACTGTAGGGATTCTATGATTCTATGATGAGTAAGGTTAAAGATAAACCCGAGAGGTTCTATAGCTATATTAAAAGTGACAGGATGGCTAGGGAGAGAATAAGTCCCCTTAAAGATCAGCATGGCCAGCTATATGTGGAGCCACAGGAAATGGAAGGGAAGATTTATTAACAAATATTTCTCCTCAGTGTTTACTGATGAGAGAATCATGGATGCTATGGAAATAAGGGAAACAAGTGGGGATGCTTTGTACAGCATACATATTACTTGAATGGAAGTGTTTGCACCCTTAAAGCACATTAAGGTGGATGAATTCCTTGGGCCTGATCAAATCCATCCATGGATGTTGTGGAAGGCTAGGGAAGAAATTGCAGAGACCTTTACAGAGATTTTTGCTTCATGTTTAGCCACTGGTGGAGTTCTGGAAGACTGGAGGGTGGCTAATGTTGTTCTATTGCTTAAGAAAGGTAGCAATGACAAGCCAGGGAGCTACAGGTCAGTCAGCCTGACATCATTGATAGGCAAGCTATTGGAAAGGATACTGAAGGACAGGATCAACCAACATTTGAATAGTCAAGGTATGATTAGGGATAGTCAGTGTGAATTTATGTTTGGGAATTAATGTCTGACAAATCTTTTAGATATTTTGGAAGAGCTAACTAAGAGAATAGATGAGGGTAGGGCAGTGGATGTTGTCTATATGGACTTTAGTAAGCCTCTGGCAAGGTCCAACATGGCAGGCTAGTCATGAAGGTTAGATCACATGGGATCCAGGGAGACCTAGCTAATTGGATTCAAAATTGTCTTGATGGCAGGAAATGGAGGGTGATGGTCAAAGATTGTTTCTCGGACTGGAGGTTTGTGACTAGTGGTGTGCCACAGGGGTCAGTGGTGGGACCTTACTTATTAGTTATTTACATAAATTATCTAGATATGAATGTGCAAGGCATGATAAGTAAGTTTGCAGATTATACAAAATTAGGAGGTATCGTTGATAGCGAGGAAAGTTAGCAGAAGTTACAGAGGGATCTTGATCAGATGAGGAAGCGGGCTGAGGATTGGCAAATGCATTTCAATACAGATAAGTGTGAGGTGTTGCATTTTGGAGAGTCAAACCAAGATAGGACTAATACAGTAAATGGTAAGGTGCTGAGGAATGTTGTGGGGCAGAGGAACATAGGAATACAAGTACACAGTTCATTGAAAGTTACGTCACAGGTAGGTAGGATGGTGAAGAAGGCATTTAGCATGCTGGCTTTCATCGGTTGAGGCATTGGGTACGGGAGTTGTGACATTATGTTAAAGTTGTATAAGTTGTTGGTGAGGCTGTACTTGGAGTATTATGTACAGTTTTGGTTACCCTGTTATACGAAGGACATAGTTAAACTGGAAAGTGTGCAAAGATGATTTTTGAGAATGTTGCCAGGACTAGTAGGCCTGAGTTATAGGGAGAGGTTGGCCAGGATAGGACTTTATTCCTTGGAACGTAGGAGATTGAGGGGTGACATTATTGAAGTGTATAAAATCATAAGGGGCATAGGTAGGATGAATGCATACAGCCTTTTCCCCAGGGATGGGGACTTGAAAACTAGAGTGCATGGGTTTAAGGTAAGAGGGGAAAGATTTAAGAAGGACCTGAGGGGCAAATTCTTCACATAGCGAGTGGTGCATATGTGGAATAGTCTGCCAGAGAAAGTGGTTGAGGCAGGAATAATAGCAATATTTAAAAAGTATTTGGATAGGTACATGGATGGGAAGGGTTTAGAGGTGTATGGACCAAATGCGGGCAATTGGAACTAGCTGAGTGTGCATCATGGGTCAGCATGGACTGGTTTGGACTGAAGGGCCTGTTTCCATGCTGTATTACCCTATGACTCTATGTTACACTTGTTGAAAGTTAATCATCTCACCACCAGAACATCACTGTAGATGTTTCTTTCAATAATGACTTTCTGTCCAATATGTGGTCAGAAATGGGAAACGTGCAGTGCCAAGCCATTAATGCCCACATCTCTACAATAAATTTTGCAAATTCAGTGAGATAATGGCAGGCCAGAACCCCACAATCTCCCACCCTGGTTCCACCTTCCTGCATATTGAGGCCATGATATGATCAATTAGTCATCCCTTTCCATCTTGAAACAGCCTGGGCTGCTATTATTTGAGTTCCAAGTGGGACAAGAAAGAGTTGGCCATACCTGATTTATTAACGACTGACGGAAGGCTGTTAGTTTGGTGTGGGGCATATCTCAACCTGCACTAATATCTGCGTGATTGAGACACTGGACCTAGGGCAGAGTTTGGGCTGCTGAGAGCTAGACCCTTGCAATCACCTTTCCCCAGGTGATCCTTCAGCCAGGTAGCCTTGGGCTGCTGTCCTGTCTCCAGCCATAATCTCTGCCAATCGCTGCTGAGTTGTGGAGGTCCCAGCCTCCGACTGCCTGGCTGTTATTGGCAGGCAGGACTTTCCGGTTTGGATGCTAGTTCTGAGAAAAAAAACCTGACAGCAGCTAATCAGCTGCCTGATTACTGGAAGATGCAGTACCATTTCTTTCCTTATTTTTGCTGGGGACTTTCTCACTTTCAGACTTAGCCGAAAAAAATGTTAAGATTCCACCCATACTTCTAGTTGGAGCACTTCTTGCACACAATTCTGTTTCTTTGCACAATTATAATTGCAGATAAAATATAAATTCCTAATTATCCCAAAAAGATATGTGGAATGTTTTTGTTTCTTTTCTGTTTCTACTCCATTATGTAATTATCATGAGAAATTACAATAATAATGAAGAAAAAGAAAACCCTTTTATTTAAAAAAAATCTTTTAAGTGAAACATATTTTTAAGCAAAATCTGGTTCACGAAGGCAAGCTCCAACAAATTTTGTTTTGCTTTTATTTTTTGATAACAGCTGTGAAAATATTTTCTGTGTCCTTAGTATTTTTAACACTTTTAAAGATGCACTACTAATCTTATCAATCATTCAGTCAGTTCGTCACATCGCTGGGACTGTAATCCTACAGGAAACCTGGCTATGCCTGTGTGATGATTGTAGCTTATGAAGGTATTCATTGTCATGGGGAAGGATCGGTGAAGTTTGGAAGGTATAGTCATTAAAATGAACACCATAAAACCATGCAACCTTAAAAGGTGATACCCAGAAGTTGTATGTCCTCATAAAATTCAAATGTTAGATCAAAATAAATTGCTATTCTTGTACTATCTGCACAGGCGTTGTTCAGACAAGTTGCTTGGCATCACTCCGATTTTACTTTCTTCAATTAGATGGTTGTTATCTGAAATGATGTTGTACGCAGTTGCACTCCCCATGTAGGAGACAAGCATTGACCAAAGCTTTACAGATGAAAAGGTAGCTGCAATGATGTGGGACCTGCTGACCCCTGTTCCTCAATTACAACGTGCACTCCAAAGAATAAAATTGACCAGTGGAAGTGATCATTAATAAAATTATAACATATGTGTTTACTTTGCATTAGAGAAGTAATTTTCATCAAAAGCTGGGGTAATATTGGATTTTTTTCCTGTGGTCATTGCTTAATAATGGTAAAGTTTACATTGGTTGATAATGCAAATGCATGATTGCAAATTGGCTGTTGCACAGTTCTATTTCAAATCTTAATGTGGTCATATAATTAAAATTTTGAGTTTTGCATGAAATTCGTCATGATTACACTACCACACTGGTAATTAATTAATGTTGGACATGCCTTTTAGTTCACTCTACTGGCTAAGATTAATAGACTTCCCATTTGCCAAACAACATCTGCACACCCTTGAAACTTACGGATAGTATTTTCTAAATACCCAGCAGGACTTTAATTGAGATTCAAACCAATATAAATCATACTCAGCTTTAATATACATATTTATGAAAACTCCACCTTTTGTAATACATGTTTTTGGGAAGCAGATTTCCCAAGATAAATTCAGGTTTTCTGATTTTGGAAGGAGCTCAATTTGCTTTCCAGGGAATTTCTTCTGGGTTCTCCCACTTGCCCACTGTAACTTTGGCAATAACCCAAGATAGTTGCCTGACTGGGGCTTCTACTAATTTTATGAAGTCATAATGTCTCAGAAAACACTTTGCACAAGTATTTAACCATTTGCCATTGAATCTCTTATTTTTCACTCTATTCTGAGTTGTTAAGGACAGGTAGTGGATCTCTTCTGGATATTTAAAGATGCCAAAAGGACAAATGGCAAACTCCTAAGTGATCATCCTTTCCATTTCAGTTGCATCCAACTGAATGCACATGTCTATGAAGCATTTGATTCTGGTGGAAGTGAACTCCACGTATTTTATATTTCAGATCTTTGCAGAGACAATATTAGTTTTGGTGCACGTAGAATTTTATTCATAACGCTTTCAAATATCTCCTTTATTCTTCAGCCTTGCTTATGATTTGTTACATTTATTTGAGTCCATACCTAGGCTCAACCCCTGACCGAGAACACTGAGCATCAATATAAAAAGAATCACGGAAATAAACACAGACTATCTAAACACTGTACACTAAACAAAGGGGCATTTCTGTTTTTTTAAAGTTACATTTCCTGTTGCAATATCATTTCTATAGTATTTTCATGTTTTTTCCCCTTTGGAGAACAGATTATCAGACCCTTGCCCTTTTCAATATGCTTGCAGAAATCTTCTGTCATCATTGGTTTTTAATGTCAATCTCTCTGTTTACTTTGTTAATTAAAGAGGAAAAGGGATCCAGTAAAGAGGTACAGCTCACCTAAAATAATTATTTAGGAACTCTTTCACTTTTATTCCCTAACCACATGTATGGCCCCTGACTCTTAAAGCATTGTGCATGCCATGCGTAAAGAGGCTGTGATTCAGCAGGAATGTGTGGTCTACCTATTCATTTTGGGCCTCAGATGTGGGGACTAGGTCTTAGTGACAGCTTTCATTTCTTAAATTATAACTTGTTTCAGTTGAACCTGGCACCTCGAGACTTTGAAAGTGTTAGTGCATCTATATCTGTTACCAACAGGCTGCAGACACCTTGTTTTCAAAGCAGAGCAGTTTATTCCTTTCAGTGCAAGCAGCAAATTGGCACATTGATAATTCCATATAACTATACCGCGTGGATAGCTTTTGTAATTTAAAGTGGTGGGTTCATGGGGTTGATGATGGGAGAGTAGATGGCTACAGAAGGAATTCCAGTTGTGAGATGAGCTTCATTCATTAACTTACTTATTTTCTTAGCAGGAAAGGATCTCTTAAACCAATGAACATTAATGAATCCTTCTCATTTGGTATGTCAGCAGTTGCAATGATAGCACACAAGCCAGTGCCCCAGCTGTATTTCTGTACATGAGACAACAGAGACTGGTAAAGCAGAGTATATGGAGTCATCCAAAACATCATTGTTGTGAAGGTAGTTGAGGAATTACTGTGCGTGGATCAGTTTGGAGGCGTACTACAACACACTTCAGAAAAGGCCTGCAATCCTTGCTGGCTTGCTGTGGTCACAGAATGAAGTCACCAGAAGAAAGCTAATTTAGTGTAATGGTAAAATGAAGAGATCTGTGTTGGGAGGAGGCTTGTAGGGCGGTTTCCTAGAGGTCAGGATTGGGATATTTGCTTTTCCTGATACATATTAATGACCTAGATCTTAATGTGCAGGGGAGAATTTCAAAGTTTGCAGATCATATTAAACTAGGAAGCATTGTAAACAGTGAAGGGACAGTACAGAACTTCAAATAGACATACGCATGTAGGTGGAGTGGGCAGATTATTGGCAGATGAAGTTCAATGTGGAGAAACATGAGGTACTTCGTTTTCATAGGAAGAACATGAAGAAAAAACATAAAATCTGGGTAAAATTTTAAGGGGTTGCAGAAACAGAGGGACCTTGGGTGTATATCTGCATAGTCATTAAAGGTGACAGGACAAGTGGAGAGAGCAGTTAATAAAGTATACAGTATCTTTGGTTTTATTAACCAGGCACAAAGTACATGCTGAATTTATCTAAGACCTCAGCAGGAGCATTGTGTATAGTTCTAGTCTCCACACTTTTGGAAGGAAGTGAACACATTGGAGGGAGTGCAAAAGAACGGTTTACAAGAATGGCCCTAGGGATGATAAACTTCCGTTACAAAGAAGTTGGAACTTTTCTTCTTGCAGACTATAAGGCTAAAAGAATATTTGATAGACATGAAGAGGTTGCACAATGTGGATAGTCAATGACTTCATACTCATAAAAAGATTGAGAACAAGACGGTAGATTTAAAGTGATTCAAGAATCAAATGTGATGTTGCAATAAGTCTTTTTACACAGTGAGTGGTTTGAATATATTATGCATTTTCTGGAAATGTGATGGAGACAGGTTCAATCAGGCCCTTGATGGTTATTTGAATTGAAATGTGCAGAGGTATGAAGGAAAGGCAAGAAATTGGCAATAAGACATACACATTGGATAGCCAGTGAGGACCTGATGGATTGAATGGCCTTCTTCTGCTCTGTAACTGTTCTATGAATCTGTAATACAAGAAATGTCATCAGAAGAGGCCACTGCCCTTGTTCCAAGAGAGATATTGAGCCATACTTCCAGGATCCTTGATGCGATGTGCTTTCCTATGTGTTAGCCACATAACATATACCTCAGAAACTTGAGTTTTCACTGAGTCACATAAATTGGAATTTTGTTAATGACTAACTACCTATATCAATATGACATCCTAGACGTGCTTGTACATTTGGCTTACAAGCTTACTCATACTGTTGTTTGATTGCATATCAAGTTGTCTGGCTGACTAATTGTCTGTTTGTCTAACTGCTGACTGACTAACTGGTCACGGAGATAACAAGATGGAGAACTTTTACACCAGAATGCCATGCTGCCAAATTATCTGGCTTTTAAGGTAAACTGCCTTTTCCTTGTCAGTCTACTCCTCTCATGTCTGTATCTACAAATCTGCTCACCTCCCTCCCCACCACCTTGTCTTTAGCGTAAATACCTTTTTCCTAGATGCTATCAATTCTGATGAAGAATCACTGGATGAAATATTAAGTTTGCTTTCGCCCCATAGAGATCAGTACAAAAGTTCGATATACCTTTCTCCAGGGAATTATTGCATCCTCTTAACTGAAATAAAACAAATAACTGTAAATGCTGGAGGTCTGAAACAAAAACGGAAGTTCTTGGCAAATTTTTGGCAGTATCCATGGGGAGAAAGCAGAGTTAATATTTTGAAACTCTTCATCAGAACTAATAGCATCTAGGAAAAAGTGATATTTATGCTGAAGACAAGGTGATGGGGAGGGAGGTGAGCAGATAGGTGGAGACAGTTATGAAGGGGGTAGACAGATGATGGAATTATTGACAATGAACTGGGACAGTAGATAACCTGAATAAGTGATAATGAGAGCTGAGAGTAGGAGAGAATGGGTAGGTTGTGCTGAAAGCAACCAATATCACGACAGGATAAGGATGTGCGGGAATGGTTAAAAAACATAGATACACAGAGTCCGGCTCTAAAGTTACCGAACCCGAAGTTGAGAGCTAGAGGCTGCAGTGTCCCCAAGCAGAAAAGGAGATGCTGTTCTTCAAGCTTGCACTGAGGCTCGTTTGATCACTGCAGCACACCTGTGACAGAAATGTTGGCATGGGAATATGGTGGTGTACTGAAGTAGCAGGCAACACAGAGGGGACTGAAGAGATGATAAATATTTGATAAGAGGTGGGGTTAGAAAAAATGAATGGAGTTGGAGAGAAGGGGAGGATATGAAATTTCCAGAGGGTTGTGAATATCCTATTTGCTAAACCACACAACCATCATTCAACCTACCACCCTGTCTCAATTCTTTTCCCAATATCTATTCAGCAGATCACATTCTCTAGGTCATTAGAAGTAAGAAGACACCAGAGAATGGAAAGCCCACTTCACCTTAACAGCATTCACAATAATCAAATGACGTTCTGTTCACTTCACAAGTCAAAAGCTCTTGATATCAATTTCATCAGCTTTACCTTGGCAGCAATTTTCAAAGACAATATGTCTTCTGCTGCCTCAGTGCAACTAATTTTTATCTAATCTATTACTTCTATGTGCTGCTTCTTATTTCACTAAAATAGTTGGCTGTAAACATTTTATTCAGCCTCTAGGACGGCTCATGGAAGCTAATTCCTAAGATTGCTGAGCCTCTATTGCAACTACCTGTACAGCACAACAGTTTGAGATGAAAATTGCATTAGCCCTTATCCTGTAGCCCTATCCTTGTCATTCCGGAAATATTATTGAGTATTACAGAACTTTCCACACCCTATCTATGCTTTTATAGTACAGTCACAACACTGGCATCTGCTCAACAAAGTAAAAAACTGTCCAGGTATATCTTGTACGTGAAAACTCTAACCCAGCTCAATATGAAAACGAAAAGTGTTATCAACAGTGTTATCAAGCAGCACTTGCTTAACAATAACCTACTCAGTGATGGTCACATCATTTCATTGCAGCAGTGCATATTATCCAGAAGATACACTGCAGGAATTCACCAAAGCTCCTTCCAAACACAAGACCACAACCAACTAGAAGGACAAGTGCAGGAGGTACACAAGAACACCACCACCTGCAAGTTTCCCTATGAACCACTTACCAGCCTGATTTGGAAATATATCACTGTTTTATTTTTCAGTGTCCTCAGGTCAAAATCTTGGAATTCTCTCCAAAGCTAGATTTTGTGGATCCACCTAAAGCAAATGAACAGCAGTGGTTCAAGAAGGAAGCTTACCACGACCTTCACAAAGACAATTGGGAATGGGAAATAAATGTTGGCCCAGCTGGCACACCGCATCTATGAGTGAATAAAAAAAAAACATGCATCACAGAATTCAAACAACCATGATGCTGACTATAAGCTAGTGGCAACCTGTACCAAATGTTCCACCAGATGGAGGCACAACTGTTAGCAGCAACTACTCATCCTTCAATATCCTCCGGCATGATAGGGATCACAGTATGGATTCTCATTCTCAGCCTTTAGGTCATGTCTTGCAGGACATATTGTTCCAAGTCTGAGAATTTTATATTCAACCATTTGTTGGGTTCTTCCAGTTGCAAATGGCATGTGATAAATGTGAAACTTTACCACCTTTAGAGTAGTTTCCTATTTCCGATTACAAGGGATGGGGTGATGTAAGGGTTGGTGCGCTAGATGCTGCTACCAATTCCTTTTCTTAGCGTTGAAACTTCTAGTTGATTCATACCACACTGTAGTTTTATTTCAGCTGCAAACACTGTAGACTACAGTTTGTTCTACTTGTTAATCTTGGCAAAGAAATATGACTGAGTGTAAAGTACTCAGTTTGTCCCTTACATGTTCAATTACCAACGACTGTTGCTAATCAAGGAAAATGCATCCTTTCGAGGTTCCTTTTGTTGCCTTCTTTTTAAAACCCTCATAAAGGGTTTAATTATTTTCGTGTGGGAGATAGCAAATTTCTGATGGTCCCGGGTATACTTGACATTTTTTCTAGTAGTCAAGATGCTTTTGTCTTCCTTCATGGTTTTGCTAACCTAGGCAGGAGAGGTAAGGGAAGCAGGATAGCCGCGCAAGCATATTTGATGGTGATGAACTGGCTCAGGACTGACTGACTCTCTTTAAGCTTTAGCATTCTATTTTTTAGTTTTCCTTACTCTTAAATTATTCAAAACGCACTGGATCATGGCGCACTTGAAAAAGCTTTTCACTGTTTTTTACTGTTCTTCACATTGTAAGATATATGTGGCAATAAATCATTCATTCAATCATTCCTTGATTTTAGTAATTAAATCTCTCGAAGCTTGGTGAGACAGGATGATGTCTGCAGCCTTGGTGGAACTCCAAGGATGGTAATGTAGGACCTTACATTCTTATATTTGTTTTCCGTTGTTTGTCTCATGCAATAATATTTTCTTGGGCAGTTATATTTGCACCTGCAGTGTTTGTTGTGTGTTGATTTGGAAGTTCAATTATGTTTATGTACAGATTACCTCTAATTTATGTAGCTTTTTCAACATAATAGCTAATTATAAATATTAAAACAAAGTTATTTGGTAGATTAAACTAATCACTTTATAAAACTTATAAAGTGGGAGCGCAGGGCAGTGGAAGCTGTAACTAGTATAAATGAATTTGCAGCCTATGTTCCAAACTCCCATTAAAAACCGAAAGAACTGCAGATGCTGTCAATCAGGAACTAAAACAGAAGTTGTTTGAAAAGTTCAGCAGGCCTGGCAGCATCTATGAAGAAAAAATCATAGTTAACATTTTGGATCCGGTGACCCTTCCTCAGGGTTCTGACTTGATCCCATCCTCACCAATCTACATGTATCAGGTGCTTTTCTCGGTGACAGTATCAGGAGGAGTGATCACTTCCTCAGGTTCTGAGGAAGGGTCACCAGACCCGAAATGTTAACTCTGACTTTTTCTTCACAGATGCTGCCAGACCTGCTGAGCTTTTCCAGCAACTTCTGTTTTTGTTCCAAGCTCCCATAGTGTCTTACTAAATCTCTCCTTAAGTGTATGGACAAATATAGTAATTGCTTGTTGGAAAGTAATACTTTCTGTTGCAAGCTAAGTGTGATTTTCTTTTATCAAAGGAGTGGTCTTGGTCTCCTATCTGGGGGTGTGGTGTGGAGGTGGGTTAATAGAGCTACAACACTTATTCTTAAAACTTTGCTCTTTGCAAGTGAAGTCCTTACTGGGTGTAAAGGATTGTAGGTCACCCCTTCAAATGTCTTCCTTTTTTTAAAAAAAAATGTCAGAAATGTGTACTGCACAATTTTTGGCGTCAATCATTGAACAAAGAGTCTTTATTTGTGTAAAATGCATTAAACAATTCACCCAATGTTCTGTAGTTTTCCAGAGCAAGAAAGTATTGAAAACAAGCGAGTATTGCAACATGCAAAAGAAAACACCAATTCGTTGTAACAAGTATTGAAAAAAATATCCGGCCTTTCTTTGTGAGGATTTTGCAACTTTAGTACCATAGAATCATAGAGCGTCAAAGGATTCCTTTGGCCACTGAGTATGTGCTGTTAAAAATACACTACACGAGCTTGACTTACCCGCACTAGGCCTATAGCTTTGAATGTTATGAAAATAATGAATGTTATGACAAGTATGAATAGGAAAACAAGTTACAGATTGTTTAAAATATCCTGCTGGGTGGCATATGCATGCAGAAAAAGTGGGAAGATTTCAATTAAATAGACCTCTTCACACTCAATGTGTTGGGTTTTGGTTTGTGAAAACTAGCAGGGAAATAAGTTCAGGCAATTATTCTGGTTAATTCAACATTGCTTCATGATGCACTGTAATGGGCCTAGAATGTGCCTAGAGCATGACCTGATGGGTTATATGTGTGTTTAACCAAGGAGGATAACAGTCAAAACTGTCGCAAAACACACATGGACAAATGATCAAAGCTGTGCCAATAAAGCAAGGTCATAGATTTTTTTTCCAGGAAGACTATATTCCCTTGTTTGTAGTGATGTAAAGAAAACAGATCCAGACAAATTTTAAGGTAAAATAGTGCCTTGCCTCCCAATGCACGCTCATTTTCACTTTGGTCACCAGTGAAAGAACAAGACTGAAAGAACAGAGGAAGAAGTAGGAAGTTGAAGAAGTTAACAACAACCATTGAAGGAGAACACTGATAGATGATATTCACCACATGGTTAATTACTTTAGACTCCAGTAGTGAGACTATTTAAAAGCAATAATCAAAATTGAACATATTTCATTGGCTGCTCCAGTGACATAAAATGTCATTAAATCCCCTCTCCCATCTGTCTCCCAGGCAACTCATTTATAGCTCTCTCCAAACTTTCCCCCATTCTAATTAGTCAAACTATTTGATGTCACTTACTGATTATCTGTAGTTATACCTTTAAATCTCGATTTATATGAAATATAGTAGAAATGGCAGGGCAGGCAGTGTATTGCAGCAGTAGCATGAGCCAGCTAGTTGATGACTTTGTGATCCAGGGTAACATCATTTGTATTGTGTGTCTGCAACTCAAGGGGCTTTGGCTCTGAGTTGATGAACTGGAGTCGGAGTATTCGATACTGTGATGCATCAGGAAGGATAACTGGATATTTTGATCCAAAAAGCAGTCAGCTAGGTTTGTTACTTTAAATTTGGTCAATAGTCAGGCATAGGTAGGTGTGATTGCAAGTGAGGCAGTTATGGGTATCCAGAAGAGGGACTGCAGATGCCACAGTGCTTTTCCTGGTTCAAGGTATTTATGGTTTATATGGGCAAGAACAGTAATGCAGGGAGAATTACCAAGCTAACCACGGCACCATGGAGTGTGGGCCATTGATATAGGGAGTTAAAAAGAGGGTAATAGTAGCAAAGGATCATATAGTAGGGGCAGCTGAGACTGCAAATCCAGAAAGCTGTGTTGCTTCACAGTATTAATCATAACTCATTAGAGCTTGAAGGGATCTTAAATTAGGAGAGGAAGGATCCAGTTCTTGGGGCCAAATTGTTGGGTCCCAACAACATAGTTAGAACTAAGGAAGGGGTTCTGCCAGGGGAGTATGAGCATCTAGGTCCTGAATTAAAAGACAGAATCACAGAGGTAATGATCATTGAATAATCATCTGAGTCGTGAGCAAATTGGCAATGTGGAAATAAGACCAAAGCACTCATTCAATGCATGGCTCAAAACTTGGTGTAGGAGAGAATGGTTTTGAATAATGGAGTGCAGACACCAGTACTGTGGAAGTTTAGAGTTGCACTGCTGGGATGGATTTAACCTGAGATAAAAGGCACTGCAGATGCTGGAGAATCCAAGATAACAAGGTGTGGGGCTTCTGATGAAGGGTCTAGGCCCGAAATGTCAAGCTTTCCTGCTCCTATGATGCTGCTTGGCCTGCTGTGTTCATCCAGCCCCACACCTTGTTATCTTGGCTTTAACCTGAAGTGTGTTATAACTCATGTCCCGACAAGTTATGTCAAGCGGACAACAGAGATGGCTTTAAATTAAAATAGGGGAGTGGAGTTGTGGAGCAATTATGTGCAGGGAGATATGGAAAGTTAAAGAGAAAGATTATGGGAAAATGATACAAGGGAAAAAAAACAGACTGTGATAGGAAGTAATGGCAGGTCAATCAGAAAATGTAGAAGGTCTTTTGGCAGAGTGGGTATCTGTCTGAGATGAGACAAAAACAGATATGAAAGCAAAACTATGAGGAGGAAACCAAAAGCCTGAAAAGTGAGTGAACAAAAATTTGGCAGATACAGTGTAGTGTGGGAACCTTGGTTAGAAGAATAGGAAATAAAATGATTAACTAAATGCCAAGAGATTACAGAATGCGATGGATAGAATGTCCTTGTATATGAATCACAAGAAGTCAACATGTAGGACAGCAAGAACTTAGCAAGGCAAATGCAATGTTAACCTTTACTGCAAAGTATGAAAGTAACGAAAACCATGATACAACTGAAAGGCATTGGAGAGATCCCACTGAGGGTACAGTGTATAGTTTTGGTTAATCGCTTAAGGAGGATAGCTTTGCATTGAACCTGTTCAGAGAAGACTCGCCAGGCCAATTCCATGGATGAGGGACTCATCTTCAGAGTAAAGGTTCACCAGGTTTGGCCTATATTCACTGCAGTTTAGAAAAATTTAAGGTGGTGTTATTGAAAAACCAAAGAGTGTGAAAGGTCTTGACAGCAGCTTGACTTCTTAATACTCTTCAGGAGCAGTAGAAATGTCAAATAGCATACACAAACATCTGTATTTGCCAAATGGCATCCAGAAAGTCTTTACAAAACTGTTGCTTTCAAGTAGCCTTACTTGCCAGTAACCATCTTTCATTTCGAGGGTATAAACACCTTTGCCTTGGCAAATTGTGGCAAATTTTCTTCAATGGTTAACATGGGTTAGTAAAATTTCTTCAAAGATTTATTGTGATTATTTGGATCAATGCATTCTCTGTTTTCCAGGTTTTGTTTTTACCTAGTTACTATGCTGCTAATCCAGTCTGTGAGAATTGCCACCTTCTTGGTTATTGTCTTCTCTTCCAGCTCTTCTATCTTGGTTTTTAGGCTGCGCTTCAAGGTAGCTAGGCTATCTCCTTGGCAGATATGACTCCCTCCCTTGTGATTTGGTTTCACACTCTCATTCATTTCAAGATAATACTCACTAGGAAGACATCAAATCCTTGTAAAAATATCTTATTTTTTATGAACAGAATGACATACCGGACTCTAAAATGCTGAAATACGTCATGGCACATGTAAAGTTATCATTTCAAGATTTTGAGTGGATTTTGTTTAATATCTACTGTCTAGAACTCCAGACCTTCATTCTTCCCATTGCATTAGGATTAGTTTGACATGTTGTCATGTGTATTTTTCCACCTTATATGCTCAACCTTTCCATTGAGGATTTCATTTTTGGGGTCAATATCTTGGATAGCTTTGCACAACTAATGAAAGCCCTACCAGACCAATAGGCTACTCTCTCATTAGAGAGAGACAATTGGTGGGTCTTTAACCTGAGGGTCATCACACTTCAAGTATGGGAGAAGTTGAGAAGGAGGGTCCTTCATGGTAACCTGAGCCAATGTGCGAATTAAACCCACGCTGTTGGCATCACTGCATCACAAATCTGCCATCCACCCAACACAACTAACCCGACTCCCTTGTGAAAGTAATCGCATTGTTTGAAGTCGCAATGTTTATCTGACACTTTTCATTCACTTCATGCTCTCCTTCAGCAGTCATTCTTACAATGATAACTAAGTATCACCTTTAAAACTGACAACACCTTTTGTTGCATGATATAAAGTAATTAGTCAGAATCACTGACTGACATCTTTCCACCAGCCATCTTTATAAGCTTGCATCTTTATAGGATTGCTTCTTTCCAGCTGAACATTTGCACACAAGTTGATTCAGCTTCCAATAGTTAGAGCACCATAATCCTATAAAAACTCAGGAAACCTGAATGGAAAGGAACATCATTTATTGGTGAAAGCCAAAATAGAGTCACTATCTGTGACACACATAGCCTAGTCCCAACCCAGAACTGACAGTTCTGCAGACCCATTCCTAGATCTGCTTTATAAAGGGGTTAGGTGATATGTTCCAGTTGGACAGGCCATTGCCTGTTGCCAAGGGAACTTATACTCAATGAGCTCCAATAGGAGTTTAATTAGTGACTCCCCATGGGGGCATCGTAAGGGTTTTCACAGTTCTCAATGCTGGACATGCTTTATTTTCTTTTATACAATGCTCTCAGCAATATTTATGTTTTGTCCACTGATCTTTGATCCTTGATTTGTCTGTTGGATTTTCTGCAAGTTTTTCTACATTTTTCCCCCCAATACCTTGTTCCCATATGTTGACAGCGTTTTTGAGAGTAGGATTCCCCTCTCTCAGTAGACATGAGCCAATGGAAATACCTCTTATGATTAAGATAATCCCTCTCTGTAAATAGATCATCCTTCAGTTGTCCAAACACTCAAAATTCATATTGATGTAAGACTGTGGCCATACTGATCTCCCTCCCTCTCCCCATCAGCTCTGATGTGAAACAAATACCATTCTTAATAACATTAATGTGGGGTTCAAAGCTTGTCTTCAAAACTTTAAAAAGTCCCTGCAATCTGGCTTTTCTACTCCCCTCCTTTATAGGTCAGTACAGCCCTTTCACTGCATTGTTGCAATGCTTACTTGCTCAGGGTTTTGTAAGTTAAAGATGTTCCTAATTCATAGCTATGCCGTTGAGTGTGGAAATGAAATAAAATTCTGTTTCCTGTCTCTTTTCATTTCCACTGCAACAGCTTTACCTAGTCAATCTCTGATTCTTTCCTCTCCTCCCTGGACATCTGTGTTTTCATTTCTGGGGATAGCCTGGCCACCAATATCCATTACTCCCACAGTTACCTTGACTATACATCCTCACACCCTGCTTCCTAAAAAAGACTCCATTCCAATCTTCCAGTTTCTCAGTCTTGGTCATATCTGTTCTGATGATGCCTACTTCTTCAGGGGGCTTCAGAAATGTCACCCTTTCTCCTCAGCTGAGGACACTACTAGAAACATTGTCCCCTCCCTTCCCTTGTCAGCCTTCTGCAGGGATCGTTTCTTCCACAACACCCTGGTCCAGTCCTCCTCTACACCCAACACCTCCCCACAACCCACAACGGCACCTTCCTACGCAATCGCAAAAGGTGCAATCCAGTTTTCCTCCTCCATCCTCACTATCCAAGGGTCCAGACATACTTTTTAGGTGAAGTAGCGATTTACCTGTGCTTCATACAGTCTAGCCTATTGTATTCACTGTCCACACAGTGAACGTCTCTACATTAGGGAGACAAATTAGGTGAAGTAGCGATTTACCTGTGCTTCATACAGTCTAGCCTATTGTATTCACTGTCCACACAGTGAACGTCTCTACATTAGGGAGACAAAACGTAAGCTGAGTGATCGCTTTCCCAAACGCCTCCACTCTATTGGTAAAAATGACCTTCAGCTCTCAAGTTGCCTGCCACAATACACCACTGTATTCCCATGCCAACATTTCTGTTTCTGGCCTGGTGCGGCACTGCAACGAAGCTCAATGCAAGCTGGAGGTACGACACCATATCTTCCACCAAGGTACTTTATAGCCTTCAGGACTCACTGAGTTCAACAACTTCAAATCATGAATACCCATGTTCATTAGCCAACCCCACACTCCCAAATCCTGTCCTGCACAGCCAACCTGTTTTCAACTATTCACAGGTTCTGGTCTCACTTATTCAGCATTTACTTATTCCCTGGCTAACTATCCTCAATCCCATTGTCTGCTTTCCTTTTATTTCACTCTCTGGGAATCCGCTGTATCTATTTGTTTCACTCTTTTCCCCCGACCACATATCCTACCATCAGCATCAATACAACCCTTTCCCAACTGCTTTCAGTTCTGATAAAGGGTCGCTGGACTCAAAATGTTAACTCTGCGTTCCTCTCCACAATGAGTGTCACCAGCAATATTTGTTTTTGCTTCAGATTTCCAGCAGCTACAATTCATTGTTTTGTTATATGAGAGAGAATTATCATGGATTCATCAGAGGAAGACACAGGAAAATAAAGGAAAATCTCAGCCTAGGTTAATCATATTAGGCAGTGATTAACATACTGCCCGCACCACCAAGATGGTTCTGTCTGTCTCAGCATTTCATTTTCCACTTGAGAATCCAGCAGCTTTCTGGATTCAGAGTTGAGTTCAATGATTTTAGGGCCTGAGCACTTTCTTCCGTGTCCTTTACCCACCCCAAAACATGAGGCCTTGTTATCACATGGATAGTTTTCAACACAGCCTGCCCATTAATTTTGGCACCTGTTAGTAGCTTTTCTCCATCCTTGACACACCATTATCTGTTCCTTTGTCTGCCCAACTGTCTTTCTCTGCCTCTTGGGTCCGTCTCCATCTATCCTCTGACTTCATTACCCCCCTCCCTCCACCCTGTCTTCAGCATATATACCACCTTTTCTAACCTACAATCAGCTCTGAAGAAGGGCTCACTGGACTTGAAACATTAACTCTATCTTCTCTCCACACATGGTGCCAGACCTGTTGAGTTGCTCACAGCAATCTCTGTTTTTGTTTCAAATTTCCAGTATCCATGGTTCTTTATCTTATTTGATTCTGCCTATTGCCTGCTTATTAGCTCATTCAGAGCTAAAAAGCAGTTCATAGGGAGGTTTCTCACACTATCGGGCACCTCGACACTGGCATACCAAGATGCTGCTCAGCACCTTCTGGCTCCTCAAGGCCTCCTATCGAAGTCTGTTCCAAAGAGGAGGCAGTAGTGAAAAGTTAAGTCCTTTTTTTGAGTTAATGGGAGAAGGGAATTGGATGGGGGCAGAGCAAAGTAATGAGGCAAGGGTTCACAGGCCACTGCCTTGCCTGCCATCCATGCTTCCGATTGACGCCACAATGGGGTAATTGTAGCCCCTCCATAAACAAGGCCAATAGATTGCTCTGGTTCTCCAATTGGCAAAATGGGAGTGGGGTGAAGTGATTTGAGTGGTCATTAATTGACCACTTAAGGTGCTTAATTGCTGAGAAGTGAAGAAAGTTACACCTGGACGTTCTTGGTTATATTTAACTACCAAGTGGCAAGAAAGGGATCTGTTTCTTTCTTTCCAGGGCAAACCTTCCTTATCACTAAATCTCACATCATCTCTAGGGAGGGATAATTTCTGCCCATCATTATGTAAAGCAGCGTATAGTTTCTTAATATATAATTTACCAATAATTAGAGTCATAGAGATGTACAGCATGGAAACAGACCCTTCAGTCCAACTTGTTCATGCCAACCAGATATCCTAAGTTAATCTCTTCCTTTTTGCCAGCATTTGGCACATATCCCTGTAAACCCTTCCTGTTCATATACCCATCCAGATGCCTTTTAAATGTTGTAATTGTACCAGCCCCCACCACCTTCTCTGGCAGCTCGTTCCATACACGCACTAGCCTCTGCGTGAAAAAGTTGACCCTTACATCCCTTTTAAATCTTTCCCCTTTCATCTTAAACCAATGCCCTGTAGTTTTGGACTTGCCTACCCTGGGGTAAAGACATCAGCTATTCACCCTATCCAAGTCCCTCTTGATTTTATAAACTTCTATAAGGTAACCCCTCAGCCTTCAACGCTCCAGGGAAAATAGCCTCAGCCTGTCCAACCTCTCCCTATTGCTCAACCCTTTCAACCCCAGTAACATCCATGTAATTTTTTTCTGAACCCTTATAAGTTTCACAACATCTTTCCTAAAGCAGGGAGACCAGAATTGAACACAGTATTCCCAAAGTGGCCTGTACAGCCACAACATGACCTCGCAACTCCAATAGTCAATGCATAGATCAATAAGGGCAAGCAAACCAAATGCTTTCTTCACCACCCTGTCTACCTGCAACTCCACTTCCAAGGAAAAATGAACCTACACTCCTAGGTCTATTTGTTCAGCAACACTGCCCAGGACTTTACTGTTAAGTGTATAAGTCCTGCCCTGATTTGCCCTACCAAAATACAGCACCTCACATTTATCTAAATTAGGTTGTTTGAACATATCAAGGACCCAGTAATCTCACCAAAGCTAGACCAACCAGCATACAATCGAACGGTCCACTTTACAACTTACTAATTAATGAACTTACAATATACTGAATAAAACAACTTACCTTGTTAATAAAGGTAGTTCTTCTCACTTCTCTTTTCACATTCATTTCTTGGTTCCATTTATAGATTAAGCCAACTACAAGATTGCGAGTTGACCAGTTCTGGTAGAACCTGAACAAATCATAGTTCAACCAATTTTTGATGAACAAAAGTTGCTTGATGATGTTATTAATGACTTCTTCCATCACATTTTTAATCAGAGTGGAACTTCACTAATTATATTTGCCCTTAAATTTCTGTATAGGGCATACTTGGAAACCTGAAGAAAGTTGACTAGATGCCACTATAATCACTGAATAAAAGGTAAAATTGTAATAGTCACAGAGGACCATCGGGCTGTCCTATCATTAGAAAGAAATGACTGGTGGTGATTTAACCTAAAAGTCACCATGCCTCAGGTGAGGGAAGAGATTGAGCAGGAGAGTTCTTCATGGTAACCTGGACTACAGTAGTGGATGGATCTTCAACCCAATAGCCAAGACTTACTCAAGAGCCACCGATTTTGCTGTGTTCATTGTATTCAGCTGTTTGATAATATCATGTGAAATGAAGCAAATTTCCAACCACAATGTCATCAATATGTGGCAGAGAGGTTTCCGATCTCTGGATTAACCAACGTGCAGAAACATGGTCCTTGGTGCTCATAATATATGGTCCTTTGAAGAAATAGTAACATTTTATTTGTCAGTTCCATACAATACCAACTGAAAATAATTTGGTTTTTAAAATAATGATTTTAATTGCTGACAACTGTCAAAATTTGTAAGATAACAGATGCAAACAATTTCAAAACTTACAGATCACACAAAATTCTGAAATACACTGAACCATGAAGCTGAGAGTTAAGAAGCCTCGAAAGGACAGACAAGTTGGTACACTGGGTGGACACATGGCAGCAAACTTAATGTGGACACTTTGATAGGAAAATGAGAAAAGACAGTACAAATTAATGGGTACAATTTTAAAAGTGGCTGCAAGATCAGGTCAGCCCGAAGATATATGTACACAAATCATTGAAGATGGCAGAGCCAGTTGTGAAAGTGGTGAAAAAGACATACAGGCTCCTGTGATTAATAAATAGAGACATTGGTCAGCATTTACTTTGGCCCCTAGGAGGTGGAAAATGAGACTGAGGAGAACATGAAATCTTAAGGAACAATGTGATATCCTGCTGTTGGAGAGTTTTACAGATGGCAAGAACTGTATTGGACAACGTAGGCTGCAATTTGAATACACAATCCTGTAAGAGGCCGTTTTACCAGGTCATTGGCGTTTTGTATTTGTGATTGACAACACTACTGTATGGGATGTCTACAAACTAAATAAAACTGACCTCCTAACAGTAGCTGAAGGATTAACTTTTAAACAAAGATGGAACCACAAATAGGAAAGTCAGTCCTCTGGACTCAGCAATTACCTCAGTGGTTTCCCCTTATTCATCAGGAAATTTATTTTTTTTAAAGTTGTCTTTGGCTTATCTGCAGATGACAGTGGGTTTGCAGCCTGCTTCAGTAGTGCCTACCATTCCTGGTGTCATGGTTGAGAGTTCTGAGCCACTAACACTCTGTTTAGGCAGGCAACTCTCAGGGGAGGCTGAGGTCCTGAAGAGGATGACAATACCAGTTTAATTAGTTGGAACCCAAAATTTTGAGAATGACACCCTGTTGTCATCCTATTTGTACTGAAGGAGCTGCTTTCTTGGTCAAAGTTGAGCTCTGTGGCCAATTGACAAATCTCTGTCTACAGTGTATGAAAGCAATGATCTCATGATGAACCTTCACAAAACTTTGATTTGTCCTCAGTTGGAGTATTGTGGCAAATTCTACACAAAACGCCTACAGAAAGAAGCCTCAGAGATGCAGCAGAAATGATTAGGAGAATGGATGCAGGATGAAGTGCATTAGTGAGATGGATAGATTGGAGAAGCTGATACTGTTCTCCTTCAAGGAGATAAAGTTGAAAGGAGATTTGATCACTGTATTTTAATATTACCAAGAGTCTGGATATTGACTATTTAAGATTTTGAATGCACTGCCCGAGAGTACAGTAGAAGCAGATTCATTGTATTCTTACCAGGAGATTAGTTAAGCACCTGAAGAAATAAAGAAATGTTGGCCTACAGGAATAGGGTGGGAGCAATTGCACTAGTTGAATTAGTCTCAAAGAGAGCCAGCATGGACATGATGAGCCAAATGACCTTCTTCTATGTTTTAACCTCTCTTTGAGACTGTGATTCCATGACTGCTAAAATATTTAATGAAAGAACCGTTGTGGTTGGAAACATATGGAATATACGTTGCACAGAGCATCAACAAGCTCAAGGTAACAAACAACTTATTCATTCGAATGAAATGCAAATATTTCAAATATTGTATGTGAAGTCAATTGATTGATAGCTCATTGGTTCAGAAGCCTTAAGTTCTCATGGTTACATCAAAAACTTCTCAGTTCAGGTAGCTTTCTGAAATTGAATCTTGAATTCTGTGAACCAACATAGGAAGGACTTTGCCACAGTCATAGAAACATAGAAGATATGAGCAGGAGGAGGCCATTCGGCCCTTTGAGCCCGCTCCACCATTCAGCATGATCATGGCTGATCGACAAACTCAATCGTCCAATCCTGCTTTCTATCCTCCTTTGCTGCATGCCTCTTATCTAAAAAAATGTTAATGATTCAGTTTTGAAATTATTCATTCATCCAGGTACTTTAGTAGAAGGGAAGCCTAGGTCTACACTGCACCTTGAGCGATCAATTACTTCCTGATTTCACTTTTAACTATCCTGGCTACATGCTATGATTGAGCTATCTGTTTCTGTGCTTTATAAATATATGTATTTTCTATGTAACTAATTTACTTGCACATTGGTGCCTATTAGTTTCAGTTTGAAACTATTTTGGACGAGGCAGGAAAATTTGATTTGCATCCAAGTTGGTCTCCAGTGATATTATGATTAAGGGGAAATTGTTAGTTCAATCACATACAAAGTACGTAGAAAAAGTAGAAAAAGAATATGCATAGTTTTCCAACTAGTTAACTTACTGATCAGATATTTCTGTGCACCTCCAATATCAGACGTGTGATCTCAATTGGTAAGGATCTGCAAGCTCAAAATCATAAAATTTAATTGGCGGCATTTAGTTGAAGGAGAAATGCACTATGTCAGAAATAATCTATCAACCTGAGAAGGAATCAGGCAAAGTTATTGCTTTAATAAAAAAAAGTGGGTGAATAGACGGAGGTTTCCGTAATTTGTGACACATGACTGACATTGCACAAGCTGATGAACCTCCGTTATCCATTAAGCCCTTTAGGATATTTCTGTGAGTTGCGACAAAGTCTCATAAAAATGTGGGACTCACTTCTTCTTTTCAATGAGCAATGTCTGAAAATGAGATATTGTTACAGAGAAAGCAAACATCCTGCTGAAACAGCTGAAATAAACCTAAAGATCCACCATACAAATGTCTGAGAAAGTTTAAACCAACTTTACTTCACAGCAAAAGAAACAAAAAACTGCTGGGATTGATAGTAATTTGGCAGGCTTTTACTGTCAGGCTTCACTTGAATGCTGATTCTCACCTGGGTGAAAAATGGCAGCTGTATGCCTAGGAGAAATGAAGATTGGCCAGTCCACAGTGTACACACAGCACCAACAGAAAACTATAGAAGAGACCTGCGAATTTTATTGACAAGAAGAGAGACTTCTTAAATTGTAGTTCAAATATTAATATCTTTACAACTGCAATGTTGTTATTCAAGAACCAAATAATAAAACTAGAACAAACACATTTACGGAGTTACATCCAGCACTATTTTATTGACACAAATAAATGTACATTTATCATTTTCATTAATCTACTATCTGATGGTGCCTTTGGACACTTTAACTGTTCTGACCTGATGGTTTCTTTGCAGTTGCAAGGATTTTTTTGGTCATTTATATTTTTGTTATTAAAATCATGACACAGTGTCTTCAAAAATTTGACTGTATACATTTTTACATATTTACCCTATGCAAACAGCTTTTCTTCCTTTACAATCTCTTGAGCTGCCAAGAAACTAGCATAATATGGCTACCTGAGATAACAATGTGCAGAGATGGATGAACACAGCAGGCCAAGCAGCATCAGAGGAGCAGGAAGGCTGACGTTTCAGGCCTAGATCCTTGCTACCTGATGATTTCTGCCACATAGCAAATGTATAATTTGCATCTCTGTTCTTTCTTCCTCACCTTCTGCGTTGTTCTCTTCCTGACATTTCCAATTAGACAACGTTGGAACATGGCAGAGTGCTTTTTAATGAAATGCCTTTCAACAAATGATTCCTCTTATTGATGAATTTCTCAATGTAAATCAGATTCAAGCAGGGCTGTCAAATTTAGAATATCTGTGAGTAACTTAGTCCTTTCACCCTGAACCTGAATGATGCAAGCTATGGTAAGAAATTTGCAGAAATCAGTTGAGCTGTCTGGCAAATCACTTCTTGACTTTGAGAACAAAAGGTTGCATTTTCTAACCAAGTGTTTGATGGTGAGATGAGATTCTCACTAGTGAGTGGCAAGAGACCTGTTAACATGGATTATCACTCATCAACATCCTTATTATTACTTAATTGCACCTTATTAATATGTAGTCTACCATCTCCCACATGCTGGATTGAAACTAGATGCCAAGAATCCTAACTTGGTAACTCCAGCTTGCGATTTGCACCTCCCCAAGCCTCCATTATGGACACCTGCACCAACACCTCAGGGCATGCTCCATAGACAGTGACTGCATGCACCCTACATACATTGGCATCTGACACACATTAGCCTCTCTGCATTGTCATGGGATATATCCAATCTAGTCACAGTACACTTCTGTACTTCAATGCTGCACTTTGGAATGCTCCAGCGCCTTTGACTGAAAGGCTACTGCAAGGACACTTTGTGTGCAAGGATTGACACCCAGCTCATGGATTGAACCGGTCTACATCTCAGGGCTGCTTTTTCGGTCTCTTAGCCATCACCAACATTGTACCTACTTCAATGCTCACAACACCCTTCCTTATCTTTTGGCAGTT
Source organism: Ginglymostoma cirratum (assembly GCA_024137785.1). Classification (NCBI taxonomy): domain Eukaryota; kingdom Metazoa; phylum Chordata; class Chondrichthyes; order Orectolobiformes; family Ginglymostomatidae; genus Ginglymostoma; species Ginglymostoma cirratum. The sequence continues at coordinate 49,497,718 of JAHRHZ010000014.1, forward strand.
TACATTGTTTTTTGTACCTTGTCCCTTCATTCAGACCATAGAGCCTCTCAGTACTGCCTTGCCATGCTGTTTAGCATACACACAAAGCCAGGCAGTTCGTCATGGTTGTCAGTGGTCATCAGGCAAGGAGTTAAATGTGCTGCTGTACAGCACAGTGCCATGTCAATCTTCCAACTACAGCATACACTACAGCAGTCAATATAGCAAACATGGTACATGTGCACCAACCAAATGGTCATGACCCAAAGTTGAAGGGGAGTAGTCCTGAGTCAAGTCAAGAGGGGCTGCTATCAGTTATGTGTTCTTGTGGGATGGTTTTGTGGTTGATATAAATGCTGAAGTTCTTGCTGAGGAGTTATGTATGAAACTATTGTTCGCTGAAAACTATAGCAACATCTTCTATTTTAATCGCAGTTGTTTGCTCGAGAATTTGAAGCAGACACAATGAACCTTATGTGCTGTAATCAACAGACTCCAAAATCTTTCTGGGATGCATTGACTTCCAGCGTTGGTAATCTTGGGATGATCAGAGTGAAGTAAAATTTGAGGTTGGTTGCCTCGCTGAGCTGGTTCGTTGTTCTGCAGACGTTTCGTTACCGTGCTTGGTAACATCCGCACTGAGGATGTTACCAAGCACGGTAACGAAACGTCTGCGGAACAACAAACCAGCTCAGCGAGCCAACTGACCTCAACACCCACAACCCGAGCTACAGGTCTACTCCAAAACCTTGAAGTACAATTTCTGAATGACAGAGTATTTTACAGCGATTGAAGGAATATGCTGGTGATCTTCCTGCCGTATGTCTGCTGTGCTTATGAAGGGAACACCATGATCACACGGATCTCAAAATTCAGAACATATTGGAATAAAAAAAAGTTTAAAGATCTGAGACAACTTTATAAATAATCTTTGTCTTGTGGTATAGGCGTCTTCTGTACATCTTTGAATTAGGTAAATTGATTTGGCTTGTATTGTTTTGACATTTGTTACAGCTAAAAACAAGACTGTTTCCTTGTCGCTGTTATGGTCTGCTGGATGTTTGTGTCATGCTCATTTTTAGTTCTTCCGAGTACCATGATGGTAAGTGTGATACTGACGTAGTCTATTTGATTCTCAGTTATATGACTCATATATTTTTGGAACATGTCCTCTATGACAGATAATTCAATAAGTAATCTGAGGAAGCATTACCTACTGAAAGGTTTCGAGGTGTTGTTAATTCCAGTGACTCTGTAGAGGAACTTTAGTTCAATATCCATTTTTGGCATTGAGCTTGGTAACATGCTTGGTATCTGAGAATTGGGATTAATATCTTCGGGGCATCTTATTTAGTGTGTTGCTCAGTTGCCTTGTATCCAAATGTATTTGCACAGTAGTATACTTTTTTTCAAATCACATGTGATGGAGCTGCACAATCAGTATGATACTCAATTTTCCAGATAATGTGACTTCGTAACCATAGAAACCAATTCCAGTTGGTAAATTTTTGTGAATGACAATACTGCACTTATGAGGTGGTTTGATACTGGGTTGGACATCATCTTTCAGATGGAACACTGCATCACCTTTCAAGTTGCCATTAGCATCAGACTTTTCTGGGTTCAGGATAGTCAGATAACAACTCGATTAAAAGTTGCAGTCTTGAATCTTTGGTGCTGTTTTTGATACGTCACCTCGATGATACTATATGTATACTAGAAGACTGGTGATAGGATGTTGAGCTATTTCAATGATGTAAAAGGTTGCTGGCATCCATTCTGAGGAATAGTATTGCTCTGTATTGTTCTTTGAATTATCACAGGTATCGTTCTGATGGATTTGCTATTCTGCCAGTGGGAACAGCTCACAAGTTCACGAGAGTTTAAGATTAGTTCATGTTGATTCATTGCTATTTTCCTGTATCTTGTGATTGGCAATGCAGCTAGCTTGAATACATCATTTTGTAAAGGAATACATTGTAACAACAGGCTTTGCACTTACATTAGGAAACCATTATGCTCTTGATTTGTCAATTTGATGGACTGCTACATTTCCTTTGAATTTTGTTCAGTGACAAAAATCAAAAGACTAATGCTTGAGAGGCCAACTTTGTAAAGTGTCACAGCGTACTATTTTAATAAGATTAATTCTCACTTAAGAACAATATTGTCTGAAAAATGAGTTTTAATTCATTAGTGATCTGATAAAAAGAGAGCTGAGCAAAGAGAATATTGAATTTTGATGCATTTGTACAATTTCACTCACGATAACGACTGTATCAGGTGAATAGATGTATTTATTTAGGAACAAGTACATGGAGAAAGAGGAAGCTAATATATAACATCAAAATACATCTAGCCATCACAGAATATTTGCAAGAATGACAGTGACTTGGTTTTTTATAATGTTTTCAGATCCTCAGAGCCCTGAAGGCAGCAGGACAGGTTAATAGCGTAGTTAAGAAGGCATATGTGACATTTGTCTTGGCCAATTGTGGCATAAGAGCAGGGAGGTGGTGTTAGAGCTGTACAAAACTTTGATTAGGCCACAGCTAGAAAATTGTGTGCAGGTCTGGTCACCTCACGGTAGGAGGCGTGTGATTGCACAGGAGGGGTGCAGAGAAGATTCACCAAGATGTTGCTTGGGATGGACCATTTAGCTATGAAGAGAGGCTGGATTAACTTGGGTTGTTTTCTTTGGAGCAGAGAAGGTTAAGAGGGACCTGATTAAGGTATATAAGATTATGAGGGGCATGGATAGAAAGCAGCTACTCCCTTAGTTGAAGGGTCAATGCAAGGGGCATAATCTTAAAGTGAAGTTCGGGAAGTTTAGAGGGGATTTGAGAAAAATATTTTTCATCCAGAAGGTAATGAGAATCTGGAATGTGCTACTTGGGAGGATAATAGAGGCAGGAAACCTCACAACCTTTAAAAAGTACGTAATGAGCACTTGAACAGTCATAACATTCAAGACCAAATGTTGGAAGCTGGAATCAGTGCAGATAGATCAGTGTAGACTTGACAGGCTGAAGGCCCTATTCTGTGCTGTATGACTCTATGATTCTTTCACAAAAAAGAAATATGAAAAGATACCTCACTGAGACATAATGAACTAAGAGTGCAGAAGGGCTGTTTAACTGAGCAATACAATTGAAGGTAGGGTGTCATGTGATGAAACCTTCCAAAAATATAACCAACTAAGGTTGGCAACTCTACCTTAGGAATTTTGATTCAGCATTTCATCCAAATTTCTTGGTCAATCCCTTATTCTAACACTGTGTCTGTAAAATTGTAATTGTCAAAATTCATAAGATGATTTTAAACTAAAGGGGTGATTGGATTTTGGAGTTTGTGGCTGTTTAAAATGGCTGAAATTGTTGGCATGTGAGGAAGCTGGAGTAAGTCGAAAATTAAAGATCATATGAACATTCACAACACTCACTTACATCCTGACACAATAAAATGCCTCTAATTACAGGACATGATCCAAGGGAGTGCTTTCAATATTTTGGAGGTGATTTCTAACATTTTTCAGTTTCTTTTGTGTCAGAGGCTTTAGGACACTGGAGCTGTCTTGCAATGATGTCACAGAGCAACTCTCTATAGGCATAAATAGCACAATGTGGGCAGAGCTAATTAGATCAGAGGTGTATGAGAGCAACAGAGACAAGCAATTGCATACAATAGTCTTTCCATAAGGCAGCAGTAAGTTGAGAGACTAGTGTATCTCAGGTTACCATGTATAGTTAGGATCAATATGGAATCAACAGAAATCTAAAGAAGCCTAGGCTTGAAGGTAACTTTTGACCTTATCTTCTTCTCAAACAGCATGTCTTGGTCCCCAGTTGTTAGATGTGGGCATGAAACCAAATCACATGACAAAATAATTTCCACTAGCTATGAATTTTGTGTATCTCATTTGCACTTTCCATCTGTCATTTAATAGTGTGTTCTTTTTCTGCATCATTTCCTTGATCTCAGATGATGATAAAACAAATCTGCACTCAGAGCAACAGCAATAGCCTTTTCCTCATCCAACAGGAGGGCGAGTGTAAGAGTAGAGAAGTTCAGCTCAGGAGCCATTACCTACAACACAGGACTTACAGGCACAGGATTAGCTTCCTGGTAAATGAATGATCATCAGTACCTCAGGATACTCAAGATATTGTGTCCCTGAACTTTGCCACCTCCTGGGAAAATGCATTCTGCAAAGTGGATCAAATCGGCACATAGGGGAAATTATTTCGTCATGTGATTTGGTTTCATGCCCACATCTAACAACTGGGGACCAAGACAGGCTGCTTGAGAAGAAGATAAGGTCAAAAGTTGCCTTCAAGCCGAGGCTTCTTTAGATTTCTGTTGATTCAATATTGATGCTAACTATACATGGTAACCTGAGATACACTAGTCTCTCAACTTACTGCTACCTTATTGAAAGACGATTGTATGCAATTGCTTGTCTGTTGCTCTCATACACCTCTGATCTAATTAGCTCCAGCATAAGCATCATTTGCCTCTCATAACTTTACGCTGGCTTTGTCCAATGCTGTAAATGCTTTCTAAATGTTCTGGATGAGATCTTTTATAATAGAATCTCCCCATGCCTGATGTTAGGCTAACTGTTTTATAATTCTCTGATTGTTTTCTCTTTTTAAATAGTAGAGTTGCAATTGCCATCCTCCAATCTGTAGGAACTGCTCCAGTGTCGTTAGAATTTTGGTAGATGACCACCAATGCATCCCATAATGCTGAAACCACTTGCTTTATTAGTTTGGAATGTCGATTATCAGGCTCTGATGATTTGTCAGCCTTTAACCCCATTAACTTCCCATAACTATCTACTTACTAATACTAATTACCTTCACAGTTGCTGCCAGACCTGCTGAGCTTTCACTGCGACTTTGATTTTGTTCCTGATTTACAGCATCTGCAGTTCTTTTGGTTTTTATGAGATCAAGTATGTTTTTCCGTCTTGTTCTTTCCCTCACAACCTGCCACAGGTCCAATCTAGCGGCTAGTTTCCACAGGAGGGACATGGCCAGCTCAGCTAGTGTTGGTGCCATGGAGCGATTCGTGGTGGTGGAGGATCTTAACATTCCCATCCAGAATATATTCTGTGCCCTTACATCTGCCAAGTGGAGATAATCTTCATGGGAGCTAGTCTAATGCCCATAAATTCAGGAGATAGTTAAGAAGAAAAACAAAACTGTCTGGCCTAAGATTCCACACTACTGCAAAAAACAAGTACCTTTTCTAATGAGAAAGATATTGTCTGATCTAGAAATACGGTATAATATAATAAAGATGTTATTTATTTCTACACTTGTCTTCTAAGAAGGAAATTCAGCATATTAAGGGTTCACCAGAAATAGTAGTGGACTTACAACAACATTTACCTCAATATCCTCTGAAAAGGATACCTAGGTGACAAAACAGTCAATAGAGAAATTGTCCACAGATCAGAACCAGGTCAACAGTACTCAAGTATGCGACCTACCATTTTTCCAAGTTTGAAGATAACTTGTTCTGAGAAAAGTCAAAAATATTCAGAATGCCTAAATTTGTGAACTCAGAGATTTGAGTGAGATACAATCATGGTAAATGTAATGTTTTAATGTACTTGATTAGATAACAGGTTAAAAATGGGCAGAAGAGTTTATAAGACAATGGTACTGAAGAGGTCAAAGTTCATGTTACATTGCCTTCGCCCATTTAGCTAACGTTACATACAGTCCATAGTGATATAAGGAGTACTACACACCCCCTGTTGTTCGTCACTAACAGTCCCATTAACAACTATTCACCCTCCCAGCCTGATCGTTAGCATCTCCTTTGTGGTCCAACTGTATTTCTCTCTCTTTGGGCCCTATCCTGTCGTTTACTCCCTACCCCACCCACCTCCCTATTTTCTGTATATAAACCGATGTTTTCCCAGCCACTATCAGTTCTGAGGAAAGGTCACCGGACCCAAAACGTTAACTCTGTTTTTTTCTACACAGATGCTGCCAGACCTGCTGAGCTTCTTCAGCAATTTTGTTTTCGTAAGGAATACTACTCTTGCTTTTGGAGAGGGCAGATATCTCTGTACCAATTCCCCAAGATCCTAATAAATCTGCATGAGCAAAATTAGATGTACATGTTGATATCATGCAAGAAATCTTCTTGTTTTATAAGAATATCTCACCCTTAGGTTCTCCAAGGTGGTGAATCCTCTGCCACTAATCACTAGATTTGTCCAAGTAAAAGTACAGACAAGGGAAGTTTGGTGGCAGCATACTGGCTCAAATTGCTCTTGCCTATTACCACATAGTAGTAGAGGTGATAAATGCTACAAGATACCAGGAGTGGCCATCGTGGAAAATGTCATAGGTCAGTATGCATCCATACCTGGATGTTAATGTTATGCACAATTCAACGGGTATTCTACATTCAGCAGAAAACGTCCAAAGCAAATGAGATTCTTAGATTCCTGAGGAATAATCTTGGGCATTGCAGTCATTGTGGTCAGAAGACTTGAAGAGAAAACCAAAGAAAATTATATTCTCATCCATATTTTCACCTTCAACTTATCTGTGTTTTAGAAATGGACAACCTTGCTGGACTCATAAAGTGGCTGAGTCTAATCACATGACTGGATTTCTAGGTGCTTTGCGTTGTATAAATGTTCCAGTTAAAATAAACGTAAAGAGCTTGGAGATGAACCATCTGCTCCTGCCAGCTCATGATAAAGGAAAATGTCAAATCTCATTATGTTAAATTGGACGCCAATGGTTTGCCTTGCAATGGGAACCCTGATAGGGAAGGTAAAGCTACACTGTCAGCTTAGGCAAACCATTGGTGTCCAATTTAACATAATGAGATTTGACATTTTCCTTTATCCAGAGCTGGCAGGAGCAGATGGTTCATAGCAGACAGAGATGGGACCTCTAGACCTGAACTGCCTGTCTTTGTCACATGACTGAAATTTGAGCTTGCTGAATTGCTTAAATATGAAATTTTAAGGTCCTAAGTCAGTTGTTGTTTGTCCTGTAGAGGTTATGTAAGACTCTAGACTGACTTGGAACACCAGCGTCAGGCCCTTCATCTCTGTCTCCAAGAGAATGTCCAGAAAAAAAAACCTTCGCTTTGCCTGCAAGGAGGAAAACTACTAGGTCTAGCTTACAATGAAATTATAATTTGACAGTGACTTCCAGGAAGTTGCAACTCACAGTGAACACATTTTTAGTCACTCTGCATTTACCAAAACATGTAAATTATGACCTCACTCTTATGCTGGCTTGTCTTCATTAATTTCCTAAATGCTTATGTGTGTGGTTGGAATAGTGAAGAAATTCTCCCACATTTTGATTATTTTGTAAATAAACCCTGATAACTTTTGATTTCATTTTGAAGGTTTTTGCTGTGGGTTTATTTCAAAAATTGGAATCTGAAAATCAGAGTTTGTAGACCACCCTTCAATTCACTTGTATAAAGAGCTCTGAGTTAAAAAAGGAGAAATGAGCAAATCATTTAATGTCTTTGGACTTAAGAGAGATATAAATAAATATAATTTAAATTCATCCCATTCCCCCTTTGTCCATCATACAGCGATCAACAAATGTGCACTGAGTGCCATATTCTTGATCTAAGATATGGAATGAGAGGCAGAATAATAAAAGAGAGAAAAAAAAACATAGACTGACCCATATTCTATATGATACAAAATAGGCTCAAGGGAATTGACAGAAACAAGTATCTGGTGCCTTCTGGCAATAGCAAATGATGAGGTAGCCTTCCGCACAAACTATGAAGACCATTTGTTTCCAAGACCATGTAGAAACAATTTTTCTTTCCAAGGACAATCCACAGTAGAACAAGCTGCCAAAGGAAATAATCACGGACTCATCACTTCAAATCTTAAAGACCTATGTTAAAATTATTTCCAGTCAAATATTTTCATCATCGGAGCTACAACCTCAGCATGTTATGCCACTGAAATGTTGTAGGAATATGAGCTATAACAGTCAGATGTTAGTATAATAGCTGGATTAAAAGGCTGTTGAAAGACACGCAGCTGAAACAATTGGATTTGACACCTGCTTCCCGACTCCTTCAGACCAATCATGGTAAATGATAAGTCTCCTATCTTCTAAAAGGTCTTTGGATATTTTTCAAAAAGGAATCAAGGAAACAAGAAAGCTGCTGAAAATCTGGTACTCTAGTTTTCTAGAGAAATATCACCAGCAATGCCTCTAGAAAATCTGTGTACCCAAAGCCAGAATAGACTGATGAAGGGTTTAGGCCCGAAACATCAAGTTTTCCTGCTCCTATGATGCTGCTTGACCTGCTGTGTTCATCCAGCCCCATGCTTGTTATCTCGAATTCTCCAGCATCTGCAGTACCTTTTATCTCTGATAGCTTTGACATTAGTGTCTTCTTTCAGGCCAGCATTTCTTGCTGAAGGGGCACTAAAGAAAATGAATAGTGGGGACTATATATATACTCCTAAACTGTAGTAGTAATGTTGGGGAAGGAAATAAAACAAGAAAAAAGAGGCATAAGCAATAAAGCTATAATTGTGGGTGACTTTAAGCTGCATATAGATTGGGTAAACGAAATCAATAACAATTGCATAGAGGAAGAATTCCTGGAGTGTATGTAGAGTGAATCAATAGGTTGAGGAGGCAATTTGAAAACGGCTGTCCTAGATTGAGTATTCTGTAATGTTACGACGCAGTGACAGACTGTCAAACCAGATCAGCTTTTCTACCTCTGTATTCACAGCACTCTTAAATTAAACCATCAAAGACCCCCCATAATTGCTCCAGTGGTTCTTAACCAGGCTTTTCAACAAGGAACCCCAGACTTTGAATAATTAATTCTAGTCACTGGTTTTGTATCTCAAGCAAAAGACCTACCTATTTACTAAATACACAATAACTTTAGCAGAGGAACAATTAAACTACAAGGTGAGCTGAAATCTATGCTTTCAACCTGAAAATTCTTTTCGGCCCCTGTTGACGTAAATTACAGACAAATAAACACAGTTAAAGGATAACTAGAAGAAAATAACAAAACTGGCCAAATTACTTAAATGACTCTCATGCTGTGGTGTTTTACAATACACACATTGTGATCTTCTTTGTTGCATTTCTACAATGTTGATCAACATCAACTTCTCAGTTCACCAGACACATGCAGCAATACCTCTCTCTCAGCTTTCTACTCCTTGGGCTTCTGGAAAAGGGAGCTTTTCAATCTTCATGCTATCTCAGCAGCAGTCAACAACCATCTCTCAGAAAATATATGTGATAGCCAGAACTGCAGATGCTGGAGTCAGAGCAACATAGCGTGGAGCTGAAGGAACAGAGCAGGTCAGGAGCTTCAGAGGAGCAGGAAAGTAAACCTTTCAGGTCAGGACCCTTCATCAGGCCTGTATATTTTCTCAGAAAACATAGTTTATAAAGAAACAACTTCATTTCTAGCTCCACCCTGATTAACTGATCAACTCTTCCAGAGGTCTCAATTTCCATTCAACAACTGCCAACTGCTTGAAGGTAGTCTGTTTTCCAGACTTGCTGGAACCAATTTCCAGGCATTGACATCATTGATAGCCAACTTCTTCTATCTGTTTAAACACAATGCTCATCTTAGCATCATTGTGACTAATGAAACTCCTTTAATCAAAAATCAGTCCACAATTAGCCTCCAGACCTATCTTCATGAATAAATAAAGCTTGTTTGGTCTGTTATTTTCCTTCTGACACAAGTTGTCCTAAAGTCCACAGATCATTTACAGCTCGTAATTCAAAATTTTGGTTTAGAGAGGGGTAAGATTAGAATGAACTCAGTGTTATTTAGGACATGGTGTTAGGGAAACTGATGGGATTCAAAGCCGATAAAATCTATATCCCAGAGGACTTAAGGCAGTGGCCCTAGAAATGATGGATGCATTTGTGGTCGTCTTTCAAGAGTTTATAACTCTAGAAAAATTGCTATGGATTAGAGGGTGGTTAATGTAACCCCACCATTGAAGAAGGGAGGTCAAGAGAAAGAGAATTATAGAGCAGTTAGCCTGAATCAGTAATGTAGTTTTTCACAAGGCTTTCAGAAGGTTCCATATAAGACATTGCATGTAATAAAGAGCATAGATTGGGATAGAGAACTGGTTCACAGACAGGAAGGAAATGAATAGGAATAAATATGTCTTTTTCCAAGTGGCAGGCAGTGACTTGATGTGTACTGCATCTCATCCACCTGCCTTATCAACCTTCCTCATTATTGGCAGAGTGCATAGATCCAATGTTGAACTGTTTAGTCACCTCAGGACAATTTGGAGTGGAAAAGATCACCCTCAATCTTAAAGGTCTTGAAGAAGATTGCTACTAATTTTTTCAGAGATAGTAGGAACTGAAGATGCTGGAGAATCTGAGATAACAAGGTGTACAGCTGGATGAACACAGCAGGCCAAGCAGCATCAGAGGAGCTGGAAGGCTGACGTTTTGGGCAGAAGAAGGGACTAGGCCCGAAACGCCAGCCTTCCTGCTACTAATTTTGTTGTCTGAGCGATTCCTATTGGAAGCTGCAGAGAGTGAAATTGTGCAACTCATGCTAAGAACTTATTTTTCTGGATTGCAGTTTAAATGTCCTTTTAGGGAAGGCTGTGCAAGGCAGCTAACAAGATGTCAGATTAATGCTATTAAAATTCAGAATTACACCAACATTTAAGCTGATTTTATAAATATTTAGTGATTAGTGCAGAAATTTTCTGAGCTGAGATTATTTTCATACTGCTAGACTTTTGAGGGTCATTTGTGTGGAGATGAGATGGATCCCAATATATTTTGTCATTTAAACAAATTTTAAATGAGATGCTAATGATGTGATGATATCTCAAATCACATTATCAACCATTACCACCTCAGTTGTGCTCAGTACCTAGAATGCTACTTATACGCTGCATCCATTGTTATGAGGCATTGAAGAAACTGTACGAAAGTTTCATTGTAATTGCTTTAAGCGGAACAAAACTTTGGTCTATCTAATTGATCCATCCGCATTATTCCCTTGAGTGCACTATTAAACACCTTGATTCCTGTTGGGTACCTCTTTAGTTCCATCTTAAGGTCCGTTCCACAGAATTTGTTCAGCATGTTTTCCAATCTATAGAAAAATGCTTTCCTTTTTCTTTGTTTATCTTTATTTACAGCAGAATTTATTTCTTGACTCCTAGTTGTCCAAACTTTTCTATAATTTTATTACTTCTATTATACTCAGTTCTTTCATAAAGAAAAATATTAATTCTTCATAACAGTGACAGAGATCGTGCCAAGAAAGAAGCATTTCTCAAATAGAAGGACTGAGGAAGTGCACAGTTTTTGTTTCACCAATAATGCAATTACTGAGTATGAATGAGAAGGTCCAAACAAATCAACAAGCTTAGGTGGCAAGTTTACACAATGCAGCACATTTTCCAACCGAATCAGAATAAAAATTTTGATGACTGTGAGAGAAGACATTGTATACTCAAACCTAACACTGTGACAGGATAACCAATGCCCAAAGATCAGGATACTGAGAAAATGAAATTGCCTGGTTCAGAGATCCATAGTACTGACAAAAAAAAATGTTTCTTTCAAGAGTGCAACCTTCTTCTGCAAAGGAAACTCGGGAAGCTAAAGGTCGTCAGGTATTGCTGAAGAGACATTGCCTGTTGCAGGAGGAAAGACATCCTTGAGGAAGGAAATCCAAGAGATTAAAGGTCCTCCAGTTTAATGGAACTTCAAGACTTTACACTGTCAAGTTCAGAATCAAAGTTAACAGTCTGTGACTCAGAGAACAACTATTCATCCAGGTCCAAAAAGAACCCATTCTGGGAGATTAATAGAACCGCTAGACCACCTGAATTCATAAAGTCTGAGATTTGTTGTGAGATGAGATAGTGATAAAATCAACTTTATATAAAAATGTATAATGTAATGAGGGAGATTTTGCATAAGAGTGCAAGGATCAGAAGGGGGTTAATATTAAGGTTAATATTAATATTAATATTAAACACCACCCAGTATGATAATATCATATAACGTTTTGGCAAAACGACTTAGGATCTCGGAAGAGTTTGAGCTAACATACCTTCCGTAACAATGTTTATCATATTAATCCAACCTGTAACTAGTTGTTAACATGCATTAGCCTACATTTTGTTCAATATTAGGGCCTCCTAGTTAGATCAGAAAGGCATTTTCCTCCACCACATGCAACCAAGCAGGTCTTGTAGCTTCCCTCACTTAAAAAAGGTAGCGACACATACAACATAGCTCTTCTCATGCGATAATACTGCAATCACAATGGCTTAGCTGTAGCACACGCCTCTGAATCGCACAAAGTTCTGGCCTCAAGACCCTTTCATGATTTGAACTAAGACTCAAGGCTGACCCTCCAGTGCAACACTGATGGAGCATTGCACAGTCTGAGATGTTGTCTTTCAGATACAATATTAAACTGGTAGAGCTGTCGCAGCACAGCTTGTGCGGTCCTGCCTGGAGCTCATTTGTTCTGTCTGCTTTTGTTTTTTTTTCTCTTCTCTCACTTTTTTTTTCTTACTTTAATCTATTTACCTTCCGTGGAGAACAAGTTTGTGCAGTGCAGAGGAGACCAGCATCCAGGAGAGTGAGCCCACCATGATGGAGTAAAGTCATCGTGGGGCAGCGAGCCCAATGTGGCAGACAGGGAGGTCCCCTGGCATCTTCAGTGGCAACAAGAACAGGCAGCCCGAGGTCAGGTTTGACACAGACCAGAGGTGAGGTTCCAGCACGGTCTGGAGGTGGGATCCAGAATGGTCTGCTTGAAGGACTGTAATGCTGAACTTTTTTAAAAAAAAAAAAATTTTCTGATTTATTCTTAAGATTTTGTACCTTGGTACCTTGTACCTAACATGGTGCGAAGGACTGTAATGCTAAACTATTAATTTCTTTACTTTTCTAATTTATTCCTAAAATCCTGTACCTAGGTACCATTGTACCTAAGATGGTGTTGTAAATGGCAACTTTGTAAACTTTTCACTTCACTCATCTGAGTACATGTAATAATAAACCTAAGTGTAATTCTGAACTGAGGCTATTTTGTCTGCTTCAGTTGATGTAAGAGATCCCACAGCACTGTTTCGAAGAAGAGCAGAAGAGCTTTTCCTGAGGCCCAGGGTAATATTTATTCCTCATTCAACAACACACACAAAAAAACAGATTATCTGCTCATTATCCACTTGAAGTTTGTCAGAGTTTTGTGTGAGCATGTTAGCTTCCTTGTACCCTATATGACGATGTGACAACATATCCCCAAAATATTTCATTGCCTATCAGATAACTGCTGGTATGAAATGCACTATATAAATGTAAGGATTTCTTTCTACACTCTCCAGTCGCAAGCAGATCTACAAATGCACCAAATGTCGCAAAGTAAGATAGGTTAAAGACCAGTCGAATAACTGAGGCATTATTTATCATGGACACAGCAGGTTCCACTACAACAAGAGATCTCAGTAGAACAGATGATCTTATTGCTGAAGTAGCATATCAATTTTGTAATGGAAAAGTTCATACGACTCAATTGTGTCATTGTTGAAGATAAGCTAACACAAACTTTGGAACATCAAAAATCATAAATATAGCCTTGGAGCTTTTCAACCCCTTGGTCATTGCAATTACAGTAGAGAGGATCAGACTTAATCTGAAGTGCATTGGTATAGGGCAGTTACACTTACTCAGGCTTTGCCATTTGTGGCCCAAGGTGGATTATAAAATCCCAGAATGTTTCTGTGAGGAATGAAGGAAGTGGTTTAAAGATTTGTCTGGATGATTGGAATGAATTTAATGCGATGCTAAAACAGTTCTATGTGCATCTTTCTCTTCCCTGCTCTGAACATGCCATCATCTACAGGACCTCCTTTCTGTACACTAATTCACATAGAGACCATCACAACAATGCCACTTCTAAATCTTGCCAGGATCAATGTAGTGTGTGTTGCGTGTGTGTCTAGTGATTCTTTTATATAACATACATCAGTAAAACCAGTCTAAACAAATTACCTTAATAGGCTGCTCTTTATAGATGTTACTTGGGGTCCAGGATGCATAAAGTGCCAGCATGAGCACTTTGGTGTTGATATGGTGTTGCCTCATTGCTGAGGCATTTCTGTCCCAAGCTGCATGATGTTCTGCAGATCTATCTGGTTCTGCTTTCATTCCCTTACGTTTGCATACATCTGAGAGATTGGTATGAGGGAGTGTTACCATCCTGTAAGAAATCAGCACTGTGCCAGTGAGTTATTGTCAGCCACAACTACTGGACACTGGCTATTCATGGTCAGTCATCTGCAGGAAAACAGAATTAACATTACCAATGGGATCAACAAAACTCAAAGAGATGATTATCTATCTATGTTGTAGCCCCAGTTACAGAGTTGGCATGGAACAGTTTCTCCAATCTGGCAAACCACATTTCCGGAATAGCAGTTCACAGTCCAAGGTAAAAAGGTGAGTTAGTCTTGGGGCGTATATTACGTCCTGCCATTTTTGACCAAATGGGTTGGATTTTCTGAGAAGTGGCCAATCACAATCAGATTGCAACTCCAATTGTACTTCAAGATAAAAAAGAAAGCTCTGCGTTCCTGGCAGGAGATTCCGATCATGGATCCTGCTGAAATGCTAAGGGTATCCTATATCTAACTGTGTCCTTGTAGTGAAGGATAGTTAGGTGAAGGAAAACCACTCACCCTTTCTTGCAGCATCAATAGTTACAGTATTCAGTGGTTTTACTGTGTAGCAGCACAGACAACCACTTTGACAGCTCCTGTGAAAAGTTAAGTATGTAAGGTAAGTGTGAGGTTAAGGTGTTAATTAGGTGGGTAGGGTGCCAGGGTACAATTTGGGAAGTGTGCCAGATAAGTGATTTAGTGTTTACGGTATCCTGAGGAGTGGTAAAGGGGGGATTATCAGTCTGATGGTAGTGTTGGGCTGTGGCTGAACATTTTTGTGTTTGGCGGTGGGGGCCATGGTGCAGTACAGGGATATTGGGTCAGGGTCCAGGATGTGTCAGTAATTAAACTATGTTTTTAATTATCTAACAGTTCCTGGGTAACCATTAATGGCAGTAAAACCATCCAAATTCTCCAATTTTAATCAATTCTTTCAAAGGATTCCAGATGCAGGGAAAAGCCAATCATAATGTTTAATTTTCTGGGCAATTTCCTCAAAATCTGCTACATCAGAGTTTTTGCACTCTTTAGATGTATGACTCCCCTCTACAGTGCATAATCAACTATCTGCCCATCAGAAAATCTAGGTCATATTTATCCTGTTGAGATGATCATAGTTTGTGTAGATTCAGTCTGGTATTAGCATATTGAGAAAATGCAAACATAAAGGGATATTCTTCTTTACAAGCTGACTTTGGTATGTACCCTTAAGTGAAAGCTGGGCCTTCAACAAAATATATAGAGTGAGATGGACGCATCAAAGCAGTTTCATCTATTTCAGAAATATTTTCTGCTTTGATTAGACTTACATTGCAACTGGAAACTTTGAGAAAACTTCAAACAGCACATGAAGAGGATAAGACATTAACTTGGGACAAAACAAACATCTGCAAATATCAATCTCTGGAAACTCTCATGGATGCAATTAAGAAGTCTAAATAGATATTCCTAAACAATTAATCATTTGGACATTGAAGATAATGACCCATAGAAATTCTGTACCACAAAGGTCAAAAAATTTTGGCATTATGGAAAACATTGCATAAGTACTTTGTTTTCAAACACTTTTAAATAATCTACAATGGGTAGAGGGAAGAATGATTTGAACTGATCTTAGCTGGGGCAATTCTTCATCCCTTTTCTTGAACATCATTCATTCACCACTTCTCAAAAGACTGGACCTTGAACAAAGATCAGGCTCAGTCGGCTTTGTAACAATATTTATGTTAAGACATATGGTTACCATGTGACTCCTAATTCTTGTACAACCATGTTTGAAAGAAAATTAGCATCTTTAGCAGAAATAGGGTTGGGCGTAGTTTGGTGGGCTGTGGAGAGTGGTTTGGAGGTTAAGAAAACAGCCAAATAATAATGCCTAATTGTAATGTTAGTCCTTGTACTGTTATAAAGTCCATACAGATATAATAATTGGGAGCAGAAATAGGGTACTCTTCCCCTTTAGCTTTCTTTGCTATTCTATATGGTCGTAACAAACTGGATTGTGCTAAGTTTCTACCTACCCCCAATAACATTTCACCCCTTTGCTTATCCAGAATCTGTACACTTCTGGCTTAAAAATATTAAAATATTCTTGAACCCCTGCTGATCTTGAGGCATAGCAACACTCACAGGCATGTCAAGAAGGGAATTTCAGTACTCTAACTCAGTATCAGTGAAGTGATGGCGCTATAGTTTCAAGATAGAATGGTGCTTAACTTCGAAGGAACTTGTGGGTGATGGTCTTCTTGTGCATCTGCTCCCCTCATCCTTCTAGGATGTAAAGGTTATGGGCTTGGAAATTACTGTCAGAGCAGCTACGGTGAGTTACTGCAGTCATCTCAAACATGGAAGATGGTACACAAAGATGCGCAGTGTTGGGTGTGTCAATGGTGCATGGATTGAATGTTCAGGATAGTGGATGTACAGCCAATCAAGTCAGCTGCTTTGTCCTAGATGATGAGTATCGTTGGACATCCAGGTGAGTAGGCTCCTCCTGATTGTGCTTTGTAAGCAATGGGCAGGCAATCAGGAGTCAAGATGAGAGTTACTCACGGCAGAACTCCTGGCCTTTGACCTACCCTTATAGCCACAATATTTACACCTTTGGCCCAGTTCAGTTTCTGTTCTACGGTTGTCGATAATGGAGGATTCAATGGCATTAAATCTAAAGGAGCAATGGTTTGAATCTCTCTATTCAGAATGGTCATTGCTTGGCCCTGTGTGGCACAAATGTTACTTATCACTTATCAGCCTAAGTAGGGATGTTCTCCAGGCATTACTACAGGTAGGTGGACACAGGTTGCTTCAGTTTCTGAGGAGTTTGGATTAGTATTGAATATTTTACAATCATCAGCAAGTAACCCCGCTTCTGATTCTGGACAACTAATTCTAGAACATAACTCTTCAATAGTACTGCTGGGATGTTGTCAGAGCCTGTAACCTTTGCAATATGCAGTGCCTTCAGCCATTCTTTGATATCATGTGGAGTGAATCAAGCTGGTTGAATATGGGTACCTCTTATATTGGGGTCCTCTGGAGGTGACTGAGATGGATCATCCACTCGGCAACTCTGAATGAAAATAGAAACAAATACTTCAGACTTCAGACTTATTTTTCACACTGATGTGCAGGGGTCATCCATTGTTTAGGATAACAATACGTATTAGGGCTCCACCTCCTGTTAGTAATTTCTCTGACCACTTCCCTAGATTGCCCTCTATTAATACCATATCACGTTTTTCTCCACCCACTTGAATGTGGTCCTATACCATAGTGGCATAGCTAGTTACCTCATCCACCCTGCAGCCCTCGCTCTCACCCAAACAACCTGAAAGTACCTCTTTCTATTTAAATGATTGCATAGGCTAAAGCTCCTTTACTCCTTGGCCTCCATAACTACTTCACTCACAGTTACACCTTTCCAGCTCCTTACTACTGACAAAATCAGAAGACCCTCTTCTAATGGATGTGATTACCTCCTGCAATAAATTGTACAGGTGACTCTCCTCCTTGATGCAATGGAGTGTCTGGAGCTCAGCCTCCAGTTACTAAACTTTCAGCGAAAGTTTGCCACGCCTCTTACACTTACTACAGATGTGACAGCAAATGTAGACCAAGCAGCTTGCAGTTACAGCAGTTCACCTGCTGTGCCAACTTTATTATGTTGTAAGTAATGTATTTGTATTAATAAATTTGGAATTCATGAAATCGACTACTCCTCATAAGATTTATTGCTGCTCATTTACTAATACTAATAAAACCTTATGATTTAGATTAAGTTTCCAGGGCTGTAAAAGATAAGGTAAATAGCATCTGATCACTTATCCCTGTGAAGCTTCTTTTCATTTCATCTGTATCTGGTTGGTGGCTCACAGAACTGGCCTCATTCTGATTCCCCATCTCCTCTCATGCAGTTTTTCACTTCCAACTCTCCTAAAGGCTGACAATGTTAGAAAAAGTACTACCTTACTCTCCTCAACACCAAACTTCCGTACTCATCAAACTCTCAGCTTTCCACACTGTTTCAGTTGCATGCTGTGAAAACTGTACTCTCATCTTGCTTTTTAGTTATGTTCTAGTCAACCTGTTCAGAGATGTTTTTACACACCTCTGGAACAGGTGGCACTTGAACCTAAGCCTCCTGGTCCAGGGCACAGCCACTGCGCCGCTAGAACCTCAGACTTTTTTTTAAGCCCCTGCTCAGAGATGTTAGTACATGTGTTTGAAGCAGTTGGGATTTAACATCTCTCTTTACATAACTGAGATGTAGATGTATGACCTTCCTGGTAGAACTGAATTAGGCCAGTTCTTTAATCAAGTAATCTCAACTGCTTTCCAGCAGAAAACTTGTTTTGCCTTACCAAAACCTGAAAGTTAAAATTAATGCAGTAAATGTAAATTTAAATTGTTAATTGCATTCAAGCAGTGCTAGACTTACCCCTGTCAGTCATTAAAAGTATGATTTGAACTCATTCAAGTACTAATGGGTGAAGTAACAAGGATGTTTGAATTTCAAAACAATTCAGAATTCCAATCGTCTCCAAAACACTAAACATCTTTCAAAATATACTGCTAAAAGTTTTGTTACTCATAAGCACCTTGTCAGCTGCAGTATACAACACACACTCCAACTTCACACTCCAATTTCTAGTCTCCTTTTAACAATGTTTAAGTTCTATACGACCTAGCAGTTATTTATGTTAACGATACCCTGTGAAGGCATGTACTCCCTGATTTCATTAATTAATGCTGTCTCTTGGTTTATCCCATATTCCCCAGTTTGTTCCAAAAAGTAAAAATATGGAATCTATCTATCTACCTACCTACCTATCTATCTATCTAACCAGCTACTAGCCTCAGCAAATTAAGCTTTAATTAAAACCAAAAGAACTGTGGATGCTGTAAATCAGGAACAAAAACAAAGTTGCTGGAAAAGCTCAGCAGGCCCTGAGAAATGGTCACCGGACCCTAAAAGTTAACTCTGCTTTTTCCTTCACAAATGCTGCCAGACCTGCTGAGCTTTTCCAGCAACTTTGTTTTTGTTGTTGTTAAATTTTAATCAAATCCCCTTGAGATTTCTAAATTCCAGGAAATATAAGATAGTTTGTACAATTCCTCTTCATAATTTAACCATTGGCTTCCAGGAGCAGGAATTTCATCTGGAGATGGGGTAGAAATGTGATCCAGAATAACAAAATTTTAAGAACTCCTTGCAGTAGTTTTGGATTCACTGGGCTCTCCCAATCTCGTGTTATTTTTATGTAGCCTTTTCACTGTTCAGGAACTCCCCGAGTTACCACCTCACATACAACTCTTCTGTATTCAGACACCCCATTGTGACCCCTAAAGAAAATTTGATTTTCCTTCCTCCCCACTATTGGGCTGGGCTTTGAAGGCCCTGAAAACCATCTGTCCCTTTCGAAACCCACTGGCCACTCGCAAAAACCCAGTAAGGAGTCAGCATTATTCTTACAGGTAAGTATTAAATGTTTTCAACCTCAGTTGTCACTATTGCATTGCAATGTTTCAACTGCAGTGACTTATCTCTGGGCAATGTCTTGAAAAGGTAAGTTGAGCAATGAAATTTCTGAATTGCTCGGAAATATATCAGAAATCAGTATTCATTAAACTGGAAAAAAAAAATGGATTTTGAATCCAATTGTATAGACTCAGTTATTTGTTGGAGGTAATTGTTTCAGAAAAAGATGAGTGGATTGTCATTGATCAGCATTAGTTAAGCACTGAGTTACATTAGAGTCAGTTTCCCATTTGAAAGCATGCCATAATGCATTCAAAACTGTGGAAGAAGTGTGCTGGGAAACTTTCCTGTGAGGCTTGGGACTGAAATTTAGATCTTTACCTTTGAAACAAATTACCTTGAAGATGAAAGTTAAAAAAAAATCCCAATCATCTGTTCCACTCTATTAATTGACAATCTGCTGTGGAATTGGAAAAATATCATATACAGATTGGACATAAAGGCATCTGTTTTTCAGTTATAATTAACCCCATTGTTTATATTTCTAAAAAATAACTTGATACTGGCTGAATTTCAAGAAGTCCCAGTACCGTTTACCTCAGCAGGGCTCTGAGTTCACCATTTTGCTGACTGTTTTAAGAGGTTCTAAAGGATTAACTGCCTTGATGTTTTCACACAGAATCCCTACAGTGTGGAAACAGGCCCTTTGGCCCAACAAGTCCACACTGAACCTTGGAGTGTCCCACCCAGACCCACCCTCCTCCAACAACCCACCTAACCTACACTGCCCTGAACACTATGGGCAATTTAGCATGGCCAATCCACCTAAACTGCACATCTTTGGACTGTGGGAGGAAACCCCAGCACCCAGAGGAAACCCACGCAGACGCAGGGAGAATGTGCAAACTCCACACAGACAGACACCCAAGGCTGGAATTGAACCTGGGTCCCACACACTATGAGGCAGCAGTGCTAACCACTGAGCCACCGTGCCGCCTGTGCAGCTTGTGCTGTACAACCTTGTGACTCTGACTCTATGAATTTTTATTTGTTTGACAACACTTTAACCACTTGAATGCCTTTTACTAAGAATTTGTTTTAATATTACATGTCTTTGAATTACAACTGTCTTGTATTGGTGTGTTTTGTTTACATATATTTCAAAGATGGGCAGCACTGTGGCTCAGTGATTAGTGCACTTCTGCCTCACAGCTCCAGAGAACTGGGTTTGATTCTACCCTCGGGCAACTGCCTGTATGAAGGTTGTACATTGTCCCCGTGTCTGTGAGAGTTTCCTCTGCGTGCTCTGGTTTCCTCCCACAGTCCAAAGATGCGCAGGTTAAGTGGATTGAGCATGCTATATTGCCCATAATGTCCAGGATATGCAGTCTAGATGAATTAGCCATGGGAAATGCAGGGTTATGGGGAAAGGGTAGGGGGTGCATCTGGGTGGAATGCTTTTCAGAAGGTTGGTATGGACTCAATGGGCCAAATGGCCTGCTTCCACACTGTAGGGATTCTATGGTCTATTCTATGACTACTGAGGTCTACCACCTTCTGTCTTAGCAGAGTTTATGAAGCCCATTTTGTCTAGAATGGTATAGAAAACACATTTTTGTTGTCTAATGATGAGGTGTTTGCCTTGAACAGGATGTCACTCCAATATTCAAAAAGGGAGGCAGAGACAAAACAGGGAATTATAGACCAGTAAGCCTAACATTGGTCGTGGGGGGGAAATTCTCAAATCCATTATGAAGGACTTCATAGCGGAGCATTTAGGAAGCAATGGCACTGTCAGACAGAGCCAGCATGGATTTATGAAGGGGAAATCATGGTTGACAAATCTGTTGGAATTCTATGAAGATGTAACTAGTAGAGTTGACAAGGAGGACCCAGTCAATGTGGTATATTTGGACTTCCAGGAAGCATTTGACAAAGTTCATCATAAGAGATTATTGTGCAAGATTAAAGTACAAAGGACAGGGGGAAGTGTATTGAGGTGGATAGAAAACTGGTTGCCAGAGAGGAAACTAAGACGAATTAATGGGTCATTTTCAAATTGTCAGGCAGCAACTAGTCGGGTGTCACAGGGATCGGTGCTGGGACCACAACTATTCACAATACATTGTAATGATTTGGATGAGGGAACAAATCTAACAACTCCAAGTTTGCAGATGGTACTGAGTTGGGTGGGAGGGTGAACTGTGACGAGGATGCAGAGATCCTTCTGCATGATCTTTACAGGTTGGGTGAATGGGAAAATCAATGGCAGATGCAGTATAATTTGAATGAATGTGAGGTAATTCACTTTAGAAGGAAAAACAAGAAAGCAGATTACTACCTGAATGGCTGTAAATTGGGAGAGGGGAACATCCAGCAGGACCTGGGTGTCCTTGTGTACCAGTTGCTGAAGGTAAGCATGCAGGTGCAGCAGGCGGTAATGAAGGCAAATGGTATGTCGGCCTTCATTGAGAGAGTTTTTGAGTACAGGAGCTAGGATGTGTTGTTGCAGTTATACAGGGTCTTGGTGAGACCACACCTAGAATATTGTGTGTAGTTTTGGTCTCCTTTTCTAAGGACGAATGCTCTTGCTCTTGAGGGAGTGCAGCGAAGGTTTACCAGGCTGATTCCAGAGCTGGTGGGACTGATGTATTAAAAGAGATTAACTAGGTTAGGATTGTTTTCACTGGAGTTCAGACAAATGAGGGGAGATCTCATTGAGGCTTATAAAATTCTAACAGGACTGGGCAGGGTAGATGCATGGAGGATGTTCCCAATAGTGAGTGCGTCCAGAACCAGTGGTCACAGTATGAGGATTCGGGGTAGATGATTTAGGACGGAGATGAGAAGATATTTCTTCCCCTAAAGAGTGATGAGCCTGTGGAATTCATTACCACAGGAAGTAGTTAATGCCAAAACATTGAATGTGTTCAAGAGGCGACTATGTAGAGCTCTTGGGGCAAATAAAAGCAGGGTTAGGCTATTGAGTTGGATGATCAGTCATGATTGTGAAGAATGGCGGAGCAGCCTCAAAGGGCTGAATAGCCTCCTCCTGCTTTGATGTTTTGATGTTTCTATGATGCAGTTTATTGCATGATGTACAAGTTTCACTAATATGATAGACTTTGTTACTGAGACTGAAGAAGATCCACATGGTAGGTTTTTCTCCTTCAAGTCTAAACTGCTCCCCAACCAAGCTTAGAATGAAGTCAACTCAGTGGATTGTGCTTAAAGCACGCCTCAGTATTAACCCTTTCAGATCCTTACATATTTATGCAACAATTAAGTTCATAACAAACAAGAACAGAAATTGCTGGAAAAACTCAGCATGTCCGGCAGCGTCTGTGGACAGAAATCACAGTTAACATTTTGGGGTCCAGTGACCTTACTTCAGAATCTGCTCTGTGTGTGGGAAGAGATTTACTTGCTCCTTCAGCCTGCTGATAAAACCAACTCATTCGCCTGCTCCTTGTGTGGGAAAGGTTCCACTCATAAATGTAGCCAAGAGGTCACTCATGCTCTGTTTACTAAGGCTCACCTATTTGTTAATTTCCTTTTGGATGCTTGGAGTTCGGGAGCCAGAGCAGACAGTTTTGCTGCCAGGGTAGGATTTCTGTGAGTGTAGGATGCAATCGATTATGCTCACATAGTCATCAGTGTACCCCTGCCAGCAACCAACAGTCTTCATGAATAGGAAAGGCTTCCTCTCCATGAATGTGCATATCATCTATTACCGTAGCACCTGGATAATACAGGTCTGTGCACGTTATCCAGGGAGCTGTCATGCTGTTTACATTCTGGAACAATCACCGATGCCTGCAACGTTTGACACACACAGTGATGTTTGGTCAGTGACAAGGGCTATCTCTTCAAACCCTGGCTCTTTGTACCTGATAGGAAACCACAGACTATTACTGGGAATAGGTTACAATGGTCTGCCTGTTACCAGTGTAGAGCAGACCACAGAACTCCTGAAGAGGAGATTCAGATGCCTAGATTGGTCAGGTGGAGTAAAGCAGTGTTTAACATGGTGGTTGTCTGGTGGACCCTCCATAACCTGAGTCGACAAAGGACAAATGTCATGGGAAAGGAAAAAAAATGGGGAAGACGATTCTTTCCAGAGGAGGATGCTGATGCCAAAGATGCTAATGCCGACATCAAGGAGGTCCCTCAGAGACACCAAGTCATCTGATTAGCCAGAAAGACATGTGAAAAGTTCATAGCCACCTGTTTCCAGAAGAACTGAGCTCTATTGTCATATTTCTTTTGTTAAACAAAAAAAAAACAAAGAACTGTGGTTGCTGGAAATTAAAAACAAAAACCGAAATTGCTGAAGAAACTCAGCAGGTCTGGCAGCATCTGTGGAGCGAAAGAGGAGCTAATGTTTTCAGTCCAGTGACCCTTCTTCAGAACTGCTTGAAGCTAGGAAAAGGTTAGTATATGTGCTGAAGATGGGGTGGGATGGGGGTGTGGGGAGAGGTGAGGAGTAAACAATAGGTGGAGATGGAACCCAGAGAGAGAACAACAGCAGTTGAGCCGACAAAGGAATGGGTAAAGATCAGCCTGGGAGAATGAATAGCTGCTAATGGGCATCATTAATGGCTGACAGCGGTGGTAACAGCCCATGTGATGTTTCGGCCCGGTATGTGGGGTTGAGTTGGTTAAGCCCTAAGATCATTGAACTCGATATTGAATTCAGAAGGATCCACGGATCCCAAGCAGAATGTTTGATTTTTTGTTGTTCTGTTAGTTATGGATCAATGGAATGGGAGGCTGCTCCTTGCTCTAATCAACACTGATTGAGAAATATTTCATTTTGTACTATTGTTTGGAACAAAAGTTCTCCTTCTATCTGCTTGGGATGTGATAACTTTGAATTAGGAAGCCTAGCTAAGACATCTCTAGGCTCTGCACTAACTGTGTCACCTGTAACTGTGTAATGGGTACTCCTCTGAACAAGGGCTCACTCCTTCATTAAACAGAAAGACCAATCAGGAAAGATTCATGTTGGGAAGGCTTCCAATGATTTTAGTTGCTTTGCTACATGGGTTTTATGAGTTGCCTGTGCAGGGCCTGCTATGTTGTCAAGTTCCAGTATCCTGATGTTGAACTGATGGGATGAATATTTGTCTCTGAATGCTCCCTCTGCAGATTTGACTGACTGCCCAAATGAAGGTTCCAAGGTTCCCTGAGTTAAAAGAAGGCATGCAGGCATGCAGATTGCTGATGCTGTGATACGTTCAGAGGTATCCCAAGTGAAAGGCATTGTAATGGGTGAGAATGTTGCACTGCTTTCACTTCAAATGGGTACTTAGCAAGGAAATGAGACAACAGTAAGCATTAGAACAAGTGAAAGTATCCATTTATAGGAGTAAGATTAATGGAATATCCATACGGCTGACATGCTTTCTTTTGGGATCAATGGCAAAGGGGATGTAAAGAGCAAGGCACCTCTGGAATGTCCTGAGAATGCCAGCCTGGTGTTCCCTTTCCTTGCCAGTCCTTGCTTGTAGCACCCTGTCTATTTGAAAAGGTGGAGTACCTGGAGGAGGTTGAGTTTCCTCATGCCCCGATTGACTTGTCATTGATGCTGAGAACCCATAGCTAGAATGATAGAATACAGGTCTGAGCTGATATCTGGCAGTCACTGAGCATTCTGCTGGAGCTGAATCTCCAAGGCAGCTGTCACCCTTTTAAAGAAAACAGCCAAATGCTTGAATGCCAGAGCCAACAAAGTGGATGGAAAACTCCACTGACTCTAGAGGCACATCGTGTTGTCGGGACTGAGCAGGTGCCTGTCCCTGGCATTTCTCTGTAAGTCAGGGAGCCCAGCCCTCCATCGGCTGCGGAGGTATTTCAGTAACATACTTATCACATTGTGTCCCTGGTAGATGGGAGGCTGACAGCCTCTGTGCTAATGGGAGATTCGGAAAAATGTTTGTCACATCCTCTTACAGACTCGAAGGAGAAGAGTTAATTATGGCATGCTAGCTGGATGTGTAGGCATCACAAAGGCATGTAGGTACGTATATTGTGAAAAATGTCATCAGGAAATTGCAGATGGTAGGTTAAAGTGAGTGGACTAAACACTGGCAGATGAAGTATAACGTGATAATATGTGAAGTCATTCACTTATTCAGGAAGAAGAAGTAAGCAGAGTTCTACTTAAATGGATAATAATTGCAGAATTGTGTGGTGTTGTGGGATTCAGGTGTTCTTGTGCATGAGTCCAAAGCGGTGAATATGCAGGCAGAATATGTAAACAAGAAAGCTAATGAGAATGCTTTGAACTTATGAGAGGAATTCAAAATAAAAGTAAGGCTGTTGTGCTTCAGTTATGCAGCGCATTGGTGAGACCATATCTCGAAAACAATATAAAAACAAAAGAACTGCGGATGCTGTAAATCAAGAACAAAAACAAAGTTGCTGGAAAAGCTCAGCAGGTCTGGCAGCATCTGTGAAGGAAAAAACAGAGTTAATATTTCGTGTTCAGTGACCCTTCCTCAGAACTGATGGTGGCTGGGAAAACTTCAGTTTATATGCAGAAAACAGCGAGGTGGGTGGGGTAGGGAGTAAACGATATGATAGGGTCCAAAGAGAGAGAAAGACAGTTGGACAGACAAAGGAGTTGATAACGATCAGGCTGGGAGGGTGAGTAGTTATTAATGGGCACTGTTGGTGATGAACAACAGGTAGTGTGTAATGGCAGGCTATGTGATAACAAGGCCTAGTGTGTGGGTAGGGAACTGGGACATGTGAGAGTTTAGGTCCTAAACTTATTGAAATCGATATTGAGTCCAGAGGGCAGCAGGGTTCCCAAGCAGAAAATGAGGTGTTGTTCTTCCAGTTGCATTGAGCTTCACTGAATACTGCAGCAAGCCAGAGACAGAGATGTTGGCCAGGGAACAGGGTGATGCGTTAAAGTGGCGGGTACGGGTAAGTCAGGG
Source organism: Ginglymostoma cirratum (assembly GCA_024137785.1). NCBI lineage: Eukaryota > Metazoa > Chordata > Chondrichthyes > Orectolobiformes > Ginglymostomatidae > Ginglymostoma > Ginglymostoma cirratum. The sequence goes on from JAHRHZ010000014.1 coordinate 49,524,353, forward strand.
TCTTTTTTTGTGAGCAGAATTTAGTTATTCTGCAAAGTGGTCACTCAGTCTACTCTTCATTTCCCCAGTGTAGAGGAGGCCACATTGTAAGCAGCAAATGCAGTAGACTAGATTCTGGGAAGTGCAGGTGAAGTGCTGCTTCACCTGGAAGGTGTGTTTGGGCCCTTGGGTATTGGGGAGGGAGGAGGTCAATGGGCAGGTGTTGCACCTTTGCCGGTTACAGGGGAAGTTGCAGTAAGGCTGGGGGCGTGTGTTGGGGGTGAAGGAAGTGTGGCCCTTCTCACCAAGCGCAGAACCTAAGAAATGATAGAAGACTGTCGGCAGAAGGTGGCTTTGAGCCCTTCAGTGCACATCTTGCTCATGATGGTAAGGTGAACATGTGATATGGCTGGACAGTGGCACGGTTGGACTGAGTGAAGATGCAGTGAGAACAAAGTGGAAATTACCCTTGCAGTGTGCAGGAGATCATTCATCTACATCTGCATTCTGATCTAGGGCCATCTTGTTTCATGCATGCTTAAGGTACTGACCATGTGTGTGGCCTGAGTTTAGCGCACCCAGATCAGACGAGATGGCTTCTTTCACCCATCAGAGAAGATAACTTCTTTCCTGGTAAGAGCATGTTCAATGAGGAAACATCCGTAAAACAGGAACTCATCTTCAGGAGCCTTGCAAACATTTCCACAGGGTTTAAAGCAATGATGAAAGACTGTTGTGAGACTCCTCACTTGCATTGAATGAAGGAGTGTCCAAGGGCCTTTAAATTTGACCCAGTATCTTCAACCCCAGAAGTTGCCAGCAGCGAATAGAACTTACTCCATCCCATCAACTGCACACAATTCATCGATTAAGTCGTCATCAAACTGGATTGCAAATAAAATGACCTGAAAAGTGGGTGATCGCTCCAGCAAATTATATAATGCCATAGATGCCATCTAAGATAGATGCCCATTCCATACTTTTCCTTCAAAATATAAAATCCTAGCCATAATCTCAAATTTAGATAACATGACATTTTGTTATTAATACCTGTTGCAGACAATAGTTTGCCACTTCTACACGAGTTCATTGAAGGTTATACTGTGATATGACATCCAACTGCATATTAAATATGAAAAATGATTGGAGAGGTACTGAGAAATTTTTTTCCTCATTATTTATGATATGCTAGTGGGCCCTCATGTAGTCATAGAGTACGGCATGGAAACAGACCCTTTTGTCCAATTCGTCCATGCTGACCAGGTTTCCCAACTAAGTTAGCCCCACTTGCCTGCATTTGACCCATATTCCTCTCAAACTTTCCTATTCATATACCTATCCAAATATCTTTTAAATGTTGTTACTGTACCTGTGATAAATATGAGAATTAATGGAAAAATGCATTCGTGTGCCCTCATCACATGTCTTAGAATTTTCCAAACTCACTTCACTTAATGCTTTGGATTGCTAGTCCTGCAACAGTACCGCAATAACACCACTACCCCTTTGGCTATTCTTGTCTGTTGAAAGGTAATTTTTTTAACCTTTCCATCGCTTAAAGACCAAACAAGAATTAGGTTTCTTTGTCTAGTTGTTGACTTGACACATGTACTCATCACAGATGATGCATAACTCTAAGATTTGCTATGAAACAATGTCTTTTTTTACTATTTGTACAGATAACAGTGTTCCAATAAAAAGGTTGCACATTTACACATTCTCACCTCCAATCAATAACATTCATTCTACTTTAAATTCCAAGTGAGTACACATGACTATATTACTAATCACATTCAAATTTGTGCATATGATTGTAATTTCCAATCAAATTACAACCCGTTCATGCCTACTACTATCAGCACATACTTTGTGATTAACAAAATTCTTTACTGTTCTTTTACCTCCTTTCATGTGTCATCTGAAGCTAAGTTTTGGTAGCTACAAGATCTCTCGTGCATATAACTCTACACACATTTACCCTTTGCTGCACTTCTGTGCATATATTACTGTAGATTATCAACAACTAGAGGGTTTGACAGGCTTAAATATTCCATTTCCGAGAACAGAAGCTAAATTGAGGACTAGTTGCTGCAAGGTTTATGCCAGAAGATAATTGGGCATGTAATCAGTAGATGCTTTAAATAGTTTCACAACCATCTGTTCAACTACTATATAAAAATGAGCTTAAATTTTGAATCAAACTCAGCTCTTGCATACCATAATCTCCCACTTCTATGATGATTGAATATTATAATACTGTACTGGCTGATTAACCTTCAGACATAAAATGGAATGGAATGCATAGCGAACATCAAAAATATTAACATTATTAATACTACATCCAACAACAGGCATGATTGTCATGTTTATTTGTAGCCTAGGTGGGTTACTGCTTCCAGCATGACGGATTGGGATTCTAAACTCCATTAATAACAAAGCACAATGTCAATATTCTGTTTTATTGCAATAAAACCCAAAGTTAACAGAAGTCAACTGACTGTTTCTTAACCTTATGGTTTCTCAGGGCAGCTGGCTAAAAATGTTTTTCCAGGTGTAACTTGAGAACTCTTCACTTTAGCTCCAGTCTTCAAACCATACATCTCAAGACCTGGTTCATTTTTCTCACTGGATTTGATTTCAGTGAGCCATCCATCACATCCTGTGTTCTGTGCATTTATATTCCTTTTGTCTACTAGCATTTTTCCACATTGTAAGGGAGACAGTGATGCAGTGGTAACATCAGTCAATACAGTGCAGAGCTGGAGGAACACAGCAGGTCTCGCAGCATCAGAGGAAGAGGAGAGTCGACGTATCGGGTCGGGACCCTTCACCAGGACTCTGCAGTGATAACATCACTGGATGAGTAATGTAGAGGCCCTGGTTAAGCCTTTGAAAGCATAAGTTTAAATCCAGCAGTGGCAGCTGGTGGAATTTACATTCAATTAATTAAATTAATTAGTTTGGAATTGAGAGCTCGTCCCAGTAATGGTGACCATGAAACTATCATTAACTGTTGTAAAATCTCAACTGGTTTAAAAATGTCCTTGAGGAAAAGGAATCTGATGGCATGACCTGGTCTGCTCTACCTGTGATACAGGATGAATAACAATGAGACAAACTCTTAACTGCCCTCTCAATCCAGTACGAATAACAAGCCATTACTAGCTGGATTGCAATTGTTCAAAAAGGTGAATTCTCAGTGGCAATAAGGGTAACACATGACATTGTTGTCACTTTCCAAGAAAGAAGAAAAATAATTTCACATCATTGAACAGTCCCATTCATCTAGTTTGCCTGCTGGTTGAAATTCTCCAAATTGTTGTCATTTCCAAATTTAAATAGCTTTGTTTTTTCAGGGCTAGGACTTTAAACAAAAAACAGATTAATACCGAGGAATCATTGCGAATGGACCAAGCACATTTAATTGCAGCTTAAAGGACTTAGAAAGCCAGGTCTGATGGAAAGGAGATAACTGAGAATTTTAAAACTGTGACAAGGTCAGGAGAAACATAATTTCAACATGAGATTAGATTTAGTAAGGCTGCATCCACAGACAATTATTTCAAAAATCAGGGAGGGGGCTGTGAATTGTATGTGAGGCCAGGAAAGCTGGAAAAGCATCCAGTTTGCCAGCAAAGATGCAGGAAGTCTCTTATACAGAGTGTGAGAAAATCTCAAGTTTGCCCAAAGAACAGGAAAGCAGCATTTTATTTGCAACTTTAAGAAGAAAAACATCAGCAAGCAGAACAGAGATAAAGATAGCTATCTTTAAAAAGTTCAAACTTCATTCAATAATAGAGGTTGAAAGCTTGAAAGAAAGACTTAAAAATGAGACTTAAAAAGCATTGATTTCAAAAAATGTTAAATGCTTAAAAGTCAGTAAATTAAAGCAGCATTCGGATGTTACAGATTTAAAACAGCTTTAAAGGGAGAACAATAATTTACCAAATAATGATACAACCACAAATCTTTCGTATCGGACATGGACCATGTTGAATGGAAGATTGGATATCTGGGAGAAAGCAGTTCTTCAGATACAGAATTTCTTCAAAACTAAATTAAACTAAATCTTTATCTGAACAAGTATATTTACTTATGTATTCGATAGTACTCACATCTGATAAAACTATAAATCACAAAAATTTAAAAAAGTCACCATGGAAAGAAATCCCAGCAGCTTTTGTTAATTACTTTAAGGTGAAACAAAGAAAATTTTCAAAAAGCAAGATTTATCAGAATGCATAAATATGTTCATTAATAATCTCTAAGATTAATGGAAATCTGTGATCAGGAAGGTTTGAAATCTGAATTCACAAGAAACAGAATTGTTGTTAGAATTATTGATGAGAATTTATCAGATTTATTACAGTTCTAAGATTTGACTTTGGGGAAAGTTTATTCAAGTTGTGCTAGAAGCAGAAACCAGGACATCACACAGACGAAGCTAAAGAGGAGAAGGACAGCTTGCCACAAGAGAATAGCGGCACTTTAAGGTGCAAATCCTCTTAAGACACCCATGAAAGCCTTCGTAAAATAGGCACAACATCAGAAACTACCAGCCAGAATAAAAAAAGCCTCACAGACAATTTACTGAAGATACGCAGAAGTGGGCCACAGTTTCAAAGATCTGCAAAAAAACAAGTTTATTTATACAAGAATGTGAAGAACTACCACCAGTGGAAAACAGACCTAAAATATTCCTCAGGGAAACTGACTTGACTCTGATAAGATTTGTCAATGGACATTTCATTAAGTTTCATGTTGTAACAATGTCTCATCAGATCAAAATCCTAGCCAAAGAATCAGAGGTTATAGCTGTGGAGCTGAAGTTAGACAGTTCAGCTGGAATAACTATCAAGGGCGAATGCATGCTCCAAGTAACTCTGCAACACAAGGAGCTCAAGAAATATTAAAATCTACACAAAATTCGCCTTCAACATTTCACACTTTCGGGCCTGAACACATGATTAACCTCACCATCCTTGTGAAAGCAAAAGGAGTTTAACTCGATCCAACAGAACAAGAAATCAATCAAAATGACATTGTCAACCAACTGATCAAAGGACAATTCTGTTGGGTTTCCTCAACTCATGGTAGTATCCAAAAAGAAAAAAATAATCTATTGGGATTACCAATGTTGGCACAAAAGTATTGTTTCATACTGTCAATAGGAGGGAGTCTATGACTTTACAGGAGTGGTAGAGTTGTTTTCCATTCCTATCACTGCTAGAAAACTGTCAGATGAAAAACTTCAGAAAGGGTTGCCAGAAGACAGAAATACCAAGAACAAGAATAAACAGTACATCCACTTGAGCTCACTGAAGAAATATTAACTGAAGTTGATCAGATGGTACAGCAGGTTTGACTTTGTTACCAGGTGATGAGCCAAAACAAGCTCAAAAGCAACATTTTAATCTTTGAGGAAGGTAAACAATACCAATGACCTAGGTAATGCTAAATATGTTAACATCTGTAGTACCACAGCTTTGGATGTGAAAGTATCTAATTCACCAGGAAAACCTTCACACAGCGCAACTGAAGACATACAACCTGCTCAACAAGTTCAATTTAAGAGCTGAAAAAATTCAACAAAGATCCATCAGCAGATTAAGAATGAAGATTTCCTTGAATAAAATGAAAATGCGCTACATACAATTTTTTGGAAGACAGGTCAACTTTCATGGATGTAGAACAAAGTCAAAAAGGTGAAACTGTCTCCTCTAAATATCCAGGAAACTGTAAGGAAGAAAATATTTGTTTAACAGCACAGCTGTCTTCCATGATGAGTATTCATGATATTAAATTTTCCCTAGATGAGGTTATGGAACAACCACATGTATTAGCAAGGAAGACTTCCTCTGCAAAGAAATAACATGAGATTAAGGATCGTCCAGGTAAAGAAGTAGAACAATGACCAGATTTAGCAGTGACAACATCCTCTCCGAGGTACATCTAAGAAATAAAGAGATCATCTATTGGAGGAACAATTTACAGTCCATTCAAGTCAAGACCAGAACCAATGTCAATGGTCCTCAAGCAAAAGATCCACCAATCTTCCAGTATAAAGAGAATGAATTCTGAGAGAATTGTGAAACTTTAAGACTGTCTTAACTTGTGATGTCAGACATCTGGGGGGAAAATAGAGGAACGGTAAATGTAAAAGTAGTTATTTCCCGAATATACATGTTAACTCTTGGTCAAGAAGCTTGGGGTATGATGTTGTATGAGATAAAGATTCTGACAGGATTAATTTTGGAGATTAGACACTGCCCAGTCTGATAATGTCACGGTCTTGGGTGGTGAAATGAGGAATCTAAATCATGTTGGAATGGAACTACCTGTGAGTTGATAGTTTTAGCAATTATGTCTAATTAGCCAATGTGATTTGAACATATTGCTGTCATCCAATGAACTATACCTTGTTGTTGAGAGAAGTTTCCTTATCTTTAAAACTTAATAACGGTTCACCGTCTACCACTGTTAACCAAGGATGTCCTGAGACACAGGATGGAAAAATTAATTGGTGGTGGGACTCTACCCCCACCATAAGCTGGTCATGGTTGTTTTCACAGACATTTGACAATTTCCTACACCCTCGCCTCCAAAATTAAATGTGAGGAGCTCTCTAAAATTGTAACCATCAATTCAGCTGCCTCTGCTGTTTCTCTCCTTTTCCCAAGTCCACAAACAAACTTTTTAGTGTCCTCCCTACTGCCCTGACATGAATGTGCATCTTCCTTCATTTTAATCTCTGTCTCTCCGATGCTGTCTCTGCATCCAACAGAAATACTTGCTTCATCTTCAATCCTGTTCTTTTGAAAAAAAAAGGTCACTAAACTTTCCCTGACCTCCACTTTGGCTATATTGTTGATCATTCTCTTTCATCTAACACTGTCTCATCTTCTTTAAATTTACTATCATTAAATTCTTTCCTGCCCAAAAAACACACTCTTCACCTCTCTGCCCTTGAAGATTGTGATTCCATCTCCAACCCCTCTTTCCTCTCTAAACTCCTTGAACATGTTGTTGTTTATAAATCGTTTCCATAACTTAATGCCTGAATTGCTATAGTTAAAGAACAAATAACAAAGAAAATTACAGCACAGGAACAGGCCCTTCGGCCCTCCAAGCCTGCGCCGATCCAGATCCTCTATCTAAACCTGTTGCCTATTTTCCAAGGATCTGTATCCCTCTGCTCCTGTCTCTGTCTAGATACATCTTAAACTATGCTATCTTGCCCGCCTCTACCACCTTCGCTGGCAACATGTTCCAGGCATCCACCACCCTCTGCATAAAGAACTTTCCATGCGTATCTCCCTGAAACATTTCCCCTCCCACCTTGAAATCATGACCCCTAATAATTGAGTCCCCCACCATGGGAAAAAAGCTTCCTGCTATCCACCCTGTCTATACCTCTGATGATTTTGTAGACCTCAATCAGGTCCCCCATCAACCTTTGTCTTTCTAGTGTAAATATTCCTAATCTACTCAACCTCTCTTCATAGCTAGCGCCCGCCATACCAGGCAACATCCTGGTTGAGCCACCTCTTCACCCTCTCCAAAGCATCCACATCCTTTTGGTAATGTGGCGACCAGAACTGTCCGCAGTATTCTAAATGTGGTCAAACCAAAGTCCTATACAACTGTAACATGACCTGCCAACTCTTGTACTCAATACGCCGTCCAATGAATGAACGCATGCGGTATGCCTTCTTGACCACTCTACCAACCTGCATTGCCACCTTCAGGGTACAATGGACCTGAACACCCAGTTCTCTCTGTGCATCAATTTTCCCCAGGGCTTTTCCATTTACCATATAGTTCGGTCTTGAATTGGATCTTCCAAAATGCATCACCTCGCATTTGCCTGGATTGAACTCCATCTGCCATTTCTCCACCCAACTCCCCGAACTATCTATATTCTGCTGCATTCTCCGAAGTCCCCTTCACTATCTGCTACTGCACCAATCTTAGTGTCATCTGCAAACTTGTTAATCAGACCATCTATACCTTCCTCCAGATCATTTATATATATCATTAACAACAGTGGTCCCAACATGGATCCCTGTGGAATACCACTGGTCACAGTTCTCCATTTTGAGAAATTCCCTTCCACCACAACACTCTGCCTTCTGTTGCCCAGCCAGTTGTCTATCCATCTAGATAGTACACCCTGGACCCCATGCGACTTCACTTTCTCCATCAGCCTACTTGGGGAACCTTATCAAATGCCTTACTGAAGTCCATGTGTACGACAGCTACAGCCCTTCCCTCATTTGTCAACTTTGTCACTTCCTCAAAGAATTCTATCAAGTTGGTAAGGCATGAACTTCCCTGCACAAAGCCATGCTGCCTATCACTAATAAGCCCATTTTATTCCAAATGTAAATAGATCCTATCCCTCAGTATCTTCTCCACCACTGCTTCCCCACCGCTGACGTCAGGCTCGCTGGTCTATAATTACCTGGATTATCCTTGCTACCCTTCTTAAACAAGGGGACAACATTAGTAACTCCCCAGTCCTCCAGGACCTCACCTGTGCTCAAGGATGCTGCGAAGATATCTGTTAAGGCCCCAGCTATTTCCTTTCTCGCTTCCTTCAGAAACCTGGGATAGATCCCATCCGGACCTGGGGACTTGTCCACCCTAATGCCTTTTAGAATACCCGACACATCCCCCTCCTTATGCCGACTTGACCTAGAGTAATCAAACGTCTATCCCTAACTTCAACATCCGTCATGTCCCACTCCTCGGTGAATACCAACAGAAACTACTCATTAAGAATCTCACTCATTTTAGGTTTTAGCCCTGCAACCATTCTGACATGGCCTTTAACAATGTCACAGAAGGCATTGTATGCAATTGTGACCATGCCCAATTAATGTTCCTCATTCACCAGGAACTACTTACATCTTATTACCATGGTTCAATATGCCATTCTCCTCCAATGCCTTTTTTTTGACATCCATGTGGGGATGACTGAACTTACCTGTTTCCATTCTTACCTATCCAGTTGTAGGCAGAGAATCACCCATAAGAGTTTCTAGCCTTGCTGTTGCCCAGCTGAAGGGACAGCCATCAATATTTCAGTTTTCCCAGCATTGGGTCTTGATGATCTCAGGTTGTGTAGTAAACTGACTATATATGTACGTACCCTTACAGGGCAGTCTTACATACTGCTGCACTGCACTGCACGTGGTTTGTGGTAGCTCCAGGAAATTTGTAATGATAATCTTTAAACTAGGTCTGTAAGGTTAGTCAATGTATGAAATTGTGATAAACCCAGTGAAATTAAGGGCGTATCATCTTTACATTGTGAATGCATTATTTGTTTTAAACCAGCCTCATAATGCTATCTGGTACAAAGATGGAAGGCAATAAGCCTGTTGCCTAAAGTTTTTGAGAAGATTTGCAGCTCAGGTTGTGGATGAGGTTGTAGACTTGCCCCCCAGAGCGGGACAGAACACCGATGCTTCACCGGATGCACACCGATGATGTTACCTAGCAGGGTAACGAAACATCAGCAATCAAACACAGCAGCTTGGCGAGCATGTCTACAACCTCATCCTGTTGCCGTCTGTCACCATAGATATAGTTCTATTCTGAATCTTACTAATGGAATATTTTAAAACATTGTTTATTTCAATGGAGATACATAATGTTGGGAATAGAAGAGGAATGAAGCAACAGCTGACATCTGGCAACATTTTGAATCCATCTAAATAATTAGCTCAAGGTTGTCTAGATTTCATTGCATTGCTAGCATAAATAGGAACAAACCAAAGAAACACAGGGGGTGGGGTGGAGCGTAGAATAGTTGTGTTCATTCTTTAAAACATTGAGCTTGACATTTCAGGTATGAGGAATCAAGGTTTTTGGGGGCGTCAAGCAATACATTGTAAGCCAGGGATAGAAGAAGTGATAGGCGGGGCAGCAAGTGAGATTGATTGCTACATTTCATCAACTTTGGCATTTTACCAGCAGTGAGGAAGGCAGCAGAATGCCTACCGATCCTTAGGCCAATTGAAGCCCTTAAATGGCCAACAAAATGTCACATGAGGGCCTCTTCCCATGAGCAGTGGTATCTAGCCTGCAGTTGTGTGGGGTTGGTGGAGGGCACTTCACCACATAGGGAGACCATCAATAATAACATTTTGGTAATTCTGTGCCTTAGCAGGGACCAACATAACCAACACAAAGAAAGGTCCTTGCCAATGCTGTGGAGCAAATGCAGGCACAAACAGCGCCAATCTAATAAAAACCAAATGCTAACAGGTTAGTTTTACCAAAGATCAATCGCTGGAGGCAAACAATGAAATCCAAAACAATCACCGAACTGAAGTAATGAATCTCTTTACTTGAACAGAGATCTGCAGAAATTACTGATGTGATACATGCAACTGCACTAAGAGACAAGCAACATCTAAAGATTAAAGATATTGCAAAGGTAAAAAGTGCCTGATGTAGCAGGGTCCACTGGGACTATCATGAATACAGTGTAAGACAATTAATTTTACTCTCCAAATGCCTATCCGTAGAAGTCTGAAGAGAACTGTGAAGCCTCCAGATCATCTAAATCTGTACTGTCAAAGATTTGGTGGAAGGTGGGTTAGTGGTAAATGTACTCAGATAAATAAATGTAAATTAATAATAGTTATCAGAAGTAAAGCTTTGGTGAAGATGCTGTAAATGGGTTGGAAGGATCAGAAAGGGCTAATACCTGATTGAGTGCAATAAGTATCACCACTATTGTGACATGATGAGACTTTGGTGGGAAGATAAAGAAGGATTTTGTGGGAGATAGATACAAGGCAAGGAGCTCCAAACAATCTTTGTAGTAATATAGAGCTGTTCTTACAACCTGTATATAGTTGCATAGATATAATGAACCTCATTTGTTCACTCTACTAGAGAGTTCCATTGGACTAGAAGGTAGCTAACTTTACACTCAGTAGACAAATAGGCCCCCAAATAACCCACAACACTTAGAAGATATGATTAACAGTGAACAAAATATTCAAGACTGACTTTGGAGGCCATGATGTTTCATGGAACCTGATCAAACATGGTCATGGAAATCTCCTATGGATTAGCTCATATTGCCAACCCTCAGCTGAAGAATCAGTACTCCTCCAGGTTGAGCACAACTTGGAAGATACACGAAGGTAGCAAGGGGAAGAAATATCCTCTTGGTGAGGGATTTCAATACTCATTAGTAACTTTTCCAATGAGCACAGCCCACTCTGCTCAAACTTTCCTCATTATGCAAAGTCTTCATCCCAAGAATCAGCCTAGTGAAACTCCTCTGAATGGCTTCCACTATAAGTACATTCCATCCTTGATTAAGGAGAATAGTGCACAGTACTCTAGTTGTGGTCTTGCAATGCCCTGTACAGTTGTACCAAGCCTTTCCTACATTTATACCCCATTGCTGTTGTAATAAAGGCTAACATTTCATGTGTTTTCCGAATTGCTTGCTGTAGCTGCATGCTAACATTTTGTGATTCATGTAGAAGTAGATCCAATTCCCTTTGTAGTGCAACATTCTACAATTTTTCTTCATTTTTTAAAAAAGCTCCTTTTCTGGCCTTCCTGCCAAAGTGGAAAACTTCACAGTTTCTCACATTTATACTCCTGCCAAATTTCTGAACATCCGCTTAATCTATTTATAGCTGTTTGGATAATTTTTGTGTGAAATTTAATGACCTCCTCCATGTCAAGTTTGATGGCAAAGGAAGAATTTATTCAGGATAGCGGCTGTGTTCTCCCTCCACCCTGGTTAAGATCACGGCAAGAAGGTTGGTGGGTGGGCTTTCTGCACATTGCAAAATGTAATATTTAAGTATACAAATAATAGCCATATGGGTCTCATCCTACCACCACTGCTATTAACCCACAGATGGGAGTATGGCAGTCAAATCCATGTGGGGTTACATGCAAACTCCCTGGAATCCTCTATTGGGGGTTCAAAATCACTCATGGCCTGATAGAGTGACCTAGCATTGGAAAGGGGGAATCCATTGAGGGTCACACCCTTGCCCTTTCTGTCTACCTATTTGTGAAAATGACCTATTTATTTCAATACCAGGAGTTCTTATGTTGTGCAGTAACCTTTCATGTGGAACTTAGCCAGCACCTTTTGGAAATCCAAATACACTACATCCATTGCCCATGCTGTTTGTTTACATCTTCAAAATATGATTTATCAAATACATTTTCCCTTTCACAAAACCATGTTGACTCTGTCTGAATGTGTTTGATTTTATAGATATCCTTTATAATGGATTCCAGTACTTTTCCAATGACTGATGTTAGATTGACTAACCTACTGCTTCCCATTTTCTGACATCCTCCCTTTTGAACAGAAATGATGCATTTGTATTCTGAAGGAAGGTCACTGGATTAGGAATGCTAACTCTGTTTTCTCTCCACAGATGTTGCCCCATCTGATGTGTTTCTCCAACAATTTTTGTTTTGGAACAGTTACAGTTTACCAATCCATTGAAACCTTTCCACGGTCTAGGGAATTTTGGAAGATTATGTCCAGTAAATCCATATCTCTATAACTAATATTTAAAAACCCTGGGATCCGGGCCATCGCATTTGGAGATGTGTCAGCCTTATATTTCATTTATGTTCCCATTTATTTTTCTCTATCAATTTTTTTTTGTTTAAAGTTCCTCCCTCCCTGCTATCCTTTGTCTTTTTAATATTTCAGGAATGCATTTTTATGTTTATTGCTGTGAAGATGGATACAAAATACAAAATTAAAAACAAACACAAAGTCTCTACCATTCCCTTGTTTCTCATGATTAAAACCACAGCCTCACCCTCTAAGGGACCAATGCTCACTTTCACTAGACCTACACATTTTATAATGGCTTCATTTCTAGATAACACCACTGCTAGGTAGTGCACTGCATATGCATATGCAAAGTAAGCAATCCCCAGGGTTCACATGCTTCTCAATCACTGTACGTCACACAAGCAAACACATTTGCATCTTTTTTAAATGAGGACATAAATGAGTTCATGCTATTTGATCATTTTTCTTCTATGATACAGTACCAACGGCTGTGAAATGAATGCACAAATCATTGGTGCATTTTATTAATACATCCAGCTTAATGTTCAGCTATTATAGTTGCTGCTGTTGTTAAGCAGGAAGTGTGAAAAATGAATTATAACACATTTGCATTTTATTCTAAATGCTATTTTACTAAAACTTACAACACATTAATTTTAGTTAGATTCATCATTCATCCCCCTCATACAAGATGTTCATTCTTTTATTTATACCTTGTAACAGCTTACAAGGACTAAATAATAACTTATCTGGTGCATTATGTTAATGTGTGAATGGTGCCCTAATTTTCAAGGTTAATTACTGAAAAAAGCAGTAATGGTTTCAAAAAAGATGGCTGAAAGGAGGACTTTTTTTTCTTGTTTTCTTTCCTCATATTCCTATTTCTCTTTCTTTATTTTGCTTGTCATACTTTGTTAGTTTATTAACGTTTACCCAACATTTAGACCAACCATGAATTTTTGCTGCATTGTGTATTTTTTAAAAATTGGCATGATCTTTAACATCCTTAGTTAGCCACAAATAGAGCATTCTGTAGTACAATCTTTCTTGCTCAATGGAATGTATTTGTTGAAAGCTATGAAATAGATCCTTAAATGCTTGCCAACAATTTTCTACCTGCTTACCTTTCAAGCTATTTTCTCATGTTATCTGAACAAATATTGTCTTTATACTTTATGAATTGCCTCTACTTAGGTCTAAGACTCTAATTTCTGTCCCAACCTTCTCATTCCCAAGTTGAGTGATGAATTCTCTCGTGTTATGATCAATCTTCACCTGATGATCCTTTATCATGACATTATTAATGGCAACTTATTTTTTGCACATTACCAAGTTAAAAGTAACCTGTTCATTTGGACACATTGTTCTGAGAAACTGTCCAAATAGTCCTTTTCTTACAAGCTTTTATTAATATTTCCTGATGAATACCTTGTTCTACAGTGCAGCTGCTGTCAAGGGGGCTCATAAATCATTTCCACTGGTGCCTTCTTTCCTTTACTATCTGTTACGTCCCCCCAAGATAATTTTTTTGCTACAGTACTACTCTTATCATTCATTAACATAACTATCCCACCTTCTTTTCCTTTCTTTTGACCTTACAAAATGTCAAAACATCTTTGAACCGTCAGGTCCTACCCACGGTCAGTTTGCAAACATGTCTCTGTAATAGCTATCATATAATATTCATTGATTTCTATTGGTGGCATCAATTCATCCATCTTGATATAAATGTTACAAGCATTCAAATAGAAGCTTTAAGGTGTGCTTGGTAGGACATAGGTTTGCAAAAATAGTATGAGCGAATATTGGTGTTGGTTGGAGGAGCATAGGATATGGCATCAGGAGTAGATGTGTGTGTGATGGCCATAAGGAATAAGCTAGAGCACCTGATTTTAATAAAAAAAGTTTTGATAAAGTTCCAGAGCACCGAGTTGTGTTTTTTAAAAATATACTTATCTTGGCATCCAGCAGCCACTGTGGCTTTTACAGAGGGGTGGACTCAGTTCCACTTATCACCTGCACTCTTTGGAATGAAAATCCAGGCTATGCAAGCTCTTTCTCCTGAGGCAAGGCCACTGAGCTGGGAATTTTTCTGACTCCTGCAAACCAACTCCAAGATGGAAATCTAGCCCATTGATCCAGCAATTGCTTCTGTGCACACATCTGAATTCATCTTCTTATGTACTCTTGACAGTAGATCCTTTCTATATATTAAGGCAGCACGGTGGCTCAGTAGTTAGCACTGGAGCCTCATAGCACCGGAAACCTGGGTTTGATTCCACCCTCGAGCAACTGTCTGTGTGGAGTTTGCATATTCTCTCCATGCCTGTGTGTATTTCCTCCGGGTGCTCCGGTTTCCTCGCACAGTTCAAAGATGTGCAGGCTAGGTGGACTGGCCATGCCGAATTACTCTGTTGTTTTCAGGGATGTGTAGATTAGGTGAGTTATAGGGAGATGGGTCTGGGTGGGATGCTCTGAGGGTTGGCCTGAACGTGTTGGGCTGAAGGGCCTGTTTCTACACTGTAGGGATTCAATATTACTACTTCACTTTTGTTATGCATCTTTGGAATGAACCAACAAATTTGCTCATCTAGTTCCTCATCGGAAGTTTAAAACTTGATATAAATGACAATGCCAGCAATACAACTTCTCCTTTTTCCCAATTTATTTCTAGACCTATTTCATATATGCCGTTCATTTAGGGTTGTTACATAATCTCTACTCAACAATATCAGTTTCAATTCTCACCTTCAATCTTTCTTGCTCCTGAAGGCTTTGCGCCTACAAAAATAATAACACATTCCTGGCTTTTCTGAGTATTGTCTCTATTAATTCAACCATGTTATATCCCAATCTTGTGAATTTTGCATGCAGTTTACCATCTTTATAAGTTAGGTGTGGGTTATGCAAACATTGTCCCAATTTTATTCAAGTACATCTGATACATTTGGTATAAACTCCCAGATTTTAACAGTCCAATCAGAATTACCTGTACCATACATCTATTTTTCCTTAACAAATTATCTTAGCGCAAGAAGACATATAAGGTCAGAGGTATTGTTTTATTCAATGATGATCACAACAAGTTACCTCCATCTGGTGGCTTTAAGGTTGTAAAAATCCCAAAATGCTTCACAGGAGAGTTATTCAACAAATTTTGATCTCAAGCCACTTAAGCAGAAATTAGGGCAGATGATCGAAAGCTTGGACAAACATACAATTCTGAAGCAGCATTTTAAAACGAGTTAAAGAGTTATCATGGCAGAAAGGTAAAGGGGGGGTGAATTTTGGAACACAATTGCTGAATAAATAGCTGGAAAGTGTAAATGATTAAAACAAGGGATGATCAAGATGCTAACGTAGAGTCGTACAATCATACAGCCTGAAACAGACCCTTTGGCCCACCTCATCCATGCTGACCAGGTATCCTAAACTGAACGAGTCCCATTTGCTTGCATTTGGCCCATATCCCTCTAAACCTTTCCTATTCATGTACACTTCCTTCAAATGTTTTTTTAAAATATTGTAATTGTACCTCCCTCTACCACTTTTTCTGGCAGCTCATTCCATTTTCATACCATTCTGTGCGAGAAAAAGTCACTCCTTTTAAATCTTGCCCCTCTCACCTTAAACCTATGCCCTCTAGTTTTGGACTCCATTACCATGAGAAAAAGACCTTGACAATTTACTTTATCTATGCCCCTCATGATTTTGTAAACATCTGTAAGGTTATCTTTCAATTGTTGGTGCTTCAGAGAAAGTAGCCCCAGCCTATCAAGCCTCTCCTTAGAACTCAAAACCTCCAGTCCCAGCAAAATCCTTGCAACTTTTTTCTGCAGCCTTTCCAGATTAACAACATCTCTCGTATAACAGGGCGACCAGAAATATCTGTTCAACAAAACTCCCCAGGGGTCTACCATTAACTGTGTATGTCCTGCATTAACTGTGTAAAGACACATGAGTCATGAGTGCTGCACCAAGGTTTTGATATAAAGATGCAGATGAATTAATGCCAGACAAAGTCACTTAGCCTTGTTCAGAGACAAAAAAACAAACTGCAGATGCTGGAATCCAAGGTAGACAAACAGGAGGCTGGAAGAACACAGCAAGCCAGGCAGCATCTGGAGGAATGCAGCAGTTAACGCATTGGGTATTACCCTTCTTCAGGACTGGATATGGAGGTGGGAGGGGAGCTGCAGATAAAGTTGGGGGGAAGGGGTGTAGTGGAATGGCGATGGTAGGTGGACACCAGTTGTAAGTACATCTTGGTTGGTTGATGGGAGGGATGAATCTGGTTGGTAGCTGTCAGTAGGTGGAATGGAAGGAAGGAGGTGGGGCTGGAAAGGGAGGCAGGGGGTGGGTGGGAAGCTTACTTGAAATTGGAGAACTGGGATGCCCAGGTAAAAGATAAGGTGTTGTTTCTCAAATTTGTGTTCTGAGCCATGTCACCTTTGATCCAATGGGCTGAGGCGTTATTTTGTCTCAACATTTGGAATGAACATTGCAAACTACTATTAAAACAATGTTAATTTGGCAACATTTCATGTTATAATTGAAAGTGCTGGAGCAGACATGCATAAATGTGGTTGATTGCTTTCAGCACTTACGTTTTGGAGTCTCTCAAGCAGGCACTATACAGGTGTGGCTGACTGCTGTTCTTAACTAGTTGCTAATGTTCTGGAGGCTAATCTAATTCAAAACTAATTGTTTGTGTGTGCCTTTGCATGTGTGTGTGGTTGTGAGAACAAGTGCCAAACCAAACAACTGTGAATTCGTATTGTACACAGGCGTTTGGTGGCGCAATATGTTATAGCACCTTGCAACATACACTTGTAGATCCAAACTTAAATTAGCCTTGGCTTGCTCCAAATTATAAAATGCTGAGCGCAGTTGAATTTATTAAATGCAGCCTAAAGCAGAATTGATGAGCTTAGCCAATCAAGGAACAAAGTAACAAGCCACAGAACAATGCTATTGTTGGGAGCAATCATCAACAGTATAATCAGTCAGCACCATAACCTGCTCACCAACTGCTCGGTGCTTCAACAGGATTATTTGGCTACAGAACTCATTGCAACTTTGACATAAGCACCCACACAAGATCTGAAACCCAGAAATGTGATGAAGGCATCTGCTTTTAATTTCAAGACAGCTTCCAAATGTGTGGTACCAAGGAATCATAACAAATCTGAAACCAGTGTGAAGCAAGAGGGGAATTCTCTAGTGGTTTGAGCCATTCCTAATATGAAGGAAGACGGTTGTAGTTGGTGGAATCCATTTATCTCTGCCTGAGGGCATCACTTCTGAGTGCAAAATTCTCAAGCAAGCTATGTTCAGCTGCTTGACCTTTCCACCATTATACTGTATTGGATTTCACAGTATTCCACCCCAGTACCACATGAAGCAAGATGTGGACAAACTTTCACTGTACACAAGTACCAGGCTTCGTTGAATTCCGAGAGACAGTAGCCACATCCCCTGACATTGGCTTTCTCCAATTGCTTTTGAATTACTAATTTATTTTTATCTACTCTGTATTGAGTTTTTTTTCTCAATGTCTCAGCCTCAAATATTTCTCACTTGCTTATATGCTGGCCACTGGCTTCCCCAGTATCTATGCCTACCTATAGAGGCTTCAAATTGTCTAAATGTGCTGGATTAAAATCTGTGCCCCATCTTTGAATCCTCCAAAGCCTCTCACTACACTAATTGTTCTAACTTCTTCGAGTTTTATGTTTCTTTCCTTAGCTTTTGGTTCTCCAAATCTAACTTTTTCATGCAACCCCCCTTTAGCCCATCATTAAAGACAGCCTTCAGCCTTGCCCTAGTTCCCTGTACTCCAATCTGGACACTTCTACATTTCTCCATCTTTAAAACTTCCAGTCACTTTTAGAATATAAAGGCACTAAAACTGACCCTTCAGCCTATCAACTGTGTGAGTGTGTATTTTCCATATGGGCTACAGTCCAAATCCAGGCCTGATTTGCAAGTAACTATTTAATTGTCTTTCAAAAGAATTTATGTGCTGTGCTTTAACAATTCGTGACAGAGTATTTAAGATTCTAATCACACTTTCTGTAAATAAATTTTTAACCTTAGTTTTATTGCATTTTGTAATTATCTTAGTCATGTACCCTGTTATTACTAAGTCACTGACTAATCAAAACAATTTATCAGAATTAGCTTTATTACAACCCCATAGGAGACTAGAGTTATGGTGGAAGCAAACCTGACTAGTTAATTGAAACTGAAAGAACTGTGGATGTTGTAAATTAGAAACAAAAACAGAAGTTGCTGGAAAAGCTCAGCAGGCCTGGCAACATCTGTGAAGAGAAATCAGAGTTAATGTTTTGGATTTGGTGACTCTTCCTTAGAACTCAGAACAATGGGGCTCATAAAATTGGATACAAAAACCACCAACGGCCTAAGCTGATGACGGGGAAGTTGTGAACCTGCTACTTAGTAGATGACTATACCTCTGACTGTTCAGCACCAAAGCTCATCTAATGGTTATATGACCCAGCTATCTCAAGAAATGTCTTTAACTTCACATGATTGGCTATCTGGTGGAATGTGAGTTAATTATTGAATTAGCCAATGAAACCCACAATATTCTAGCCATTCCAGGACTCCAGTATATAATTAGTAAACAAAGACCCAAACCTGACAATTTTTGACTGATGACGTGGTCACAAAAATCTTGTGTCAGTTCAGCATTATCTCCTTACCATTGTGCTTCATGTCTTCAGGTGCAAAAAGTAAGGACCCATATTTTAAAGAGTAGTAGTGGCCCTATTGGACTGTGAGAATGTTGAGGGAATCTTTGCCTCCATTGTCATGGACAGAATGTCACATTGATCAGGCAATTATTTATTTGCAGTCCTGGTTTCTGCCTCAATTAAAGGAGTACCAGCTCTTCAGTCCCAGTGCTGGAAATGGTGAGCGTGCTTGGGATTGCAGTCAGTGCCAAACCAGCCGCATGAAATGTTTCCCCCCTCCGGATTGCAGGTAAGTTGGGTTGGACTCATCAGGGCCAATATGGTAAGCCCTGTAAATGTTAAAGGTGTGATGACAGAGGGGGTTCTTCCAGTAGAAGTTGTCTGTGCCCTTGGTCATACCGTTGAGAAATTCCTGTTGGATGCTTCATTCTTGCATTGACTTCCTATTGGTGATGACATCACTGGAAGACAGCATGTGAAGTGGCTGGGCATCCTTAGAGTGTACTGGAATGAAGCCTCTGCTTTAGCTTCCTTATGCTTCTCATCCCTGTCAGTGTTCAACAGATTAATTGATGTCTGATCTCGCAGACAGAAATGTATAATGAGGTTGAGATGGCAGATGAGCCATCCAGTAGTCTGTTGAAGCAGCGGCACCCAAAACAAAATGTTGCTTGATTGCAATTTCTCTTAGACATATGCCTTAAGTACACAATATATTTGTTAACACAAGATGAAGATGAGTTGTTTCTGCAATTGATATTTTAAAGGTCTGGTTAATTGACATTGCAATTGTAAAAAGACATTTAGTAAAGTCTCCATAGGGCTGCACTCTCATTAGAGTGAAAGACATTAGCATTGGTTTAACCTACTGGTTACTATAGTTCAGGCAAAGGCATTGTTGAGAAGTAGGACCTTCTTGGTGACCTGAGCTGGTGCAGGTAATTAAACATTAAAGGCAGTGTCCTTTGTCTTCTCTCTCTTCCAATACAGAACTACTGGATAATATGACTATGGACCCAGCAATGCCAGCAGTAGCTATTGCCCTACAAGCAGTCACGAATGCCGAGGGGTCTTGAGTCATTGTTGGGGGTGGGAGTTGGGGAAGGTGGGCAGGGTCAAGAAGTCAGTGTTAAGTTAAAGGAGGAGGATGACCGAGATGGGGTGTGCCTCCAATGAACCCAGATGTCCCCAAAGGAGGGTTACTTTTCATTGTCTGACGCTGGCCTATTGAGCTGAAGCAGTCAGATTTCCCCTGCTGTTATTAAACAGGAATGGTGCTGTAATGAAGTGTTTTAGTGGCCATTAATTATGATCTTCAATGTGGCCTTAGAGTGAATGGGTCATCAGATACCTCCTGATGGGTTTTCCATTTCTTCTACCACTTAAAACTTATTGTCAGGGGAAACATAAAATCCATCCCAGTCAATTAATAGAATGTAGATAGAAATAAGGGCTGTTATGGAAAAGACAAATAAAGCTTTTATTTTAATAACCAGAGGCTTGAATTTGTGCAAAAAAGGAATTTAGGATCAGAACTCTATAACTGCAGATTGACACCACTGTCATTCTGTGCACCTGTAAAATCTGATTTTGTGATGTGAATCCAATGTTAACACAATGGTTTTCCACAATAAGGTAGCCAGCTTCTTTCCTTCTCTTTCTTCTTGCTTTTGCAAAATTATCAGAGGACAACACACAGCAGCAGCTTCTAGAATGGAAAGGAAGTGTGTCCACATGCTAGTTGTTAAGCACAGACCCTCCAAGCAGTGTAGAGGGAATAATGGCTGTCAGTGGGTGCAAAATCCGCAACATTCCCACCACATATATATCAAAATAAATGGTCAATTGAGCTTGTTAACAAGCCCATCTTTCAGGGATTACCCTGTGCACTTAACCCTCAGTTCCTCCCAAAAGATAATACCCCTCCTTTCTGTCTCTGTCCAGCTTCAAGTCCCTCACTCCCTCACACCTTGTCCCTGTCTTTCGAGTGCCCGATTGCTCCCTACCGAAAAGTCCTGGGACATACCTGGATCTCGATGCTGTCAGTCTTCATGGGCTTCTTGCAGTCCTGGCAGCTCCTGCTACTCCTGACCTCTTGTGTTGCTGGGACTGCTAGAGCTGCCAGTCAATGTGAATGGATCTAATAGTGATGGAGTTTTACAACTCCCCAGTGCCATTTCAGCCTCACACCACTTCCCAGCTCCCATGGACTTGCCAGCATGCTACACCCTGCTCATGGTCTTGCCAGCCCACCACCCTTCATCATCCCACCAATCCTACAGTCTCCCATGCTAAAGTTCCCCTCATTTCCTTTAAATATTGATCACCCTGCTCTCACAGATATGGCAGTAGATTGTAACCTCAGGTTGAAATTTACAGAATACCTGAGATGCTTATACGAACAGGTCAAGCTTTGAGAGATGGATGTACACATAAAACTGAAACGCCACTAGCCAATCCCACTTTCTTTCTTTTCTGCTTTAAAGACAATTAAAGAACAGTACATTGTAGCAAATTGTGTCACTTGATGGAATTTCAGATTACATTGGTCATGTCATCCAATTTAGAAACATGACAGTTAAGATTTTGGAGCAAACCATCCAGCTGTTCCCTAAAAACATAACTTAATTAGATGATACTATCACTGGCAAAACACAAAAATTCTCTGAAGTTTGAGCAAAATATCTTATCGCAAAGTATTTCTGCACCAGAGACCTTGAGCACAAGAAAAGCTTCCGAAACATACAGTACACATTGTATTATCCATTTAGATTTTCACATAATGATTTATTCAGTCTGGAGCCAAGGTCTCATTGTTCATGTAAGTTCTTTATCTGTCAAAAGAAGTTCAATTTCTGCCAATTCCAAAATCGCCTTAGTGACAATTCTAGCCAGTTAGTATTCTAGGCTAAAAATAGCTGTTTGAAACCTAGGCTACATTGTAATCGCACTAAGCTTCATGAAATGGCTCTATCTTATATTGCTACATTGGGTCTGTTTCCAAATTCCTAAACCATTGTAATTGTTCAGTATCAGTTTAAACTGCTCTCATGTTTTAGTTCAATACACAAAAGATAGTTCACATGTCTAAACAAGGAAGTCACTCAATCTCTGGTAAGAGTTCATTTTAAAGTTAATTGGATTTTTTTCCCCCATTTTCCAGGACAAAAATGTGCTTCTAATGAAACACACAGCAACAGCGAATAGGAGTTAGTTGTACAGAAGATCAACTCTTGTTATTTCAGGTAGAACAACAGATTATAATCAGATTGTTTCTTTTCTCTCTGTTTCCGAGAAATATTGTCTAAGCAATACAAAATTCATAATTTGGTGCCTTGGTTTCTACTTCCCCACTAAACTAAGCAAATAAAAAGCATTAGACTTAACAATTTAGTGCATCACTTCTTGCATTCACAAATGTAAACTACTCTTATGACATGCTCCAATTAACCAAACATTGCAATAGTCTCAAAGCAAAGTAAAGGCATCTGTAGAGCGTGACAAGTGACAGACACATTTTTAACATAGCCTTCTACTCAAATGCAATGAAAGAAACACTGTTTGTTGGAACAGTTGCTTCAACTAATGCAATGAGTCCTTTGTGAATGGCAAGACTCCTAGACTTTCACAATTCTGTTTATCAATAGCTGGAAATGTACTGTCCTATTACCTAAATTAAAAGAAATGAATAAAGAGTCATTCACACACCCGCTACGTGATTGTAAGCACATGTTATAAAACAGAACTTTCATAGCCCTTTCTCATTGTACATTGTTTGTAGATAAGCTGCTGCTATTCTGTTAGATGAAGCAAATGCACAATAGCTGGACCATGAAATCACTCACAATGAGTTGTAGCCTGGCTATCACAAACGGATTCAATGGAGCTGGCAGTAAATTTTACATAGTACATCAAGAGATTGGCTTTTATAATGAGCTGTGCAAAGTGTTGCAGATTCATTGCAATAATGAAAAGTGTGAATGGGGTGCAAAGCATTCCGTTTTACAAATTTAGAATCACAGAATGGTTACAGTAATGGAGAAGGTTATTTGGACCGTCATGTCAGTGCTGGCTCTCTAAAGGAACAGTTTATGTCATCACTCACTATAGAAAGAACTGCAGATGCTGGAGTCAGAGATAACACAGTGTGGAGCTGGAGGAACACAGCAGGACAGGCAGATTCAGAGGAGCAGGAAATTTGATGTTTTGGGTCGGGAGCCTTCTTCCGAAAAGGGCCCTGACCCGAAACGTCAACTTTCCTGCTCCTCTGATGCTGGCTGGCCTGCTGTGTTCCTCCAGCTCCACACTGTGTTATCTCAGTTTATATCATGCCATTTTCCAACCTTCTTCCTGAAACCCTGCACATTCTTCCTTTTCAGGTAATAACTCAATTTTCTGTCTCGTGTGGATTGAACCTGCCTCCACCATTCTCTCAGAAAGTCCAGATTGCAGTTTTCCATGTGTTTCCATTGCTTTTATTTCTCATTACCTTAAATCTGTGAAGCCTTGTTCTTGATCCTCCCATTAACTAATCTTAACCCGAGCCCATCAATGGGAACTGTCTCCCTCTACCTGTTTGTCCAAACGCTTCAAGATTTTAAATATCTTCACCAAATCTTCTCTCAATCTGCTCTTTTTCAAGGAAAGTGGTCTGACCTCTCCAACTATCTGCATGACTGAAGTTCCTCAAGCTTGGAACTATGTCTGTGAATCTTTCTGCACTTTCTCTAGTACTTCATGTATTTCCTACAGTGATTTGATTTGATTTGCATGTCATGTGCATTCAAGTAGAAAAGTACAGGAGTACAGTGAAAAGTGTATAATGTCATCACGCAAGGCACCATCTTAGGTACAAGTTGTTAGGTACAGAATCTTAAGACAAAGGTAGAAAGAAAGAACAACATTAAAAGTTAAACATTGCAGCAATTATAGCATAATGTAAAACATTCAAAAAAAGGTTAGAAGTTACACGTTGCAGAACTTTGTAGTTTTTAGTCAAAAATAAACAAATAAAACCAAAACTTCAAAAATTACAGTCTTTCTTAAATGTTTAGTGGTAGTGAGACCACACTTTGAGGAATCCCCGAGGGACAAGAAGTCTGTGTTGAGGCCATGCCAGATCGAGAGACTGCCACTTACTTCTGAAAGACTGCCACGTTAGGCCAAGATAGATCTGGGCCACTGATAGATCACTAAACTGGGCTAAGGGACCACCACACTTGGCTGAGAGTCTGCCCCACCAGGCTGGGAAGCCTCCATACTGGATGTGTGCTGGGTCCAAGACTGGGAGTTGGTGGCCAGGAGTCCATGGTCAAGAGGAGAAATAAGAGAGATGTGAAAAATAAACTCAAAAGAGAAGAAAAAATAGAAAATTAAAGAAAAGGAAATGGACGGAGACAACAAGCTCCATCTGAAGCATTTCATTCTGATGCAATCTTGGATTATGTAGTGCCCAGAACTGCACAAAACTCTAGATGATGCCGAGCCAGTGTTCGACACAAGGCTAACATAGTTTCCTTGCTTTTGCACAGTCACATTCGATTTAATTCATGTTTAATCTAGTCATGTCAATGTATCAGAAAACATTTAAGCCTGTGCAGATACTTTATCATGAATTAAATGTCATTAAAAGTTGCTGATTGAACAGTAGTCGTAAGCAGGCGATTTTTGATGGAACTATAAAAGCATTAACAAGTAAGTCTGGGAAAGATTGTTTGGACTTGATTTTAACCCTGGTGTTAATGGTGCCATGGAGAATTAAAACAGCTGTCAGGACAACTATATTCTCATAACATTAGCTTTTACCTTACTTCAAGAGCTTTCAGGGACACTGAGGCAGACAGCCGCAGGCAAGCAATGGGCCTCATAATAATTTAAATGATAAGGCTAGCTGCACAATGCAAGCACATTTAACAGTGGAATTCATAGGGCACTTTGAGTTCCAAGATGGCTGCAAAGCTACTAGCTATAAGAAGCAATAGCAACCATTATAACTAACCTTTCTTTGGACAGTTTCTGTATGACTCCAGTGGTCTGCATCCATGTTATTTCCTACCATCACCAGGTAAAGCAATGAAATCTAATCTCTGCAGAAATATTTACAGCAATAATGTTATGATAAGAAATCAGAATAGATTTAGAAGAGAGAGTTTCTGCCTTTCTGTTTCTGGCTCTTACTGGGAGAGACCCAAATGGAAGATTGTGGACTTATAACCCTTACCATTTTGTCATACAAATCAATGTCGCATGTCCATTTTTTTCCATTTTAATGTTCTTAGTGTCAAAGTGGACAATTCCCCTTTTAGATTAGTCATATCTCATGTCAGGAAGAGGAAAGATATTCTCGCTATTCAAACCAATATTGATCCCGTGAACAACATCATAAAAAAAGGGTTCTGCATTTCCAATATTTCAGAGCATTTCCAAAATTCTTAAGCCCCTCAATGGCTGTGAAGCGCTTAGGGAAATTCCTAAGGATATTACATGAATATAACTTTTTTAGTTTAAAGTGATACATGAAAATTTTTTTTCATTCATTGGATGAGGGTGTTGCTGGTTAGGCAGCATTTATTGCCCACCCCTAATTGCTCTGAGGGCAGTTAAGAGTCAACCACATTGTTGTGGCTCTGGAGTCACATGTAGGCCAAAGCAGGTAAGGATGGCAGTTTCTTTCCCTAAAGGACATCAGTGAACCAGAGGGAGCTTCCCCCAACAATAGATTCATGGTTATCATTAGATTCTTAATTCCAGATATTTCATTGAATTCAAAATCCGCCAGCTGCTGTGACAGGATTTGAACCTGGTCTCCAGAATGTTGTCTGGTTTTTGATTAACAGTCCAGCAATAATACCACGAGGCCATCACCTCTCCCTGCAGGAAATAGAACGTGAAAGAATTGAATATACAATGAGACTGGGTAACTGTATGAAACATAATCTGGTAACAGCCTGACACCATTAGAGATTGAGGGGAGTGTCAGGAGGATTCGGGTTGGTTGTGATTATGTGAAGTAGTGTCTTGCAGCTATGACTCCTTTGACTCCTGTTGTTTCTAATTTGAATAAATTGGGATATTAGAACATAAGGGGAATTTCAGTAATCTTGTCCTTGGTCATCAAGAGAATGCAGGGCATGTACTTCTGAACCATAGGCACCATTGTAACGTAGGATACACATTATGGTAATGAACAGATAATCTGTTTTAGTATGGTATAAAATAGAAAGTACTGGAAATACAGAGCAAATCTGACAGCATTTGTGAAGGGAGAAATAATGTTAACATTTCAAGTTGATGAACTTTCATCAATGTTCGCGTAGAGTTAAATGTTGACCAGAGTACTGGAGATAATTCTTCTGTTCATCTTTGAAAATGTGCCAGAGGATCTCTTCCAACCCAGCTCAGAGAGCAGACAGGATCTCAGTATTAATATTTTTCCTGAAAGAATGCACGTACAACAGTGCCGCACCCCTTCAGATGTAGCTTTGGAATGTCTGGCTGGATTTTTTAATGCAAAAACTGGACTGGGACTTGAACAGCAGAATCACAGAACAGTTACAGTAGGCCATTTGACTCATCATATCTGTGCTGGTTCTCTGCAAGACCAACTCATCTAGTCCATTTCCCATCTTTTCTGCATAGCCCTGCATTTTTCTCCTCTTCAAATGATCATTCAATTCACTTTTGAAAATCAGGAATGAACTTGACTCTACTACTCTCAAGTTGTGCATTCCAGCACCTAATCACTTGCTGTGTGAAAAAGTTTTACTCACATTTCCATCCCTTCTTTTGCAATCACCTGAAACTGGTGGCCTTTGACTCTTAATCCTCCACCAACAGGAACAGTTTCTTCCTACCTACTCTCTCTCGACCCCTCATAATTTTGAACACTTCTATTAAACCTCCTCTTAAACTTCTCTTCAAGGAGAACAGTACATCTTTTCCCCATCTGCCCACATAACTGAAATCTTCACCCTGAAACTACATTGTGAATTCTTTTTGAATCCTCTATAATGTCTTCACATCCTTTCCAAAGCACAGTGCCCAAAACTGGACACAATAGTCCGGTGAGGCAGAATCAATGTTTTGTACTAGTTTTAACATACCTCCTTGTTTTTGTATTCTATGTTCCGATAATGAATCAGGAATCCTGAATGTTTTATCTCCTGTATTCTTGACCTGCCCTACAAATTTCAATCACTTGTGTACATGGTCTCTCTGGTCCCTGATATGTCTACACTTGTACCCACTTTAGAACTGTACCCTTTATTTTATTTCTTCCTGTTCTTCCCACTGGAAGGAATGACTTCACAGTTCATTGTGTTAAATTTCATCTGCTACTTTCTTTGCCCATTGCAATTTTTGAAGTTCAATACTGTCAAACACATAGTTCACAATATGTTTGAGTTTTGTGTCATTCAGCAATTTTTAGAATCTGTCCTGTACATTCAAGTCTAGTTCATTAATATGCATCAAGGAAAGCAAGGATTTCAATACCGACCCTTGGGAAACTTTTCTATAACAAAATAGTATGTTTCCTGTCAGTCAGCCAACTTTCTATCCACATTTCTATTGTTCTTTTTTATTCCTCTAACATTACTCACAAGCCTGTTGCATGGCACTTTGACAAATGTCTTTTGGAAGTTCATGTACAGTGCAGTAAATGCATTACTATAATCGACTATCCCTATTAAGGCATCAAAATCCCAAATAAGCTAATTAAACATGATTTGCCATTAAGAAATCCATCCGTCTTTTTTAAAAAATTAATTCACTGCTGTCCAAGTGACTCACAATCTTCTGAATTAAAGAAGTGTTATACCAAGTGAGATACAGCTAACACTCAAGCATCAGGAGTATAGAGCTGTAAATGTGAGGTGCTAGTCTTCTGACCTGAATTCCTCCAACTGACGTTGAAGGATCACTGAGTAACCCAACATTAGCAAACTGATGAAACTTGCTGATACCTCAAAAAAAAATTCTCTCAACCAACATCAAGTCATGTTTTGTTCCCCGATTGCTGTTTGTTAAACAAATAATTGCAGTGTTTCCCTATATTCTGTGAGTGACTTCACTTCAAAAGTACTTGTTTGGCTCCAAATCACTTTCAGCCATCCTGAAATCATAAAAGGGGCTGCATAAGCGCAAGCATTCTTGTTTGTTTGGATTGTTATACTTGTGAATTACATTCAATATGATCAACACAGGGCTTTCAAATTTTAACATGAGAAGATTATGTGCTGACAGTCAGTTGTTTTAATCTTTATTCCTAAAATAAAAGTGCAATTTCTTCAAAAAGGCAGAAACTATGAGCACTAGCTGACTAAGCAATTATGCTGGTTGAATAAATGTTTAAGTGGATTTGACAGCAATTATTGAGCATATGTTCTATTAACAGACATGTTTGAACTGGAGTGCACCAAACTAGATGTAGAAAAATATAAAGATTTGCAAGTTGAGGAAAGTTATTAAATTGTCTTCATTTTGACATTGATTTAGTCTAATTATAGCACATAAACAAAATATACTTAAAGATGTTTGCATAATATAGTGACTGTGACAATCTTTTTTTGTGTTATTGCCAATAGTCTCACCAGCTAAGAACATAGCACAATAAACTTGGGAGCATAAAACAATCCTTCATCAAATTAACTTAAACAAAACAAAAATATTACAATTTCACAAATATCACCTGAAGGATAAAGACAGGTTAACTATCGTGCTTCAACAGAAATTAAAAGAGCATCCGAAGACGACTCTAAAACCGCCAAATTTTCAGAACATTTGTATTTGTGGGTTATTAAAAATCAGCCAAGTACTACACTTTGGCCACAATTATGCTGACACTTTTGTATTGGCGTGAAATTGTTTTCAATTCAATTTCAAAACAGTGGCAGTGCAATTTAAGAGAGTATCCCAAAACATAAAAATTTAAGGCTTCCGATCTCTGTCCAGGAGACTATTTCAGAGCAAATCAATTTCCTGAAGGCTTATTTGCATCCATGCCAAACAAAATGCAACAAAAATTGAACATCACATTAGTTTAGTTTATTGTTTTCTTTAATCATAAGTGCAATTGATATGACCCGATTATCTTTTGGAGAAAACAGAGATTCTCTTGTTATACAGGACAACTATTAGCTTTTAAACCCGGTCGTCAGCTTTTCAACTAATGCGTTTGGTGAGGGTTCTGGGTAAAGTACCATGGCTGACATGATGCGAACTGAGTGCTCTCTATGTGTTACTCTTTCACATATGCCACAAAGTCTGGGTTCCTGTTGAATCAGATATCTTGAATATTATTAACAACATTGTTTTTTATCCTTATAATAATTCTGACTTACACATGGTCTGGCTCCTGTCCATACTGACTATATCTAGCAATGCTACAGAAACAACAAGCAGGATAATTCTACTGCTGCTGCTATTGAAGGCAAATCAATTACCTCGATACTGAAACATCACACGTCATGATATCATCTTATGATACCATCTCCTAAAGATACATTATCTATCTGGACACGAATGGTACAGCCGCATCCCTTTTCCTTTAAATATTGCTTTCTGATTTGCAGTGTGCAAGGATGCATATAGGTATATCATCTGTATATGTGAAGATAGCACTTGTCCTGTTTGATGGATGATTGATCATATGCGGTACAGATATGGCACTTATTATTAGAAAGGGCTTGACTGTTGCACATTACAATGTCACATGAGCTAGGCTGGACACAATGTCATACTGTCCTTCCACAAACCCATTTGCTCATATAACATTCTCAAACTTTTATACTTTGTCCTGTTTCAAGTTGGGATAACTGTCTGTACATTGGTTGATTTTTTGCACCAGTTTCTCTCTTCCTTCCAACAATGTATCCTACACATACAGTTGGATGGTGAGTGTGTAAGGAAGACCTGTATGTCTCTGCCTTCCAAACACGAGAGCTGTTGGTGGAGACAATTCATCGTCCGGAAGAATAGCGCATATATCTCTGTTTCCCCGCTACAGGAAAGATGTTGTGAAACTTGAAAGGGTTCAGAAAAGATCTACAAGAATGTTTCCAGGGAGAGGCTGAATAGGCTGGGGTTATTTTCCACAAATCATTGGAGGCTGAGGAGTGACCTTATAGAAATTTATAAAATCATGAGGGGCATGGATGGGATGACTAGCCAAGGTCTTTTCCCAGGGTAGGCGAGTCAAAAACTACGGGGCATAGGTTAAGGTGACAGGAGAAAAATTTAACAGGAACCTAAGGGGCAACATTTTCACGCAGTGGGTAATGCGTGTACGGAATGAGATGTCAAAGAAAGTGGTGGAGGCTGGTGCAATTACAACATTTAAAAGGCATCTGGATGGGTTTATGAATAAGAAGGGTTTAGAGGGATATGAGCCAAATGCTGACAAATGGGGCTAGTTTAATTTAGGATATCTGGTTGGCATTGACAGGGTCTGTTTCCATGTTGTACAGCTTGAAATTAATATAGCTATCTGAAAATGTTGCCAGGTTGCTTGACACTGGACTATCATGGATTTTATGGTATGGGCAGTGTATCCTGTGAAACCATTAGCTGGATGGTAGTGAAGAGAACAGATAATATGTTGGACATCACTCTCCTACAGATGTCTTGGGAGAGTGCCCTAGTGTCCTTCCAACCAATGTCAGGCACAAGTTGTTGAGGAACACTGTATATGCTGAATATGACCTTTATTTTGATAACAAGTTGCAATAATGGGATCTTTGATTTATTGTACAAAAAATGGGTTTGAGGAAATAGTGACCAGTAAGTAGTTGTGTTCTTGCACATAGAAATATTCAGTCAAAATCCAACACCCGTGACTCAGAACAAATTTTGTGTGAAACCTGATTGTTGTGTGATATATGTCACACAACTTGATTCATTGTTTATTGATGCTATTAATAAATGATTCATATCAATCTTTTGATATTTATCATGCTTATGTAATCAATATGTACAATATGTACATGATTTAGCTTGGCTTGATATAGAGTTTGTGGAATCATCACTTATCTACCTTTAAATTCACATATATCCTCATACATTTCTGAATCTTCAGAGGACAAGTACTTGCTTAAGGATCTGTTGAATGCTATCATCAGAAAGAGTCATTTGGGAGCTTGGTTTATATCATACTTCTAAATTGTACCCTTGGATCTTCACAAGTAATTGTTAGAGTTGAGAAGATGCAATTGAGAGCAGCTTTCAACAGATAATATCCAATAGTTTGTGAGCAGTACAAACAATTACATGCTTCCTGAATAGTTTGTGTAAAACTGTTGTATTCTGAAAACTAGAACAATAGTTTCTCTTTGATTTTGAAGTAGTTTGCTTAAAATGCATGCACCTTAGATTCAAATGTAATAGGTATGTCATCCTGTAATTGACACATTACAAGCCCTCTTTGGGATCACCATTTTAAGTACAAGTTGCTGGATAATAAAGCATGTTTGAGAGATTTGAAAAATATGCTGGTGATCTTCCTGTTAAATGTATGCTGTATCTTTGAGGAGAGGGTAGACTATGGTCACTAAGTTTAGAAATATGGGGAACAGAAAGTTGAAGAAAATAAGGTACCTTTGTAAGTCATTTTTTTGGGGTCTAGGTATTTTTCTTATGACTTCTATTTTGATAGGATCAAGTCAAAGGCCATTTCATAGCTAGATTGATCCATATAAATTGATTTGTCTTATGTTGTTTCGACATTTTTACTGTTGAATAAAATACCAAGTTTCCTTGCTACTGCTGTGACTGTTGCTATGAGCTGTTGCAGGTTTGTATCACGCTAATGTTTTTTTTTAAAGGAATGTGATGTCATCTGTCACACTGAGATAACTCGGAAGATTCTCAATGATACAACCCATACAATATTGGAATATTTCCTGGCAGTTGGATAAACCAATTGGTAGCTGGGGAAAAAATATCAACAAAAATGTGCTCTAAAAGCTGTCAGTTCTTATGACTTTGGGGCCAATATTTTGTATCAAGTTTAGAAAAATCCATGGTGCTTCAGAATTGGGTTTAAGTTTCTCAATGAATCTTGTTTTTGGGCACTTCTCTAGCACAGTGTTTAGTTGCCTTAGAAATCAAATATACATGGAGAGTTTCATCTTTCTTCAAAACTCAAGAAACTGAACTGCACCAATAAGAATAGGGCTCCTTCTGGACCATACCATGAAATCCGATTCCATTTTGAGTTTGTCTTGACTGGGATTGCTTCACATATGAGGAGGGTTGATGCTGAGTTGGGCATCATCTTTCAGAAATAGCATCACATCACATTTAAAGTCGCTACTAGAGTTGTCTGGGTAAAGGTAGGTCTGCTGATGGATGGACTCTTTGTTGTAACCTGGAACTTGTTGGTTTTGCAACTAAGGGGTTTGTTGTCGCATGGAATATACTAATATGTAGCCCTGTGCATGCAGGGTGACAGTGTAATGCCCTTTGTTCATTGTTTATACTTTGTTGTTCTGTTTACTGCTGCTATGATCTTTGAGTACCATCTAGCTGTCATCATGAAGGAGCAAATTACCGCAGATACTGCAATCTGTACTGAGACCAAAAAATGCTGGAAATCACAATGGGTTAGGCGGCATCCGTCGTGAGAGAGCAAGCTAACATTTCGAGTATAGCTCTTGAAACATTAGTTTGGTCTGTCTCCACAGATGCTGCCTGACCTGCTGTGATTTCCAGTATTTTTTGTTTTTTGTAGCTGCCATCATGATGTAGTTTCTGAATAAAACAGAGCTGCCAGTATGATGTAGACTGTGTACCTATATGTCAGCCTTTTGACACATACCACAAAGACTAGGTTCTGGTTGAGAGAAAAATCTTAAAGTTCATAAACAGTATTAATGATTTTCACTGCTATAATGTCATAGACATGCACGCAGTGCTTACTGAATACATTGTGCAAAGAAATAGCAACTACAAGCAGAACATTACAGTTACTACTGTTACTGATACTACTGCTTCTACTGAAAATGTAGTGTGCACGTTTATACTGGAACATCACATGCCGTGATGCTATCTAACTATGTTAATGGTACACTACCTGCATGGTCTTGTACCTATGCAATGAAACAACAGTGTCAACTCGTCTGCATTTCACAATGCCGATATTTCCATTGATTTTGGAGGCTGTCAGTATTGAGAAATTAAATTACTTGGAAGCAGAGGGTGGAACTTGTCAGATATTGCTTTCCTCCTTTCATTATCGTGCAAAAACATAAAATGAATATTTGATTTTCAAGACAGTCAGCTACAGATATGTTTAATCCAGATTAAAAAAAATGCATTAGCAAATAAGCATATGTAGTAGCCTCAGCAAATCTTTTTACATCCTAAAATGTACGTAAAACTGTTGTTTAATAGTGTTTAAAGGGGTTTATTTCCTTCAATACTAGTTGCAGTTACGGGAAGGGATTATAAATCAATTATAATTCAGGTTGAGAGTTTTGAGAGTTATAAAACGACTAATGAGGAAGCAAGAAAAGGAACTTTGTTTGGTTTTGGCTATTACACCTCAAGAAGGATATATCAGCCTTGGAGCAGTACAGCACAGATTCACCAGATTGATAGCAGGGTTCATTGGGTTAAATTATAAGGATACATTGCAGAAACTTGGTTTATGTTCCTTTCAGTATCGAAGATTGTGGGGGTAATCTGATTGATGTTTAAATTGCTAAATAGATTTGATATGGTAGATGCAAATAAACTATTTCCTCTAGTGCGGGTATCAAGGTACCAGAGGATCTAATCTTAAAATTAAAATCAGAGCGAGAGCATTCAGGAGAAAAATTAGAAGCACTGTTTAATACAAAGTAAATGAAAAGTCTCAGAAGATAATGAATTCTTGGACAATTTGGTATTTCAAGACTGGAGTAGATAGATTTATGTTAGTTGAAGACATCAAACCAATTTTGTTTTGGAGCAAAGATGAAAATAAGTGGAGTTGCGATTTAGATTAAAGGTGATCTCATTCAATGACAGAGCAAGGCTGAAAGGCCACATGTGCCATTCTTTTCTTGATGTTCCTAATCCCAAATTTGCAAATGAAACGACTCATTGTGGAAAAAAATCTATAGATGCTACATTTATTAATACACAGGGTCACAGTCTTCGCAGATAGAAAGAACATGTGCATACACTGCAGCTGTTTCAACTCAACAAAATAGGTAATATTCATTCACTAGTTCATTTCTCTATGCAATACCCTGACCAATCAGAGCGTAATTATTTGTTTTAAAATTTAAACAACATCTGGCAGTTAACTATCAATCAGTACTAACGGGTGCATTCTCCATGGCAATGCCTTTACCAATCAGGGTCCACTTACCAACAATTCAGCATTCTTCTCTCATGCAGTATAAATGTTGGTTTTTCCCCTGAATTGGTTTCTTGAGAATTGTCCTGATGGGTGCAAAATGAAAAGCTTTCACAAAATGTCTCTTATTCAATAATACATAAATTAAATTCATAAGGTGATTATATATTGAGCTGCAGTGTCATCACAATATAATAAAATAACTTGCAGGTAGAGGGGGTAGGTGGTGTAACTTGATATTAAAAACAGCTATTGATTTTTGGGGTTTTGTGCTCACTTCAATTGTTGTACCATGGCCAACTCAGTGATATTCTAGTCTAAGATTACCCGCTGAAGCAGATCCTCCCGGTAATTGATTAGTTTTGTTGGATTTGTATTCAATAGTGTCATACTACAAACCTGATCAGGAACACTCCTGATATCAATGTGAAAGTGATCCCAAATTTTCTGAATTACCAGTTTCAGTTGAGCTATTTATTATGGTTCAACGTGATCGCACTGCTGTTTTTTGATTTCACCCAACTTTTAACAACGATAAATGACTAGTTCCTGATAAAATAATATATCTGACATGTGTTAAATAAAGTGCTAACCCAGAATTTCCTAATTGTACCTACGCAGACATTAGGCAGAATTTATGTCATTTTCTGATTTGGTCTTGATGATAGGAGTTTATCTGAAAACTCATAAGGAGCTCAGTTGCCTATGAAACAAATTGGTACAAAACAAGCACAAAGGCAGCTCCACACTTACACATAGGAAATGAAATGTAGTCTTTTCCATGGTATTTTGCTCTCTGAGCCACTTGTTTCTACCATTTATTTTCATCTCTCATTGTTATGGACACAACCCGCCTCCATAGAGCCAGGAAAACACTATACATGGTAAGCAATGTTATTCTTATTCTCCGTCCTAAATGTCACTTTTTTACTTTATTGATACCAGTACTAAGATATTTGCTCAGTAAGCAGGCATAAATCATTCATAGATAACAAGGTGTGGAGCTGGATGAACACAGCAGGCCAAACAGCATCATAGGAGCAGGAAGGCTTTCCCTGGACTGACCTGTCTCCTCCCTACCCCTCCCCCCCACCTACACTCCCCTTTACTGGCTCCATCCCCGCCTCTTTGACTTGTCTGCCTCCTCTCCACCTATCCTCTCCTCTATCCATCTTCTATCCACCTCCCCCTCTCTCCCTATTTATTTCAGAACCCTCTTCCCCTCCCCCATTTCTGATGAAGGGCCTAGGCCCTAAACGTCAAGCTTTCCTGCTCCTATGATGCTGCTTGGCCTGCTGTGTTCATCCAGCTCCACACTTTGTTATCTCGGATTCTCCAGCATCTGCAGTACCTATTATCTCTGATACAATAAATCATTCATAAGTTTGTTACATGAATTAATTGCCGCTGGTCTGGTGTAGATATCAGGTGAAACATGGATCTCTATAAACTTTGGAATCAGAAGCAGGGCTACTGATCTGGAAATTCTTCTGACTCCTGATACCCACCTCTAGGATGGAAATCTAGCTCCTGTGCACTCATCAGAATTCATCATCTTATGTATAGAGTCAGAAAGATGTACAGCGCAGTCCAACTCATCCATGCCAACCTAATATTCTTAATTAATCTAGTCCCATTTGCCAGCATTTGGCTCATATCCCTCTAAACTCTTCCTATTCATATATCTACCCAGATACCTTTTAAATGGTTTAGTTGCACCAGCCTCCATCACCTCCTGTGTAGGTCATTCCATAGATGCACTACGTGCTGCAAGAAAATGTTGACCTTTGGGTCTCTTTTATATCTTTCCCCTCTTACCTTAAACTCATGCCCTCTAGTTTTGGATTCCCCTACCCCGGGGAAAAGGCTTTGACCAATAACCTATCCATGCCCCTCATGATCTTATAAACTTCTATAAGGTCACCCCTCAGCCTCTGATGCGACATGAAAAATAGTCCCAGCTTATTTAGCCTCTCCCAGTAGCTCAAACCCTCCAACCCCACACCTTATTGTTACATGGAATTGATAGATTGCTGTTCCATCGAAGAGTGGGGATGTGACTGAGGTTGGAGATGTTGAAGTTATATTTCAACATTGCTCTGAGAAAGTGACTTTCTTATATGTGGATTATTGAAATTTCTAGCTGTGTTTGATATTATGACATTTTTCTTTTAATGCATGAAGAATGTTCCCTCAGCAAAACCTCAAAAATATTTTTTACAAATTCAGCTGTAATTACTGCTGTTTCACCTTCCCCACTCTGAATGGTTAAAGTTTTCCTAACCCAGCAAAGGTTTTCAAATAGTCACATTAATTTAGCTTGTGTAACTTATGTGACCGAGCATGTCGCAGTTTCAAGATTACATCATTGGAAAGTACGGCTTTGTATTACTTATTATGGTTAGGCATGTTGATGTTTTATTTTCTTCTTGTTGGCAGTGTTATGGAACTGCACTGAGATCATTGTATGCTCAGGAACACAGGCAGTGATTGGTGGAAGCTTGGAAATGGGTGAAGGTTAATGAGTTACCTTACAGCCTAAGGAAAGAAATTTGTTTTTTCTTTAATCTAAGTCATCAATGGCCTCTACAGCACATTTTTGCAAAATGGTAATTTAGCTAGCCTGCAAGTACTTAAAGTTACAAAGTTATATGTATGTTCCAACACACAAACCAATAATTTATTCTATCAAATTTCTATAGTTCCTTTCCTTTCACAAAAGCCAATTTTGTATCTTTCAGTTTTCCCCTTGATTACATTTCTATCCTAGTCCCCTTTCAAAGAATTAGCTTCCGCAACAGTTTGTATTGGGGAATTGCAGATTCATTTTTTTCTGTTTAAACAAATAGTTCCTAATTTCCATTTCATTCGTTGTGCGATAAATTTAAATTAACTGGGCTGAACTTGACCAAATCAAGTGTAGTGTTATTGTTCAGTCATTGTTTACCAGGTTTCATAGAGGGTTTCTTTATGTGAAACCTACAAGTTGTTGCACTATCATCGCAAACCCACCTCATTAACTAGGCACCACATCCCTATGGCGCCCTGCCTGTCCAATGTTAACCCGATTTTCCCACTTGTCTTAGGTAGACAGATTTGCCACTGCAAAGATGTTGCCGGATCATTGGATCTGGCATCACCTTCAAAGTCCAGCAAGGTGCTGGGTAAGCATTAGCAGCCTGGATATGATTCACTCTCTAAGTAAAGGGACAGCATCCACAAATCGACATCACTCAAGGCAGATAGTTGGCATGGCTGATACTTCCTTGCACATCCTTGAACATTCCCATATCTGTCACTGGTTAAGACCAGGCCACACAGCTTACTTGTCCTTAGCCACATCCCATTTTACCTTCCTCACTAAGTCACTGCTACTCTTTCCCCATTGGCCAATTCTAGCCCAGCATCTTATTTTCGTTCGATGTAGGACAATCACATTTAGGAAAACCTTCAAACACTTCAAACCAGTCATTTTTGATCAACAAGAGTAAAAGTGAATAGAAATCAAACAGACAGAAGTTGATTTTGCTGATCAGACATGAACAGTTTACCTTTTGAGCATTAACAATTTTACTGTCAATAAATGGTCTCTGCATTCAGTTGTCACCTATTGGAACTGGTCGTCAATTAAGTCCTGTCTGGTTGTAACCCCTGAGAATGATATGTTCTATTGTGCAAAGGGTAATGTTGCACATGCTCAATGTTCACATGCTTTTCAGCAGAAAACTGCTCCAACACTGCCTGCTGTTCAAACTCCAAGACGTACCCTCTTTGTCTGCTTCAGTTGTGCAAAGCACGAAATGGAATCATGGTATCATAAGGAGATAGTAGGAACTGCTGATGCTGGAGTTTGAGATAACAAGGTGTGGAGCTGGATAAATACAGCAGGCCAGGTGGCACAGTGGCACAGTGGTTAGCACTGCTACCTCACTGTACCAGGGACCTGGGTTCAATTCCAGCCTTGGGTGACTCTCTGTGTGGAGTTTGCACATTCTCCCTGTGTCTGCATGGGTTTCTTCCAGGTTCTTGGGTTTCCTCCCACAGTCCAAAGATGTGCAAGTTAGGTGGATTGGCCATGCTAAATTGCCCATAGAGTTTAGGGGGGTGGGTCTGGGTGGGATGCTCTGAGGGTTGGTGTGGACTTGTTGGCCTGTTTCCACACTATAGGGATTCTATTCTAGAGGAGCAGGAGAGCTGATGTTTTGGGTCTGGACCCTTCTTCAAAAATGGGGGAGGGGAAGGTGTCTCTGAAATAAATAGAGAGAGGGGTCGTGGTGACAGAAGGTGGATTCAGAGCTGAAGAGATTATGAAAGGATTGCAGTGGGAGAGAGATCCGCTGCAGCTTACTCCATCTGAGAGTATTGCAAGCAACCCCTCCCAAACTGCTCCAAGCATCAGAATCTTATCTTCAGGTAGCCTATTATCTGCTCCACAATGACCCTTGTTGGAGGATAGGTTGCATTGTACTGATGCTCTTTTTCACTCAGGGGATTATGTAATGGAGTTCATCAGCTCTGGTCTCAATATAGTTTTGTTTCACAGTAACCATCCTTGCAAGGCACCTAGCCCCTCAAATGCAAGAAGAACATGAGAGTTGTCAAGGATAATAGTCAACATGGCAGCTCCCAGGGACTCCTAAGGCGTGGTACCAATGATCATCACAGATCACTTGCACATTCAATTGGTGAATTGAGCTGCAAAATTAAACAAAAATAGTGAAACTCAGCAAGTCTGGCAGCATCTCTGAAGAGAAAATAGAGTTAATGTTGCAAATCCATTGAATCTTCCTCAGAACTCTGCACAATGAAATTGTCCCCAGTATGCTGTGTGAGTAGTCTATTGTATGCTACGACATGGAGAAACCAGGTAATTTACTGAATCTGTAAAGACCATGTTTTTCTTTAAAAAAAAAGTTTTTTAAACCTGTGGACTGAAATGAGAAAGAACTGTTTTAAAACCAAGAATTTACAAGGATGGCTGCATGTTTGAAAGTAAAGATTTTGATACTTATTGCAAACCCTGTTTTGTTAACTGTGGGTTCTGAACAACTTGGGATTTTGTCAAAACAAGAGAGAAGCTAGCCAAACCAGAAGAGAAACCCAAGATCTTCAGTTGCCAAAAACAAAACCTTTCTCCTCTGGTTCTCTGGCAATTGGGCACTTTAAACCTGGAGAAAATGAGCTTATCTTTCCTTCAGCAGATGCAACAAATTGTGACTTTGAACTGGCTTTTTCCTAAGTGAACCAGCCACCCTGTGCCTCATGCAAGCCAGCAGGAACATTTTAAAAAAAGAAAAGATACAAGAACCAGCCTAAGAAATCTTCTAACCAATGACAACAGTATCGTTTTTGCAGTTTTCTCTTCTTCCATATGCTTGTCTTTGTGTATGTAAAGGAGAGTTTAGAAGGAAATAAGGTTTAATTTGTAGAATTTACTTAATTTAATTTGATTTAATTCAATTTAATTGTTTATATGTCGCAACAATCAAATTACTTGTAATGAATAATGATTCTTGTTAAAGTCAGAAACCTTCTTCAGAAGAAGAGTCCAGACCCAAAATGTCAGCTTTCCTGCTCCTCTGATGCTGTTTGGCCTGCTGTGTTCATCCAGCTCTACACCTTCTTATCTCAGATTCTCCAGCATCGGCTGTTCCTACTGTCTCTGAATATACTTTCTATCAACTTTGTTCTGAAAATTAGGTAATTTGGGGAATGTGCATTTTCTTTAGAAACTTTTAACCTTTGTGATGACTTTAGGAATAGTGGGGTTTGATTTCCAGCACAATTCCTCAGTGAAGCAGGGTATTTCAATGGTCTTGTCATGAGAAAAGGAGATGAAGTTGTGTGACCTGGCATAATTGGCATTGGTAACAGATTCGATATGCTTATGAGTGGATGGTTGAGAGGTCTCATATTGGACTCCATGGCTCCTTCGAAGGAGCCAAGCACACAGAATTTTAACGCAGCAGTTACCGTGACAGCCCTTGGGATAGGATGGCCACCACCTGTTCAGGTCACAGTCCTGCCCCAGCAGTTGGCTACTTCTGTAACACTGTTCCAGAAGTCCTTAGTTTGCAATGACACTGTGTCTTATTCATCTAGAGGACATAGTATTGGTGACCGAACACTCTGGGCCTTCTGTTCCTCCTGGGACCATCAGCTGTGACCCTTCATGTGGAGGCTAGTGGACAATGGTTGGAGGTATTGCTCATCTTAGAATTTCTGCCACATTCATTTCTCCTCCATTTCTCTGCACCAATGCTTCAGAGCAGTTATATCCAAATTAATCCGTGCTATGGCCACTCCAATTATCCCTGACCGGACTTGACATGATCTCCCAACTGACCCACTTACCCCTCCCAAAATGCTTCTTGTCCCATCCAACATTGACCACCCAACTCTACCTGAGACTGTTCTGCATTGACTACCTGCCCCTGCCCAGCCATTTGATTACCCACATGACCCTCACACTAAGACAGGCTGCATTTCCCAGGTAAATTGGACAACTCTTGGTTGGGATTCTTTGCAGGTAAAAACCAAAAAAAGCTGACCATTGATACCAGAGACTCCTCCTGGGTCAAAGAGCACCCTGCTAATAGCTTGTGTCCCTACTCTAAGCCTGTTAGCCCAATATCAGTCGTGGCAATGGGAGGTAGTGTGTCACTGGACTCGAAACATTAACACTTTTTTCTCCACAAATGCTGCCAGCCTTCCCGAGTTTCTCCAGCATCTTCTGTTTTTTGTTTCCAATTTCCAGTCCTTTGTTATTACTGGAGTATTTTTGGAAGTGTTGGCTGGCTTCCAGAATTATTCAAAATTGTTGAAAATCATTGAAAGTGATGTTTTACTTTCTGTAAGGGCTTTGTCTTCATTTAAAGGACACTGCACAAAACATTGTCTTTCAAAATGTTTACAATAGTTTGCATCTCCCTTGTATTACAGCACGACAGAAAAAAATGAGCAAAGGCAAACTGAATAACTGGAAGAAAGAGAGGGGAAGAAGAGTTCTTGGTAGTAGTTCATACTTGCCCAAGGTATTGAGGAACAATTTGCCTCCCTGAACCTCAGTGAGGAATGGTGTATCAGACGTTTCTGTTTCACTGAGGATATCCTCCCTGAAAGTTGATGTTTGCTACAGACAGTGCTGCAGCCTTACAGCATTGGCAGTAATTGTGAAGGTGATCACAACCACAGACTTTTGTAGATTATTCTCCTTTCAGACTCCGGTAGATGACATTTGTAACAAATGTAATATTCATAATAATCAAGATGGTGGCAGAGTAGGACACTCCAAATGGAACTCCTCTGCTCCTTTAGTTTATTTTGTGTTTCCTCCTCTTTCACCACCCCCCCCCACTTCTTTTTCTCTTTTTGCCCCATTTTTGGTGTTGCTCCCCCTCTTGGAGTTCTCCTCCCCTGCAACTGGACTCAGCCTGGTCTCTCAGGAGCTCATGTTGGCTCCCAGCCTGGTCTCTCGGTGCTTGGGCCAGGTACTGGCTCGGTCTCTCGGTGGCTCTCAGCCTGGTCTCTCAGGGGTACGTCGGCCAGTCTCTCAACAGTTCATGGTAGCGTCTCGGCCTGTCGTGAATGGATCCTACCTAGGCATGTTCCCGAGGCGTGGGAGGGAGATTGGAAAGGTGACAGTTGCAACAGCAGCGACAGTATATGTGGCAGCAGCAGCATTGACAACAGACAGCCAAGGTCTCCTAGAGAGCGAGAAATGCAGAGACTCAACAAAGTGTGTGAACTTTTAACATTCCTTTATTTTCCTAGTTTAAGGTACAAAATACCTTAATATTAACTATTACCCGATTTCTCTACCATCTCTACAGTGTGGAAACAGGCCATTCTGCCCAAAAAGTTCACACCACCCCTCTGAAGAGCATTCCATCCAGACCTACTCCCATTTCCCCAACCTGACATTTCCCATGTCTAATCCGCCTAACCTACACACCCTTCGACGCTATGGGCAATTTAGCATGGCCAATCCACATAACCTGCACATCTTTGGACTGTGGGAAGAAAACCAATGCAAACCCATGCAGACACAGGGAGAAGGGTGGTATCAGAGCCGGGTCTCTAGAGTTACGAGGCTGCAGGGCTAACCACTGAGGTACCATACTGCCCAGCAATTAAGTAATGTTTAACTTTTTAACTCTTGTTTCTCTTACTTCTTTGTACCTAAATTTTTTTTTGTACCTCGGTAGTTTGGTACCTAAGACGGTGTCACGTGTGGGGACATTATACACTTTTCATTGTATTCCTGTACTTCTGTACATGAGCACACATGACAATAAAATCTAAAATTAAAAAAAATCTATTATTTTACCATCCACTACTGTACAAAGTAAGTCATTGAATTCTATACGACTATGCTTTTTGCTGTTTTATATAAACTAACCTATGGAGTTAATCAATCCCTGATATGTGATTGATTATTTAATGATTATCATTCACATAAC
Organism: Ginglymostoma cirratum; assembly: GCA_024137785.1. Lineage (NCBI taxonomy): Eukaryota > Metazoa > Chordata > Chondrichthyes > Orectolobiformes > Ginglymostomatidae > Ginglymostoma > Ginglymostoma cirratum. The sequence continues at coordinate 49,567,439 of JAHRHZ010000014.1, forward strand.
ATGACAAATTGCGATGGAAAACATTACACTGATTAAGCCTATTGAGATTGAACAGTCAGCATAAGAAATGTACAGATAAAACACATGGTTGACAGCTTTAAGTTGTGTTAAAATATATTAAAAAATACCCCGTTTTTTGTTTATTATAGCTTTGGAGAGGCAGACAAAGTATTTTTGAGAGATTACTTTAACTTACTTGAGAAAGGCAAGTGATTAGGTTTTGTGCTAAATGATAGCTAGCAAAGGAAAGTGAAAGATATTTTTTCAGAATGTACGCGAAAGAATCAAGTTTAAATTGAGACATAGCAGACCTTCTCAACAGAATTCAAAATGTTGCAATTGTGTTTAATGCCATTGAAAAGAATGGATTCCAAGTTTTGCAGCTTCACGAAGACTGATGCCAAATTGATGCCTCACTCTTTGAAAGGGACTGCAAGATTTCTGACAGACCATAATAATGCTCCAAACATTTCATTATGCATACCCTATAGCATTCCTCTGTAGGTTGGCCTAACTGCTGCCTGGTACCTATGTCACCCTTGCCTTGTGCTGTGTGGAGGCTACCAGTGCCTAGTGTCTCACAACATGCAGTTTCCAACTCTAAGGTCTTCTTCACCACACCAATGCTATCAGTATCTGTGCGGTTGGCTGTGATTGTAGAATCATGTGACAATGTTTTTCATTGTCTACCTGCTCTTCCAACTCCTACATTTACTCCATTGTCTGCAAAGTTACAATTGTCAGAGGAGAAAGACACAAGATTTGAGTTGTAACAACAAGGATAGGAAGAAGAGCAAGAGCTGTACACCTACGCCATCTCAAACTGAAAACTGGAAGTGATTGTGAGATGAGGGGAAATTGAGGTGTAAGGACAAGGATGATGTCTGAGCATCTTCATCTTTAAGAGTTTCAGCTCTGTCGTGTGTGGCAATTGTGGATAGAAGGATATCGTTACCAATCCCCTTTCCTTGACTGGATCTAAGGGTTTAATTCATTACAGCAGTATTGGAACAACTGCTAGTGAGTCTTAACAAGAAGAGGCTTTTGTCTTAATTGTACTTTGTTGTTTGATAGTAATTAAGTATAATTCGTATTAGCTAGTTAGACATTGTTACTAAGATTATTGGAACCATAGCTAATACATTTATCCCCTTCCAAATTCAGAACTTTCCTGACAGTGTTAAATTGGGTGGAACTTAATGCAATCTTAACATTGATTCCTTTAGGGCCATTAACTCTCACAACACCGTTGGTCAGGATCTCAATTGTGACAACTGCAATAAAGACAACCAGCATCTCCTCTGGTTGGGCAATGATATAAAGCTGTGCCACACTCCGCTGCTACGCATCATTGTTTGCCACCCTACCTTGCAGGACAGAATGAAGTGTGTTGGCGTGCATGGTGTAATATCTTTAGGTGATGTAGTTGTTCTGGTTGAAAAGCCAGCACTGGATGCAACATTTATAAGTCGTAAGGGTGAGGAGAAGCTCTGAATCATGATCGAAAGAGATTGTGAGTGTGCAAGAGTTGGGGTTTTGGCTCATCAAGCAGAGTGGGAGGACTCAGTGTGTGAGTGAGATATGGTATTCAAACATGCACTCACCAATCTTCTCCACTTGTGGGAAGTCTTTAATCATATTGCAGTGCTGCATCCAGAACCATAGGGCTTTGTGGTGACATTGATTTCCACAACTGCCTGGCTCCACTGCCTTTGCACATTGGCCTGGAGGGTATCTTGGCCCCCTATGAATAGTTGACATCTCACTTCTGCACCTCCTGTGATGTTTGTGGGTGTTACTGAAATTTACTGCTTAAAAATGTTGTTATTGGATTTTACACTGTATTTACAATGTCTTTACACAATTACTTTTAATATTTGACTTAATAGGCTTCATGATGATGAGTTCTGAATTACACTTTCTTTTAAAATGCAAAGTATGTATGCATTATAAATAAATAGTAAGAATGTTAATAATTTTCAGGTATGATCATATTAGTCATGGATTGAAATGCTTAATAAACACCAGAGGCAGGCAGATGGGTTGTCTTCTGGTAGCTGCTGCCATTATCAATTCATGATCGTTGGTTGCCTGCTTTTTGTCACACCTTCAGTTGCAAATACCTCATCCTTCAGTGCATGATAAAGCATGTCTTGTGACTGGGACCATTTCCAAATGATCAGTTCTATTCAGTTTAATCCTTTGGAGATAATAGCAATGAGTATTATTTCCAAAATTCTGTCAAAAGCAACAAATAGCAGCATGAGTTTTCAAGACTGAGACAAATATACTTTTGTTCAGTCATGGATACGAGCGAAGGCAGCCAACTGAAGTTGAAGCCAGATCAGCCATAGTCAAATTGAATGGCAGAATAGGCCCAAGGGGTTGAACGGTCTACTTCTGTTCTTTCTAAAGTTGCAATTTGGAAACTATCTGTAAAATTAATGCATATTTAATAAAGTACCAAGAATTATGTTTAGAGGACAGTACTGCTCCAATTCAAACGACTTTCGAAAATAATTTGAGATAATTGACCAGAGTTTAAACCAAATGCTACCTCCTCCTAAATCCACAATGTTTTTCTTTTAGCTGCTAAAGTCACAGTTCAGTCATTCAATAGAATTAGCAATGAAATCATTAAATTCTTTGCCATATAATGGAAATATAAAACAAAGCTGAACAGTGAAGCTTGAAAATTGTGCATAATTTCGAAGTTAAAAAGCTTATTTTGCGCCAGCTGTGTAGAGGTCTCCAAAAAATGAGACCTGCTATATTCAGTAAGACTTAGCAACACTGAAACATGACAGAAATGCTTGAGGTCAAAGTTGAATATTCCTGCCAAGTTTCAAGTTAAGAAACGTTCCAAAAGAGAGAATGATGGCTGGAATTTTTCACTCCCTCAAGTACCTGGGAAATGGAGAGAACTTTGGGAAAATATGGTGAAAATGGAAAAACCGCATTCAAGAAAAACATATCCCACTTTCCCCTTGGGTTTAAAAAGCCAGTTCTGATTCTTGATAATGAACGGTGGCTCCCCAATTTCCATGCATTTGCATCTCATCATTAGCTAATCTTACCTCATTCTTATGCAACTTCTAATTCTGCCATCATTTCCCAAGAAACTAGCCAGTGCCAATTCCTAACATGAACATCAGAGTGGTTGCCTGGCAGCAATGCTTGCTTTCCCGAGCCATCAGATAACTTCACCCTCACCATCATTTTTGTTAATTTACTTGTGGGACATGGGCATTGCTGGCTGGGACAGCATTTATTGCCCGTTGCTAGTCACCCCTGAGAAGGTGGTGGTGGGCTGCCTTCTTGAACCACTGCAGTCCGCCTGCTGTAGGTTGACCGACAATGCCCTTCTGAGAGGAATTCCAGGATTTTGACCCAGCAACACTTTGCAGGTGGACAGTGTCCCCTGTATGCTCCATGGACCACATCCTCTTCCATTCTTCACCCATGCGAGTAGGCATTGCTAAATCACTGGCCTCACCACCTCATCATGGCTGCTTTTGGACATCCCCGAAGTTTGACGCTATCTGCCATCAAGGAGTCAGTTGCATATGAAAGATAAGCACTGTTTGGCCATGACAACTTCTTTCATTTTTGGGATGTCTTGAAGAGGCTGCTTATATCTTAAGTGGGGACCTTGACAACAGCAAAGAGATGAAAGCAGACATTTTGAAAGTGTAAGTGAAAATATATTCACAACATGCAGTATTATCAACAATAAATTGTCACCTCTGTCACCTATGTGACCTAAATCAATTTATTTCTTACTTTCCCCTAACTACATCTAAGTGCAGTCCTTAATTCACAGCTAAGTTTGGGCTGAGCCTGCTCTATAGACGCATTGGCCTGGATGACCTGCATGGTCAAGCCTGGGGGTATTTGGGCCTAGAGGCACAGGGCCACTGAGACACAGATACCAGCTCACCCTCCTTAGTGGGAAACTGTGTAGGATTCGACATCACAGGTACCTGGAGAGAAGCTGAGGTACCTTGTTCCCGTCTCACCTTGCCATTGATGGTGACTGCCTATAGCTACAATGATGGAGCGCAGGCCTACGAATAAAAATGGCAGACGCTGAACCAATGCTTGATCTGGCTCTTCGTGGGAGTGGCCATCCTGTCCATGGAGACAGTCAGCACAGTCTTAATAATGATGGGCTCCTCCATGCTTCAAACCGGATTACCAACTGACTCTGAAACTTACCTGATGCTCCTGAGTCTTTTTGCATTTTGTTAATGTAATTAATGACTGAGACTATGGGCCCATTTTCTGCTTCAGGCTGAGCAGATGCTTGATTTCTGAGTCTTCAGAGTGTCTTCAACCTGCATGTTTGTCCCTCTGCCAGCTATGGAGATATGTCAGTGAGGCGCCTACCAGATTGTCCCAAGTCTAATCAAAAAAGGGAACCGACTGAGGTGAAAGTCTCTGAGTTGGAGGAGAGGGAGTAAAAGGCTCAGAATGTGGCATGATTTCCTCCTTAAATGTGTAGGCAGAGCTAATAGTCTCTTGCACTAGCCTTTTGTTCAGGTGGTGGTTCATTGGGTCTCGCTACTGCCTGCATAAAAGAAGAAAAGGAATTAGTTATGTGAAAAAGGCTAAGAGCTTCATCTGGTCAAGAATGTGTTAATGCTGACATTAGTGGAGGAGAAATGCAGCACAACGAACTTACTTGGTTAATCGCTTATGGGTGTCTCTGCAGTCTCACAGGTGCGATTGGTCTCTTTAACAGCCAATTTCAGCATTTTGTCTTCATATGGGATGAAAAGTCTAACATCCATGACCCTTCCGCCAGCTTTGTCCTCTCTGCCCAGCTATGAGCCGTTTTTCTCTGCAGTGACTTGAAGAGAGAGATTGAGTAAAGTGTAATTGGATGGGAGAGGGGAAGGAGGGATGGTGAATTGTCCCCAGTGAGTCTGTTGGCATTCCCAATGTGGGGGCAGTATGGTGGCTCAGTGGTTAGCACTGCTGCCTCACAGTGCCAGGATCCCAGGTTCAATTCCAGCCTCAGGTGACTGTCTGTGTGGAGTTTGCATGTTCTCTGTTTTTCCCATGTCTGAGTGGGTTTCCTCCGATAGTCCAAAGATGTGCAGGTTAGGTGGATTAACCATACCAAATTGCCAATGATGGTTAGGCATGGGAAATGCATGATTGCAGAAGTAGGACGGTAGGTCTGAGTGCAATGCTTTTTGGAGGGTCAGTGTGGACTTGCTCCCACCTGCTCCCACCTGCTCCCACACTGTTGTAGTGAATGATGCAAAGACCCAGCAGTGACAAGCACTTTTAAGTCTCCAGCTGCATGGTTCAATGAGCTGGGTGCCAGGGAGGACGGTTGCATCATTGTTGAGCTGAAGAGCCAGCCATTGTCTGAGAAATATCAACGTGGGCCATTGCAGACCACTCTCTATGCATCTCACCAAAAAAAAAGAACATTTTGACACACAATGGGGAAATAAAGGTTTTTGATTCATTCATTTGTGGGACATGGGCATTGCTGTCTGGCCAGCATTTATTGCCTGTCCCTAGTTGCCCATGAGGAGGTGGTGGTGAGCTGCCTCCTTGAACCTCTGCGGTCCACCTTCTGTGGGTTGACACATTGATATGTTTCCTGTCATATATGTCAGTTGGATGCAAGAGTTTAAGTACTGTTGTTACAAAGAATTGTAAAGATTTGCCTCACTTTTAACTAAAGTGGGATCAAATGCAATGTAAGCAGGATTGAATGTTTGCTCCCAGATTGGACTGCTTCATTTCACCATGCCCTTTTGTCCCACCAGTCTTTCTGGCTAATGTGTCCCCTTGGACATCATCTAATGCCGGTGAAATGGCCAAGCATTTGTAAGTGCTCATTTTCACTCTGGTAGTAAAGATTTTTGGGGTTTACAGTTTCACTTTGGTGACAATGCATACTTACTTCAGCACTATAGAGCAAGCCAAAATGGATAAAGTGGACTAGTAGGAAAGGGCACAACTTCAGAGTGAAGGGACAACTTTTTAGAATTGAGATGAGGAGTACTTTCTTCAATCAGAGCGTGGTGAATCTGTGGAACCCATTGATGTAGAAGGCTGTGGAGACTAAGTCACTGAGTGTATTTGAGACAGGGACATATAGGCTTTTGATTAGTCAGGGGATCAAAGATTACTGCAAGATGGCAGGAAAATGGGTGTGAGAAACATCGGCCATGATTGAATGGCAGAGCAGACTCGATGGGCCATATGGCCTAATTCTGTTCGTATATCTTATGATCTTATAAAACATCTGCCAACAAAGGCCGAATTAAAATTGAATAAACCAAACTACAGCTGGTTGCTGCATCACCCCTCCCATTTTATTGCTTAGAAAGACTTGGCTCTCTTGTGAGTTGTATTTTATGATTTGAGATCTTACAAAGATTTACAGTGGTGAGTTTGTTCATAAAGACTGTTCAATGTGGAATTGAGTGATGGCCTGGTTTGATTCCTAATCTCCTTAGAGCTGGTTATTTCACTTGGGGCAATGGGAACATAATAATTGATTCCATGGTGTTTGGGTTAGGGAGATGCAACACCAGCCATGCATTATGTGTCTCATTATTTTGCAGTGACCCCCGCTTGAAAATACATCTCCTTATTTCAGTGAAAGTCAATATTGAGCTACTTTGTGGTGTCCTGTATGATAGAAAATTTGCCAAACTTCCCAGGTTAAGCACTTGCATGAAAGGAAGCTAATTAAGGAAGGTATCGACTCTGAGTCGATACCTTTAAGAAGAGAGGAGAATATCGAAGAAAGAAAGAATTTTAAGAAGTTTTAGTTTCAGTCAGCAGCTAATCAGCAGTGCAGTGAATACATAAGCAAGAACTTATTAGTGGAGCTGAACCTTTTTCAACTTCGTAACAATGGAAGCAGGCATTGCAAACACAGCTGCTTGCTTCAGTTGGTGCTGTAAACAAAATCATTACCGAGCCCCACTACCGTATAAAAGGGGCAATCTAATAAGAGAATAAGTTCTCAATAAACACTGCTGTAAAAGAATTAATGGCGGAGTGTTAAATTGTCTTTCATCTTGGAATAACTTTCTTTCTCTCATTTTGTAATATTTAACAAAACTGTTTTGAGAGCACGTTTATTAAAAAAATCTCTAAAATATTTTAAGATTGTGTTACACAGATGCTAAATTGTTAAACAGCAGGAATTTTCACTTCCAAATGTCATCACTTAATGCTTTTTATGAACAATGTGACCCCTTTGCAAGTGGAGCTAGCATTTAAGGATAGAAAATAATTACTGTTGGGCTCATTTGCCAAATAAAAAAACAGAGGAGAAAATGAACCAGTTCACAATGTTAAATGATATGTCCCATGAAAAATATCTACTGTTGTTTTGTACTGGTGCCTTTCATGTTTTTTTTAATAATAATATCTGGCTCCAGTGATTAGATACGAGTTCAACTGAATTAAATTATTTTTTAAAATTGGAATGACAGCATTTATGCAAAAAAGTCTAAACCACATTGTCACAAATTGTACATTTATGTTCTTGAATATGTAGTTGCGTGAAGAATTATAAACTGATCTGAATTATACATTCTTTTTAAAAAGTTACATGCAAAACTTCATGTTATCTGAAACTTCTGTCGTGTTTTAAGGTTTCATTTTCAAGTTCTCATAAACCCACCTTCCCAGAAATATTTTCACATTTGTTTGATGTGGCCAGAGCATTCAATGTGTTTTTAGCATTTTCTCTTTGTATTTTAGATGTTCAAGGTTAACAGTCTTTCCTTTTTACATTCAAAATACCTGTTTCCTTGATGTTTTATTCTAAATTGTGCTACGATTCATTTATCTTTATTGTTTCCATAGAGTGGTTGAGAACTCCATTTCTGAGAGTTTTGGAATAAATTCAGCTAGTCATAGAACAGGTGCATGACTTCCCTTTGGGGGAGGATGAATATACAATAGTCATGGTCCATATTGGACCCAATAACACCAGGTAAAAGAGGGATGTTGTCTTGCAATCAGAATTTAAGGAGCTTGGTAGAAAATTAGCAAGCCAGAACTCAAAGGTCATCATCACCAGATTGTTCTCAGAGACAAGTGTAAATGTGTACAGAAATAGGAAGATAAGACAAATGAATCAGTGGCTGGAAAGAAAGTGCAGGAGGGAGGGGTTTAGATTCTTGGGACATAGTAACTTGTCTGTGGGGGTGCAGGGATGGCACCAGACTGCATATGAATGGAGGCAGAATGCCATTCCTTGCGAGGCATTTTGCGAATGCAGTTCGGGAGGGTTTAAGCTAACTCTGCAGGTTGTGGGAAGTGGGAGAAAGTATTAAAGATAAATACTGATGTCCACAGCACCCTTGAAGAAGCAGTTAGAACAAAGATAGAAATAAAACGTAAGTTAATGGGTGTAGGTCAGAATGAAGGAGAAAGTCTAAATCAGGGATCCATCGTATATGTTGTACGGTGTATGGTTCGTAAAATCTGTGAGTTACAGGCACAGATTGCCATGTATTAAATATTTTTGGTTACCAAGCATTCAGAACAGCATATGACCAGGTGGGGATGAGCCAAGCATGGGTTTGATAACTCAATCAGCAGACCCAATTTGAGAGAATGCCTAATATACCAGAGGCCTGTTCAAAATGAATGGTATAGTGGAGAGTGAAGAAAGTTATTTAAGATTACAAAGAGACCTTGGTCAGTTGGGTCAATAGGCTGAAGAGTGACAGATGGACTTTAATTTGGATAAATACAAGGTATTACATTTTAGTAAAATAGAAAAAGGCAGGACTATTGAAAGTAGGGCTCTGGGTAGTGTTGCAAAACGGAGATACCTAGGGGTTCAGGTACATAATTCTTTCAACTATGCATCTCAAATAGACAAGGTGCTTAAGAAGGCATTTAGCACACTTGCCTTCATTGCTCAGACCTTTGAGTATTGGAGTTCGGACATTATGTTGAGGCTGTACAGGATGTTGGTGAGGCCTCTTCTGTTGTACTGAGTAGAGTTCTGGTTTTCCTATTATAGGAAGGATATTATCAAGCTGGAGAGGGTTTAGAAGAGATTTACCAGAATGTCACAGGGAATGGACAGCTTGAGTCATAAGGAGAGGCTGGATGGGCTGGAATTTTTTTCATTGGAGCTTAGGAGTTTGAGAAGTGACTTCAAAGAGGTTTATAAAATAATTAGGGATACAGATGAAGTGAATGTCAGATGTCTTTTCCATAGGGTGTGGGATTTTAAGACTAGCTGGATATTTTTAAGGTGAGAGGAGAAAGATTTAAAAAAAGACATTGGGAACCTTTTTTTTACAGAGCGTAGTTCATGCAGCCTTCAAGGGCAGCAGCTTGAGCTGGCAGCATGATCCCGTTAATCATGGGAAGACAAGCAGGAAGATTCATTCGCCAAGTGACCACCTGGCAACAAGCTCTTGTACATTGAAACACACTCAGCAATTGATGTTTTGCTGGTACGATATTGTTTGGTGTGTTAATAAAGTGTAACCACACAAAGTGGAAATTGTATTCAAAGTTATGCTTTGTGTCATTGGTATCAAAGTGTGCATCAATGAACCTCAGAAAGTAAGAAAGACCTCATTTGATTAACACTGTCCTTTTCAAATGTCCCTTGTCCTTCAAGATTTAGATCCCAAACCATATCATCCTGCACCATTGTTGCACCCTCGGTTCATTTCTATTGTTTTGAATTCCACCTGCATTCAAACACAAGATCTTTAATTCTATCCTTTTATTCTTTTTATATCATCACATTTTACCTGTTGATTTACTCTTGGATTTGCACACTCTATCCTCTCCTTCATCGTATAGTATCATTTCCTGTATTAATTCTTTTCTCATTTGCATTATACCTACAACTGATTCAGCACATCTTCTCAACTTTGATGCCTTGTTTAAAATGCTCTCAACTTGCTGAGTTATGTAGCTCAGAATATCACTAGCTCTATTTCTATATAATGGTGCCATACCCCATGATGTGGAGCCCACTACTTGTATAACAGTCCTTGAGTCATACACTCATCTCTAAAAACTGAAACACATACTGTCAACATCTTGAGTGTCGTTACAACCGACCATAAATTCAACTGGACTTACCATATGTAGAAACATTGGTGACAGCAGGAGGTCAGAGACTAGGTATAATGTGTCAAGTAACTCACCTCCTGACTCTGCAAAGCCTGCCATCATAAACAAGGCACAAGTCAAGAGCATGATGGAATACTCCCCACTTGCCTGGATGAGTGCGGCTCCAATATCATTCACAAAGTTTGATACTATCCAAGACAAAGCAGCCCGCTTGATTCATACCACATTCGCAAACATTCACTCCATATGTCACCATGGCATAGTAGCAGCAGTGTGTACTATCTACAAGATGCCCTGCAGAAATTAATCAAGGCTCATAAGACAGCATCTTCCAAAGACACGGCCACTTCTGTCTAGGAAGACGATTGTAGCAGCTGAATGGGAATATCACCACCTGCAATTTTCCCTCCAAGCCACTCGCCATCCTAACTTGGAAATATATTACTGTTCCTTCAGTGTCACTGGGTCAAAGTCCTGAAATTCCCTCCCAAATGGCATTGTGGAACTACCCACACCCCAAGGACAGTAGTTTCATATCTTCCATAAGTCTCAATGTGAAATTTCCAGTGAAATGTGAGCATAGTGCAACTTCTGAAAGAAAAGGGTATCTTGGGCAGTAATGTGCGAATTTCTATGTTAAACTATGCATATCCATCAATAAGGGAGCTAACTACTACCTTTTCAAGGGTAACTAGGTAAGGGTAATAAATGCTGACCCATCCAGCAATACCTACATCCCATGAATGAATAAGAAAATAAGACAGCATACAGGTAGCTAACTTCTTCTCCAGTTGCTGAGTGAGAACAAATTTATGGAGTTTGAAAACATTAGAAAAGGCAAAAGAAAAGTAATTAATGAGCACCTTTCACTTCCTCCCAACATCCTCAATCACTGATTCCAGCTGGATTTGAAATGTTAACTCTGTTTTCTTACTATGGATGTCGCCCGACTTGCTGAGTTTCTCTAGCAATTTATTTAATTTTCCATGTTTCTAATACAAAAGGCCTGGCTGACTCAGTTGTCGAGCAACCAGTTTTAGCTGCTTCTTTAAGTAACCGAGCACAACAACTCTTCCACTTGGGACCCTAGTGAATCCTTGTTTAAGGTTAGTCACTGAAAAAGGTAAACTGTGAATTTCAGTTAAATGATAAAACAAACAAAATTAGATTTGCATAAAAAAAATTTAGACTCTCTTACCCACTAATTGCCAGCATTTAATCCCCTTTTAACTGTTTCATTTGGTGCTGTTGACTGCCTGTTTTGGGATTCTCTTCTTACCAAATTTTAAAATGACCAATGAGGCTTCATGTAGCTGTAAAAATTGAAATACTGTGAGACAGGGATGTCAACACTTTGTGAGGGACGGTACCTTTAGTGTTTTATTTCTAAGGTGTGTAACTCCAACGTTAAACTTGCACTGAAAGAAACAATATGAATCTTCGATGTTACAAGTTGGTGCAAACATGTAGCTGGCTTTTGTTGTAGAAGCAATATTGAGACTAACAGTGAGCATGGTCATCAATTTGCAAACTGGCAGTGGCTTCAATTAATGGATATGCATAGTTTAACAGAGAAATCCACACATTACAGCCCAAGATACCCTTTTCTTTCAGAAGTTGCACTATGCTCACATTTCACTGGAAATTTGACATTGAGACATATGGAAGACACGAAACTACTGTACTTATCTGTTGGATGCCAATCAACTCAATAAGATTACATCTTGTCCTTGACAGTGTAAGTATTATTACTTGTATGTGTTAATAACTACCAAACAATCACTCTGGCAGTGAAAGTTTTCTTTTACAAGTATATCATTTCAAAAGTACTTCATTGGCTGGAAGGCACTTTGAGGTGTCAGGTGGTCCCAAAGGGTGATAGTTATATGTGAATCATTGTTTATCTATGCAAAATGCCTATTTACATTAAAAAAAAATGAATCTGAGTTCAATCTTACACCTATCTGCACATCACCAGCTTACATCAAATCTATTTAATGGGCATTGGGCCTTTTAATTGTCTTGAGATGACATTGAACAATGTTGGCCACTTCTGGGATTGCAAGCTTGGTGGCAAACTTAAAAGTTTGGGGTACCCAGCAAGAAGGAGGGGGAGCGAGAATCAACAGGGCAGGGGTCTGAAATAACTCCTGGGTGATCTCCAATGGGCATAAGTTGCCTGACCAGAAGTCAAACCGCTCCTTCACTTGGCCACAAGGCTCACATGATTTTATTGGGCCTAGACACAAGCTATTTGTATCGTGGGTGAATTTCTTGAGGTGGCTTTAAGTGGTTGTTAATTGACCATTTATGAGCCTCAAATTTTCCTCAATTGAACAGCTGTCCAACACCTTCCTTGCTACAGGTGAAACACACATGGGCAGGAGGCAGTTAGATAGGAAATTTCCTGCCCACCGTATCCTGATGACAAGCATCCAGTGGAGTGTAAGATTCTAGCCCTTTTTTTCGTTGTTGCCAGGACTTCACATTACAAGTGAGTGAGGAAGGTGATGTTTAAAATTGCAATTTCCAACGATGAACTTTAATCAGACATTTTTCTGAATATTTGTACAATGTAGATCTTACAGATTTAACTTAAGTTGTTGCATGCACTTTCTGTTCTTAAAATTTGACCAGGTCAATTACTTCTGGCACCAACCTATTATTTCATTGCAGGCTATAAAATTGGTCAGTGAAACATAGCTTTGAAAAGTTTGTTACTAAGAAATTTATGTTTATTCTAAATATAATTAGTATGGAAAAGATGTTGTTGAATAAATTACGCCCACTTTCTCTCCTAAATCTTGGATTTTCTTGGATTGATTATGACAGCCTCAGCTTGTACTATCATGTGCTTGATATAGTTGGCCGTAATCACCAGCAGTACAAATGCAGTACGTAATGGGCAATTATCTTTGAAATGTTAAGACAAGAACTGACTATAACTGTTTCAGGGTGATTGAATTTTGTGGATTATAAAAAGAAATGTCTGTTTTGCCAGAGTAATAATACCACCAAACGGATAATAAGGATTGAACCCTAATATGGAAGAGTGCAAAAGTTTGGGATTGGAGAAATTAAAACCAAAAAAAATGACTGTCTGGAGCCCACTCCAATGCATCTGTTTCCAGTGTTTTATGCATTGTTATACAACCCTCTAGGAGGAGAAGATGTCAATCTTCCTATGCTAATTACTCAAACGTTTCCAGTGTATTGTTTGGGTCCATGGCTTTCTCAGGGTTCCTGAAACTTACCAGTGAAATCTGGTGATGACTGGGGAACTCATGAATCAAAAGGAAAGATGTCTAAAAGTAATCATTATTCAGCACTTTTCCTACCTGCTACCGGGAAAAAGCTTGCTTGCAGATATTTGGTGCAATGTTGCTTTTACAATTTCAAGGCTACTTTCTACATTTTGGAGGTTTGTTCTTCACTGCAGAATGAATGTCATATATTCTGTTTAGATTGGCTGTCAGTTGCGGACAAGATGACCAAAAGCAATATTGGCCTGCATTGCACAGTACAACCCTCTCCACGCTCTGCTTTATCTTTGGGGCCATCAATGAAGAGCAGCAAACAATTTGTGTTGTACTGGTAGGCAATGCATGATAGGATCTCCATGATTACAGAGAGGTTGAAGGAGTGAATCACTCCAGAACAGATGATGGCATAGCCTGTTGAGATGTTGTTTTCCCTGCATCAGGGCACATCTTATCTCTAACTGTAACAATCGGTATTGCATCAAGTGAAAATTGCAGACTAAAGGTGAATAAAGCTGTACAGCTGGCACATAGGGGAACTGCAACATAGAGGACATATTAGAGAGAACTGTGTATATCATATAGTTAAACAAGACAGAAAGCTAACGACAGGGTTAGAGCAGAGATTGCAAATTGGACAACTCCATATGTATTGATAACTTTTTTTTCCAGAACTGACCAGTATAATGGTTTTGTTAAAGAAATCAGCTGAAGGTGTCGCTGGACAATCTATCGCATCAAGGCTTTTATGAACTTTGCCAAGGAAGTTCTCCAGGACTGTGCTGTTTCGATGATGATGTTCCAAAGAATTCAGATGGGGTGGAACCATCATTGCAGGTGACTTTATGACCAAATCCAAAGTAAGAAAGGAGAGATGTTACATTCTGGAGGCCAAGTCTGAAAGACTGAGAGATTGCACATGATGCCATGTTTGTGTTGAAAGTGACACAAATGCCTATAATCTTGTGAGATAATCTTTGTTGTTTCTGCCTTCCATATTTAAACTATTGTATATAATAACCATAATTTCATTATTACTTCATGTTTAATTTATGTGAATTCTGATTTATGTTAAAGTAATAGCAATAAAAAGTCAAATTCTATTGGTAATTTCTTCATTAACTCAGTAACTTGTATACAGGTCTAATTTGGTAGTTTCCTCGGAGCAAACTGAGATTAAGTCTGAATCATGTCATACAGTGCAGTACTTCCACTCCAGTAATTACAGAAAGCATAACCACCTAACAACTTAAAAGTATATCACAACAAACTTTACATGGAAGATTGTCTTCTATGGGCATCCAGCGATTGCACCTGAGAGGAGACAGGTGCCCGTGTTTGTTCTTCATTTGCATGGCATAAGGGAATATGAGATCAGTCGCACCTCATGGCTTCGGCTATGCATAGTGGTAGGAAACAAAATTGCAATGTCTCATGGCACCAATTGTAATGGTCATCATTAAGGCTTTTAAGAGTTCTCCATAAAGAAGGGATGTGGCAGGAGGCTGGAAATATTCTTGGCGCCTTCTAGTAACAATGTTGGGCCTACATCTACACCAGCAATAGGTTTAGTTATAATCAACAGGAAAGGCTGAGAAAATACTTGGCAAACATGTACAAATTCAAAATGTAACATGGGTTCCTGCCTTATTTAGCACTTGTGTACATTTGAAGACTGATGATTCTTTCCATTGAATCAATGGACAGCATAGTATCTCAGCTATGGTCTGGTCTTTGATTGGCTGTATATAAATTCAAGTCATATTCCAGAGTTTCAGCACAAAATCAAGGCTGATACTCCAAGGCAGTACTTAGTGCAGAATTCTTTATCAGAGCTGCTATATGTTTTTTAGATTGCATGACAATATTCCAAGCACCGTGGGATAGCATTTATGTCTTTTTCCCGGTATTCCTGCAGATCTTCTGCTGAAGTTAAAACAACTACTAGTGCACCTTGGAAATTAATAACATATCTTTTTAATCCATACTGATTTGAGAGACGCAAGGATATTCTGATCAAATCTCATTTGAAACGGTCTGTATTGGAAATATGTTGGAAATGAATAACGATCAAGATTGTTTTCTGCTTTTGATTGAAAACAAGCAAACATATTTATAGAGTACAGTTGAAGCATCATAAGGATACACTTAAAAGGAGCTTAGATCCCATGACAGTCTGCTGGAAGAATGCCAGTCACTAAATGGATTCATTTTTGGAGTTAATGGGATGAGTGCTCATCTTTACTTAAGGCCTTAAAAGAAATCACTTCAACAATTTCATTAATTTGAACAGAGTGAAAATCAGCTGGCTTCTATAAAGGTTAGACAAACCACTCCAGCCGACTGTCACCAGGGTAATTGTTTCCTCCAGTACATAGAAACATTGCAAGAAAAAAATAAAAATCCACCAGTTGGCACAAGACTGAATTATCTGCAATAAAAATTGATTTGTGTCTGACTGCTGCACATTGGACAACTGAACCATACATGGAGACACAAAATGAATCACTTCATCCTCATTTACCATAAACAGCCCATGCAAAACGTTAGGAAATGGGAGTGGGAGTTGGCCATTCAGCCCACAAATCTGTACTGCCACTTAATATCTGTAATACATTCTCATCAAAAGTCAGTGAATTTCAGCTTCACAATGTTCAGTGCACCTCACCACAATAGCTTTTTGTAGAGGAGAGTTCAAAATTTCTGTTACATTTCTGTATGCAGCATTTTTTTAATGTTCTAAGCCTGTATTATCAGCAACAGATTGTTTGTTTTGGCGAAAAAAAAAACACAAAAAGAGCTTATTTAAAACCTTTGGACCTGTATCTACACAAGTCACCATATAAAGGCAAATTGTTGATGGGGCTTGCTGATGGATACCAAAGAAAAAGTTCAATGTTTTTATTGAATTGAAAAGGGCGACATTCTTCTCTGTTCAGAAATATTTAAATTCCACAACTCCTGAAGAACTCATCTACTGAAAAATTGTAAATAAATTCATAAGTGTTTGAAGCCAATGAAAAGGTTTGCTGAAGGTCAGAAACATACTACACTATATGAGAGATCTTGGCAGGAGCAGCCTTAAATCTATTACATTTTTAGACATGGCCAAAGAAAAATATTACTAGAAGTGTAGAAAGTAAGTGAAATACTGCATAAGCCAACAAAAAGAAAAGACAAAACAATAGGATGACAGGTTGAAAAATATCAGAGTTCCTGAAGTGGTTTTATCCATATTAACAGCTGTAGTGGGTCAGAATGAAAGATGTTCAGCTACTGTTGCATCATTCACGTCTCTCTGAGCATTTATGATTCGTCAGCGAATTGCTTGTTATTCTATTAAGTTTCTCCCCCATGCAGCTCATTTCCATTGGTGAAATCATGTGACGGTAAAATTGATCTCCATAGTATCCAAAGCTATGAACTGAAAAAAAGTGTCAGCCAGGATGCATCTAGCCATTATCAGTGTAGCCCTGACTGATAGGACACTAAGCTGGGGATATTTCATGTAAGCATTATGACATTAAATGGTGTTTAATGATAATCTGTCAAATGAAATCCCATTGCGAACGACGCGAGTCCACTAAATTCGCAGAGTTAGTGTGTTAATCTGACAATGGATTTCCCCTATTTGTAATATGAGGTGCTTTTATCTTAAGTCTACTGGTGCACAGTTAGTGAAAGTACTGAACAAAAACAGAAGTTGCTGGAAAAGCTCAGCAGGTCTGGCAGAATCTGTGAAGAAAAAAATCAAAGTTAATGTTCTGAGGAAGGGTCACCGAACCTGAAATGTTAACTCTGATTTTTTCTACACAGCTTTATGTTCCTGATTTACAGCATCCGCAGTTCTATCAGTTTTTATTTAGTGAAAGTACTGTATTGTACCATTGAAGGTGTTTTGCTAACATTTCAAATATTCAAGGAAATGGTATTATATGACAATCAGAAGACATGTCTATATTTTCAACACAGTATTTTCAATAGTTTCAGTACAGAATTTCAAAATAGTGCAGTCTTCAATTGGAACTGTTGTGATCACAGCCAATGTTGCTATTACTGAATAAGTCAGACCCGGAACTGAACTCCGGCTTGACAGGTAATAATTTGAAGTTTTTTGACTTTAATAAAGCCATATAATGTGGATAAATGCAAGGTTATCCATTTTGGTAGCATAAACAGGAAGGCAAATTATTATCTGAATGGCAAAAGATTGAGAAAGGAGAGGTGCAACGAGACCTTGGTGTCCACGCACACTCATTGCTGAAAGTAAGCACGCAGGTGCAGCAGGTAGTGAAGAAGGCAAATTGTGTGTTGGCCTTCATAGTGAGAGAGTTTGCGGACAGGAGCAGGGATGTCTTGCTGCAAGAGTGCAGGGCCTTGGTGAGACCACACCTGGAGTATTGTGTGAAATTTTGGTCTCCTTATCTGAAGAAGGATGTTCTGGCTATGGATGGAGTGCAAAGAAGTATTACCAGACTGACTCAGTGACAGGATTGATGTATTAAGAGAAACTGTGTCAGTCAGAATGACATTCACTAGAGGTTAGAAGAATTGGGGGCAGAGTGGGAGAGGGTGAATCTCATAGAAATCTAAAAAATTCTATCAGGACTCAACAGGGTAAATGTAGGAAGATTGTTCCCAATGACTAGGGTGTCCACAACCAGGGGTATGGTCTAAGGATGTAGGGTATTCCATTGAGAACAGAGATGAAGAGAAATTACTTTACCTGGAGAGCGGAGAGTTGATGGAATTCTCTGCCACAGAAAGTAGTTGAGGTCAAAATATTGGATATTTTCAAGAAGGAGATAGATATGGCTCTTAAGGCTAAATGGATCAATGGGTATGGGGGCAGAAGCTGGAACAAGGTACTGAGTTGGATGATCAGCCATGATCACATTACATTGATAATTGCTCCAAGGGCCATTTGGCCTACTCCTGTTCATATTTTTCTGTGTTTTTATGGTCTGTCACTGAGATAAAAACACACAATGCTGCAGATTTGGCTTTAGCAATAAAACATACGTTTATTACGCAGAAGATATGAAGATAGAATAGAATAAACTAAGCTATTTACAGATAACACAAGTTTAATGATTTTGAAACACACAGCTAAATATATCACATTAATCCCAAAAGCACTCCTTTACTGTACTCACCAGAGAGAGTTCACTTTGCTGTCACATCTGTGGACTTAGGTTAAATGTGGCGACAGTTTTCAGTCTTGAATCTGATTGCCTCTTCTTTAGATCTTCAGAATATTAGTGTAAATTTTCTCAGCTTTGAATAGCTCCTTCAGGTTGTTAATCTAACAGTCCTGGTTTGTAACTCTGAAACTAAACTGTGGAAAGTGGTATAAGTATCATCTTTCATCATGGGCAATTGTTTTGTGCATCTAAGTTTAGTCAAGACTTCTGTAAAATCTGTCAAACTGAAACCCAAATGTTTTCTTCAAGCTAGGGGTCTTTCCTATCATTCAAAATCAACCTCTGACCTTCTAGGTTGCAGGCTAATCCATAATTGTTTACTATGTTTGCCCATAAAAACTCTCCCAATCTAAACAAATTTCCATTAGCCTCCAACCACACTCTCTCTCTCAGACTTTTTCTTTAAAGAAATCACCATGTCTTTACAAATGCCTGCACGTTAATCTGTTGCTGAATAAAAATGAAGGTTTTAACAGTTTGAGGTGAGATTCTTGCTAGGCAGAGGCAGATTGCCTGGTAAGGAGATTTTGTTTTGTTAATGAGCTTATTAACTGTATATTTGTCTCATTAACATGCAGTTTCTTATCTTACCAAACCTGCTGAACAGACTGATGACAAGAATACCCAACATGGATACCAGAGCAGGTATATGGTGACTTCAACTCACCACTTGGTGCAAAAGACCTCCACGTTGTGCAACAGGAGCCAATATCTCAAAGGATCTTCCATGGGCACCAAACTCACACATCCCATGTCCTCAAACATTGGTATCTGAAAAGGCCAGCCTTAAGGAATCCTCATAATACGTCTTAAGCACCTACTGAAGGCCTCTGCTCTTTGATGTTGTACCTTGGCGTGCATTGGCAACTATCATTATAAAGCTCCAGCAGACTATTTGTGCTCAGGGATATGCACCAACTCATGAACTGCACTAAACTGCATCTCCAGACTGTTCACTTGCTCCCTCTGCACTCACTTACTATAGCCCAACCCTGCCTTGTCCTTTTGTACCTTGCTGTCTCTCCCCCCACCCCGGCAACACCCCCGTTAGAGACACCAGTCTCTTAGTACTGTGATCTTGTCATATCATTTTGTTTTGGCAAAAGCTAGGAAGCCTGTCATGGTTGTTAGCACTCCTCAATCAAGTCAAAGTGAAATAGCCTTTGGTCAGGCGGTCCTGGCACAGCTCAGAGGCTTGGACATGATCAGTCAGCCATCTGAGGTAGTCAGAGTCAGGATTGTCCACTAACAATGGATGAGGAACCAAAGTTAGGCAGCATGCCACCTGTCATGACTCTTTGTGACTTAATGTGGCCATTTTCCTCCTGGAATGAGAGTGGGGCAGGTATTAAGGGAGATGAAAATGGGTGGCACAGCTGTTATTTATAGTGCATGTTGAAAGTTGTCCTGAGTGAGTAGGCAGTGTTGAGGGCAAGCAGATTTAGTGCTTTGGGAGATGGACGTAGATGACAGCAAGTGATGGAAGATGTTGCAGGCAGTAGAGATAGTGGAAGAACATGAGTCTTGGTGGGAGGTGGGTACAGTCGCAGAGGTAGACTGAGTGTGAGGTATCAGAGAGAAGATGGTGGCCCTTATGCTGGTGGAGTGGAGAAGATTATTGACTTTCTTCCTACAGTGATGGGCATTCCTCTAGACAACTGAGTCTGCTCGAACATGGGCAGCAATCTCTGAGCAGGCTGGTGCAATCTGGCACAATCTGGTGCTGTCACCTCCTGTCCTTGTGGAAGACAATGTCCTGCATCTGCAACTTTCTCTCCGCCAGGACTACCAGGTTCCAGGTTCACAGATGAAGGTGTTAATTTCCCTTTGTCTGCCATGTCTAGAAAATGCCAGGGATGATACAAGGCAGATTAACAGTCTGGGTACACAATAGCCCTTTAAAGATACCAGGGATATCTGCTCATTCTGGGATAGCCTGGCTGTGATGAGTTGTTCCAGTAACAGCGGCTGGTAGGACGGGATGTGAATTGTATGAGAGGTGTCATAGGGGAGGGTAGGCAGTTAAAGAGGTAAGTTTGGTAAGATGCAACTCCCAGGGATAAGCCCTCCATGAAACTTGACAAAATTGATGCTTTGCCAAAATTAGATGAGATTCAGCCTAAATCATCATTTTTCTGCATTTTCTCACCAGAGGAAATGGATATTATGTTACTTGACAGTAGGTAGGCTAATGTAAGGAATAGACAATGATAGACTGCACTCATCTTGATAAGAAAATTCTCCTGGGAGAATTAAATAGCTATAACATTATTCTTAGCATCATGTTCCTCCTCTACGTTGAAATTAAACACGATGACTAAACTAATCTCACTGGCTTCAACCTAGTAATGACAGAATTGAGTTTTATTTATGGTAGATGTATTTGGAAACTGTAACATAGCTCCATTCAATTGTATCTGATCAACAATTAATCATGTTAACTGCAGCTTCCTCGACATCTGCTGAAATCCATTGTCAATTTGTTAAATCTATGTCACAAATTACAACCCTTCCAACCATGTTTAACAGCTGCTTCTTACTGCATTGTATTGAAGTGGTGAGTGTTTTTGGATCAGTTAAAAATTGCCAGCCACATAAATTTATCACCAGAAGAGTTTGATTCCTTTAAGGGTAAATTAAAAAAAACTACGTAACCTATCTGTATGAAACTACTAGAAGGAGGATGAAAAACAAATGTCTCTTAAACATATTTTAGTGATTGTTACATGTATCAAAGCTTGAAAGCTGAGATCTAGTATCATCTCAAGGCCCATACACCTATGGGAGAGTTTTGATTCTGTTTTAAATATTTAAGCACACAAACATTCGTAGTCTTAGAAAACTGGTACTAAATGAATAAAATAATACCATCAGCTTTTCCTGCATTTCAATTTAAGTTTAATTGTGCAA
Source organism: Ginglymostoma cirratum (assembly GCA_024137785.1). NCBI lineage: Eukaryota > Metazoa > Chordata > Chondrichthyes > Orectolobiformes > Ginglymostomatidae > Ginglymostoma > Ginglymostoma cirratum. The sequence goes on from JAHRHZ010000014.1 coordinate 49,588,911, forward strand.
TCCAAATTGAATACATAGACTTTCATTCACTTTTGTCAGATATGTTTGGTATGATTGTCTTGCCAATGCTTATTTTAACTCCCCCAGGATTATGTTGCTTGAAGATTATGTCATTGATAATTTAGCCAACAAATGACCCCAAATGTGATTCTTCTATATTCAAAGTGATAACATCTTCCCTGTTCTTCTGGTAGAGTTCAGCCAGTTAATTTTCCGCATAAGGGGAGTGGGTGGCAGAGTCGCAATATGACTGGAATTGTAATCAAGAGGCCCAGGCAAGTTGAGCTATTTTAACTTACTTTGACCTGATAGTACACATGCAGATTTTCATTTCCTTTTTTTGTGATCCTCAGGCTTTGTGTCCCTCAAGACCTGAAATAGCCTAGGGCTTATGTATTTTAGCTTCACTTTCTAGAACTGATTTTGTCACACCTAGCAATGCTAGGCATCTGACATCAATTGCATTGCTCGTATTCATTGCAGGCGCTAAATATATTTTTTCCTGATTTGTTTTACAACTGTTCTAATTTAAGATCGACATTCTTGAGCTCATGTTACAAATTGCAGCTTTGAGAATCTTGTATCCAACCATGTCATACTTACAGCGACAATGTCTGTTTCTGACTTGACAGTTTTTTTTAAACAAGTCTTAAGTCCTTCCTTTACATTCAGACTAAGCCAACTATGTTTGTCCTTATTGCTTTTGTATTTTCTTTGTATGCCAAGAAACAACATTTTCTTTTCTCCAAAAAGGATACTGAGAGTGAAAGGTGTATCTATACTACATAGAATCACTCCCATTCTATTATAAGTATGAAAAAGCAAAGTCACAGTAATACAAAATAAAACTTAACTCAACTATAGCATCAATGAACTTAATATTCAGCGTTGCTTGGAATAACATCTTCCATGTTCTTTTCCAAGAGTTCAGCTAATTCATATTGTATGTTATGGGAGATGGTGGAAGAGATACAATGTCACAGGAATAAAATCTAGAAGTATGCTTTGGGATGTGGTCTCAAATCTCACCATGGCAGCTAATAGAATTTAATTTTAAGTAATAAATCTGAAACATTAAGCTAGTAGCAATAGTAAAGACAGCAGAATCTTACAGGGTTTTCGTGACAAGGGCTACTATGGGATATGTGGCAGAATTGAATGACAAATCTGTTAAGGCTCATTGCACTGTCAGAAACAGCTCGTTCCAACTTCCAGGTTTTTCACAGGCACTGTGGCAGAGTTCTTGTCAGGCTGTGACAAATTGTCAAGTGGTGTGATTAAACTTGTCAAACCCCAAACTGGCAGAAATTCACCTCATTAATATTCAGTCTCCTGTCTTACCAAGTGCACCAAACAAGTTTGACATTAGGAAACATGAGAAGGAAACCAGAGAAGGCCAGATGGATTCAGCTCTCCATTTGGTCTGAACCACCTCCATGTTGTCTATGACCAAACTGCATGATGTGCAGGTACCAGCCGTATACAGCCCTGGCCCATCTGGCATCTGCAAACCCCTTATGAACATCATGGCGCCTCACTGATACACTGGCAGTTTGTTGAGGAAGCAAAAGACTTGTATTGCAGGGCACACTGGCAACTTTCATTGAAAGGCACACTTTGTGTGCAGGGATAGGGAGCTTAACTCAAGGATTGGACCAGATTGCAGATCAGAACTGCTCATTTTGCTCTCTCAGTACTCACTCCCTACTACCTATCTGCATGCTCATACTTTCCATACCATGCAGAGCCTTGTCATGCCTTACCTGTTAGCACATTGCTATTCAGTGAGATTCAAAGACTATCAGTGTTGGCATATTGGGGTGCTGTATGCATGGACACACAGACAAGCTACTTGTCATATCAGCCAGGAAGGATCTGTCCAGGGTGCGGGAGCACTTTGATGAATGGCAAGTTGATATATTGATCCAACACTGACAGAAAGTGCTAGTTGCCTGCACAGCAAACATACTGTATGTTCATTCAAACAAATTGCCATGTTGGTAACTGGAGGACGCTAGTACCCAATCCCGTCAAAGGAGGATTGGCTGGGGGGAGCTAATGATCAAGGGGTCCCAGTACTGTAAATCAGTGACATAATCAATACACAGTCCAGAGGTTTCAATGGGGTCAAGAGATCAGCCCCAGCACACTCTAGGTATTGTTGAGTTGTCAATCTCTTAGGGCTAGTACAAGCACTCAGTGGAATCCTGTGCTGCCAGTTGGAGAGTTGCAAACACAGTGGTCTGACATGTCTAGGGACTGCTCAATGAAGCTATTCAGAGGTCTGGGGTGGATACAATCCTGGATGTCCATCCATCAGTTTGTTCAAAGTGTTCAGGGGAGGACCATGGGGGAATCACTGCTAGAAGGGGTGAGCAAATCAAAGCTGTTAGGGGTAACAGTGGTATTTATAGAGATGCTGTAACAATGGAATGGAGAAAAACTCAAGGTGAATGGGAGACCTGCAGAACAGGCAGAGCATACCATATCATCCTGGCATGTTGTGCTGTGTATGATTGGAGCAGGCAATGAAGGAATGCACTGGATTCTGAGGAACTAGGGGAACGGGAACAATCTCCCGAGGAGGACGATGAAGATATTGTGGAACAGGAAACTGGTGTTGTCCATGACAGATCTCAGCTGCATTGGCTGCACAGGTCAGTCACGATCTCTTTGACGCTTGCTTCCGAGAGATGAAAGCTGGCTCTAACAGGCATTTGTGTACCGTAAAATATGCAGTGGCCATGATGCTGAAATCTAGTGTGCAGTGTGGGTATTCACTTTTACTTCCTGCCAACATTTGTCCAGGTTCATAATAGCCTTATGAAAATTGAGCAGGTGCAAGAGTTGCTGGTATTTTGGTGGAAATATGCTGAGCAGTGAGTTGTTCTGGGAACGGCGCATGGTAAGATGTGGCACATCTGAACATGAGGTATACCAAAGGGGCATAGTAGGAAATTAATAGAGCAATTTTGGTAAGGTGTAATGAGAAAACAGCACTTGGCCTCATGGTTAAAAAAAAGACTCCAAAAAACTTGACGCAACTCCAACTTAGCCAAAAAAACAGTAAGATTCAGTTCTCAGAAACTTCAAACAATGGTTACAGATGTAAAAGTAATTGTACAAACCTATGTGGTTCACTAATGTAAGGAGGTATGCTGTCCTTACTTGGTCTGGCCTACGTGTGACTCAAGTCTTATAGCAATTTGATTGTCCTTTGCATATTTTTTGCAAAGGCCTAACAGTTCAAAAGCAACTATTAATGGACAATAAAAGCCGGCCTTGCTATTGACATCCACATCCCAGGGAAAAGGAAAACAACCTTAAGATCACCTTTAAAATCTTGAGGATTGGCATCATGGAAATTGACTGTCAATATGATTGCAGTTGATTTGTTGAAAACTCTCAAATCAAATACTAACAGAACAGTTTAGTTTGAATTTTTTCAGCTATACATTCCAAAAATACTTCATATACAGCAGCATAATTTAACATTAGAGTATTCCTCACAGTATTTAGCATGGTTTGAGAAATACTTGGTTTATTTACTTTGCACTAAGTTTGTTTGTTAAATTTTAGTTTTTCTTTTCAACGTTTCTGCCAATGTTTGTTAGTTTGCCTAGTTTATTTACTATCAGTGCAAAATTAATGGATGGATTTCAACCAAACTTAGTAGGCTCTGGGCCAATACAGAACATACAACTTTTGGTGAAAATGTCTATTCAAATCTAGATTCTGGAATCTTTGAAGGATTCATTGAAGTAAAGACAAAAGATGGGGCCAACAAATCCTGTGGATCCTGGATATCAAGGATTAAATAAAAAGAAAAAAGGAGGCATGTGACAGTTACTGAGAGCTCAAAACAGCAGAAACCCTCCAACAGTCCAGAATGTGTGTGGCTAAAAATGAAATTAGGAGAATAAAAAGCACGAAAGTTTAATGGCAGGCAAACTAAAGGAAAACCTCAAGTTATTTTACAAGTACATTAAGGATAAAGGGATAACCAGGGATAAAATAAGGCCCTTTAAGGACTACAGTGGTAATTTGTGTATGGAGCCAGCGGATATTGGTAGGGTTTTAAATGAATAATTTGTGTCAGTGTTCACTAATGATATGGGCGATGTGGGTATAGAACTCCAGGAGTGGGCCTGTGATATAATTAAAGAAGTTAGCATAGATAGTTGTGAGCTTCAGAGTCGTTTGGCAGGCTTTAAAGTAGATAAATTTCCAGGACCAGATGAAATGTATCTCAGGTTTTCAAGTGAGGTAAGGGAGGAAATAGCAGGGGTGATGGCAATAATTTTCAATTCCTCTCCACCACAGGAGAGGTGCCAGGGAACTGGAAGACTGCCAATGTGGTACTGTTGCTCAAGAAGGCAGTCAGAAGGGTCTCGACCCGAAACGTCAGTTTTCCTGCTCCTCTGATGCTGCTTGGCCTGCTGTGTTCATCCAGATCTACAACTTGTTATCTCTGTGCATATGAGGACATTGCATTCAATGTAATCTACTTGAATTCCAGCAAGAATTTTGTTAAGGGCCAGCATAGGAGACAGATAGTGAAGGCTCATGGAATACAACAAAATTTGGCAAATTTACTGAGTGGCAGGGAACAAAGGGTGGTGGTAGAGTAATGTTTTCTTTTCTGACTGGAAGCCTGTGTCCAATGGGGAATCCACAGGAATCAATGTTGGGGCTTTTGGTATTATTCATACATAGCAACAATTTAGACTTGAATGTAGGAGGTTGATCAGTAAGTTAGCGGATGATAGAAAAATTGGTGGAGTGGTAAATAGTGAAGAAGATAGCCTTAGATTACAGAAAAATATCGAAGACTGGTCAGGCAGGCTGATCAAAGGCAAATCATGTTGAATCTAGATAAGTGTGAGGTGATGCACTTGGGGAGAACAAACAAGGCAGGGGAATACAAGATGAACAGGAAGCGCAGAGGATCAAAGGACCTCAATATGTATGTCCACAGGTCCCTTAAGGGAGTGGGACAGGTAGATAAAGTGGTTAAGAAGGCAAAGGGGATTCTTGTCTTTATTAGCTAAGGCATAGAGTTTAAGAGCAGTGAGTTGATTCTGGGTCTGTATAAAACATTGGTTAGGCCGTAGCTAGAGCATTGTGTACAGTTTTGAAATCCGCTTTATAGGAGGGATATGATTGCTCTGGAGAGTGTGCCGAGGAGATATACCAGGATGTTGCCTCGGGTGGAGAGTTTTAGTTATGAGAAAAGACTGGATTGACTGGGATCCTTTTCCTTGGAGCACAGGAGACTGAGGGGTGACATGATTAAGATGCATAAAATTATCAGGGGCATAGACAGGGCAGACAAGAAACCTTTTTTCCCATTGATGGAGAGACCAATGACCAGGCACATAGATTTGAGGGAACAGGCAGGAGATTTAGAGGGAACGTGAGGAATTTTTTCCCATCTAAAAGGGTGATGGAATCTGGTACTCACTGTTGTAAGGATGGTAGAAGCAGAAACCATCATAATATTGAAGAAGTATTTAGATGTACACTTGCGATGCCAAGGCATACAAGGTTATCCACCAGGTGTTGGAAAGTAGGATTAAAATAATTAGGTGGGTTTTTTTTGACTGACACAGGACTGGAATGAGGGGCCTTTTTTCTGTGTTTAAGATCTCTATAAATATATGTCTTTACTACGATTGGGCCAATTTAACTCTTTCAGAATGTTGTGTGTGTTTTTGCCTCATTATCTGAGGAAGAATGTTCTGGCTATTGAAAAAGTGCAAGGAAAGTTTGCCAGACTGTTTCCTAGCATGATGGGACTGACATATGGGAGAGACTGGATTGGTTTGGTCTGTATACACTCGAGTTTAGAAGAATGGAGGTGAATTGTAGGAACTTACAAAATTCTAACACGGCTAGAAAGGGTAGATGTGGGAAAGATTTTCTCCTCTGAGGAATCCTCAATGAGGGGTCTGTCTAAGTATAAGGTGTAGGTCTTTTAAGATAGGGTTGAGAAGAAATTTCTTCACTCAGAGAGTGGTAAGCCTGTGGAATTCTCTGCCACAGGAAACTATTGAGGCCAAAACGCTGAAGACTTTCAGTAAATATAGTTTTGACAAAAGGGATCAAAGGGATATGGGGAGAAAGCTGGCACAGGATACTGAATTGGATGATCAGCCGTGATCATGTTGAACAGCAAAGCAAACCCAAAGGGCCAAATGATCTACATGTACTCCTATGTTCTATGTTTCTATTTTGTTGAATGTTTTAGAATGTTATGGATTGTCTCAGCAGCTGCGGTAGAATTTGTTACAGTTATCAAAATATGAGCAGAATTTTCAGGTCAGGTTATTGAATATGGATTGGCCTGCAATTTCTTCAATGAGATGACAGTTCTTCATATAAATGTTCCTTTAAGCTTTGTAGTTATAGATGTCGTAGTTTGAACAGCCACTTTCAGTCTTGGGTTCAGCTTTAACAGATTTTATTTTACAAACATATAATGGAAATTGGTCTTGGCAACATCTCACTCTTTCAGAATTATGGTCAGGTGGCAATTTATGGTATTAATTCACACATTTTGTGAAACTCTTTTTCTTTCTTATTGCGGACCATTCTTTGATTAGTGTCACATGTACATCACCTATCTTTAATCAATGAACAAAGTTGTCCATGCTCTGCATATATTTGTCTATCATCTCCCGATTAGCCCTGTAAATATTGCTATCACTATGGGTCTAGTGCTGCTTTTTGTCTGCTCTCTTATCACCTTAAAGTTTTTCCTCAGCCTTCTGAAGGCTGTTAAGTATTGCAGCCTCCATTCTTAATCTGGTTCCCACAGAGTCCAATGACTTGGAGACTGTAAGAACTGCAGATGCTGGAAGCCAGAGTCAATAGATGTGAAGCTAGAAAAGCACCGCAGGTCAGAGAGCACCCGAGGAACAGGTCAACATTTCAGGCCGAAACCCTTCATCAAGACTGGGGAGGGGACCCCAGAAGTAAATGGAGGAGTTGTGGGGCTGGAGGAAGGGTAGGTGGGATGGTGATAGGTGGCTGCAGGTAGGGGGTTATTGTGATTGGTCAATGGGAAGGGTGGAGCAGATAGGTGAGTAGGAAGATGGACAGGTTAGGTCAGGTCAGGGAGACGAGGTGTAGGGGGAGGGCTTGACATGGGATAAGGCTGGGGGTGGAGGGATTTTGAACATTGAGGGCACTGACTCCCACAACTAACTCGGCTGCACGTCCTCTCACCTATCCTCCTGCAAAAATGTTATCCCATAGTGTCAATTGCTCCACCTCTGCCACATCTGCTCCTAGGATGAGGCATTTTACTCCAGGACATCCCAGATATCCTCCTACATTGATGCCACACTCAGCCAAATGCAGCCTCGATGTTAAGGGCTGTCACTCTTACCTCACCTCTGGAATTGAGCTCTTTTGTCCATGTTTGAACCAAGGCGGTAATAAGATCAGGAGCTGAGTGGCCCTGGCGGAACCCAAACTGGGCGTCACTGAGCAGGTTATTGCTAAGCAGCTGCTGCTTGATAGCACTGTTGATGACACCTTTCATCACTTTGCTGATGAGTGTTTCATTTCTCCTAGTGTTTCTTTTGATGTAAGAACTAAAATTTCAAAATTGACAGTGAAACAAATGTACTTTCTTTCGTAATTTAAATGAAATATCTATAATAAAAATAATCGTATGAGTAATGCCTAATTGCAATTCTGACCAAGGATGTAATCAATTCAAATGTAAGTGGCCATTCAAGTAGATAGGGTGGTATAGAAGGTGTATGGCATGCTTGCTTTTATTGTTTGGGGTACTGAGTACAAGAGTCAGGATGTCGTGTTGCAGTTTTATAAGACTTTGGTTAGGCTACACTTAGCATATTGCTTTTAATTCCAGTCGTCACATTACATGAAGGATGTGTGGGCTTTTGAGAAGGTGCAGAAAAGGTTTACCAGGATGCCACCTGGATTAGAATGTATGAGCTATAAGGAGTGACTAAAAAAACTCAGGTTGTTTTCTCTAGAGTGCCGGAGGCTGAGGGGAGACATGATAGGATTTTATAACATTGAGATGCATAAATAGGGTTGATAGTCAGAATCTTTTTTTTATTCCTTCACAGGATGTGGATGTCACTGGCTAGGCAGCATTTATTGCCCATCCCAATTGCTGAGAGGGCAGTGAAGAGTCAACCACTTTGCTGTGGGTCTGGAGTTACATGTAGGCCAGACCAGGTAAGGATGGCAGTTTCCTTCCCTAAAGGGCATTAGTGAACCAGATGGGTTTTTCCTGACAATCAACAATGGATTCATGATCATCATTAGGTTCTTAATTCCAGATATTTATTGAATTCAGCTTCCACTGTCTGCTATGGTGGGATTTGAACCTGGGCCCCCAGAACATTATCTGGGTCTTTGGATTAACAGTCAAGAGATAATACCACTAGGCCATTGCCTGCCCTGTTTTCCCAGAGTTAAAATATCTAATTAAAAACCGAAAGAACTGCGGATGCTGTAAATCAGGAACAAAAACAAAGTTGCTGGAAAAGCTCAGCAAGTCTGGCAGCAGCTGTAAAGGAAAAAACAGAGTTAATGTTTCGGGTCCGGTGACCCTTCCTCAGAACTGATCAACTCCTGAGGAAGGGTCACCGGACCCAAAATATTAACTCGGTTTTTTCCTTCACCGGTGCTGCCAGACTTGCTGAGCTTTTCCAGCAACTTTGTTTTTGTTCTTGAAATATCTAATACTAGGGGGCATCCATTTAAGGTGAGTGGGGAAAGTTCAAAGGAGATTTGGGGGGCATGTTTTTTACACAGAGTGTGGTAATAGTCTGGAACGTGCTGCCAGGGGTGGTGGTGGAGGTAGATATGACAGGGGCTTTTAAGGGACTTTAGATAAGAATGTTACTACTCAAGGAATGAGGGGATATGGACCAAGGGCAGGCAGAAGGGACTAATTTAACTTGGCATCATGTTCGGCACATCACTGGGGGTTGAAGAGCCCATTCCTGTGCTGTATAGTTATATGTTCTATGTTCTAAATCTTGAACTCAATGCGCTGACGTTCAACATTCAAACCTGCCATTCTACATCCATATCTGTAGATGGCAGTAAAGTGTTCCATCTCTGAATGGATTAAAAAAAACACTGACAGAACTTAGCCTGTTGCTTGAAGGTGCAATTCCTCTGGACCAACTATGAAATGACATTTTGTTATTTACAGAGTTGCTGCCAACTCAGACCATGTCACACTCCCAGTTAGGGACGTAATCCTGGTTAGGACAAGGTTTCAGCAGGAGTAGACGTATAGACATGAGGAAAAGAAGAAGATGAATTTTAAAAAAAGAAGCTAAATAGAAAACTTCTGCAACAGAATAAACTTGAATGAGCTAGCACTGCTTTTTTCAGCTTAAATATAGATCTATACTGATTGACAGATTAATTTTGAAGCTACTAATTGCATTCCAATTTAACTACAAGTTCAGTGAAAGCCTTGAGGACTTAATTTATGAAAAAAATCGAAAATACATCATCATTAAATAGCATCTACCTAACTGTTTAATAACTCCGATATTCTGATGGCCAGATTATTCTCAGAGTAGTGCAGGTTGGAGCTGTACATTGCACGTGCAGAACCTCTGACCCAGCCAGCTGTGGGAATTGCAAAAAATTGAAACTTGTGATGGGCAAAATAATTCTCAAAATTAAGTCCCTTAAAGTTGGAAGCTTTGGTGTGGTCCAATTCAATTAAGTTGAGTTACGCAGGAAAATGCAAAGTATTAAGAGCCAACTCCAATTCCTGGGTAACTATTACATTGAATACCAGATTCACCATTGACCCCACCCAACTACACTGCTTAGGCCCTGACACCTCCTGCCAACTCTGTACTTACTCCACTGCTGACATGACTCAATCTAATTAACTCCCAGTCGACCCAACCTGACTTGAAACTCCCAACTGGCTTGATCCCCCTGAACCCTGGAGTATCCTCTGAACCCAACCCCTGACCTCCTCGAATACATGACAGCTGTCCTACTCTGTTCATGACACCTAAAGCCCCACGCCCCCACAGTCCTACCTCATCCTGCCTGACTCAATCTCGCTGATGCTAATACTCTGACTTGACACTCCCCAAGGCCCGAATCCCCCACCCACCCAAAGCCGATTACACCTACAAGCTGATACTTGCCCGGTCTGACACCCGCCTTGTCCCAAAATTGCACCGTTCTGACACCCACACCATTCCCTCCATGGTCCAGACATGCCACACAAACTAACAGTCCCCAACCCGACAGCTCCTCTTCACACATTGGACCCAATGATCCTCCTGATCCATACCCCTCCACCAACTCAACTGCACCCCAACAATGTACCTGATCACAACGTGACCCTGACATCTCCTCCTCCTTCTTCCCTAACATAAACCTCCAACCTACCCTCAACATTCATCCATTTGCCTAGAAATCTGGCACCCTTACCTACCTGGCATCCTACTCACCTGGTGCTCTACTCACCTCAACCAGCTGACACCCTAGTCACCTCACCTGCAAGTCACCCTAATCCTTTCACTTACGCTATACATTACCCTCTTAGATTCCATATCAAAAAATCATTGGACATTTCAACTACAGAATACAGTGCTTTGTAATATGAAATATGGTGTGGGTTTCTACAGAATTTTTCTTCTGGATTGGTTTTTGACAGGATGCTCCTATCCAGAATTCATCAAAGAATGAAATAGATATATTTTAATCTGGTCAGTGTTGAAAAAAGCACTCCCTATTTTGAGCCGAACATCATGGCCATTATTTACAGGTTACTTCTGTCAATTTTAAAGATATGTCTGAATAAGAAACCAGAAAATTAACTACAACTGCTTTTCCTTTCCTTTTTTGACACGTTACTTCTGATGTCCTACAAAGATTTATCCTTGATCTCTAATTATTATTTATCTACTTGCTGCCTGTCAGCAACATCATCTGCAAACTCAATGTCAGTTTCCAGCTTGATCTTATCACCACCTGTCTGAGAATCATAGAATTGTAGAATCTTACAATACAGAAGGAGGCCATTTGACCCATCATGTCTGTACTGGATCCTGAAAGAACTAGCCGACTAGTCCCATTTTCTAACCCTATCTTTGTAGCCCTCTCAGTTCATCGCTTTTAAATATAAATCCAGCTCTCTTTTGAAACCTCCAATAGAATCTGCCTCCACCACTTTCCCAGGCAGCACCTTCAAAATTCTAACAGCTCTCGGAGTAAAGACGTTTCTCCTCATCTCACTCAATCCTCAGTTGCTGACAATCTTGGTACAAATTTGGTATTTATATGGCTTAGTTACTGACATACCAACTAGTAGGAGTAGAATATTTTTCTTTACCCTGTCAAAATTGTTCATAATATCGAACACCTTGATATATCACCTCTTAATCCTCTCTGCTCCAAGGAGAATAAGCCCTAATTTCTCTAACCTTTCCTTGTATCTGAAATCCTTCATTCCTGGTATCATTCTAACAAATGTCCTTTGAACTCTCTCTAGGCTTTAACATCCTCCTTTAATAATCTTCCCATGAACTGAACACAATACCCCAAATGCGGTCTGTCCAATGATTTGTAGAGGTGCAGCAACACTTCCCTGTTTTTATACCCTATATCCTTTATACTTATAATTCTTCCTTTTCTATATTAACGGATTGCTTTTCCAACATCTAATATACCGAATGAGCAGAAAATTCCTCTAATTAAGGATTGGGGAGGGTGGGGTGCGAAATCATTGCTCACCATTCCAAACACAGTTCGCCTGTCACTGGTGAAGTGTTTAGGCCCGAAACGTCAAGCTTTCCTGGTCCTATGATGCTGCTTGGCCTGCTGTGTTCATCCAGCTCCACACCTTGTTATCTCGCCTGTCACTGCCTTCATCTGAAATCTGAGCAACTATCTCAGGGTAAACTAGGCTATCAGAAATTGGTGTCATGTTTGACCCAGAGATGAGTGCTAATGTCATATAGTTTCACCTCTAAAACATTACTTTATTATGCCTTGTCTTGTTAAGCTGCTATTGAATCCTCTTTCACTCCTTTGTTATCTTTAGACTTAATTATTCTACTGACGTTCCAGCTGGCATCCAGCAATCTACCTTCCATAAACTTGTTGCCGTACTAAACTCTGCTGTCCTTACCAACACCATGTCCCTTTTGTCATGACTCCTGGCTCCCTGTTAAACACCATCTAGATTTAAATGTCCTTTTCCTTGTTTTCAAATCTCTCCTTGGTTTTGTTTCCCTCTATCTCTGTGATCTTTTTCACCCATAACCTTCTAGTCTATCTCATTTTGGCCTTTTTAGATTACCGATTTCAATTACTCCACAATCGTAAACTATACCCTCACCTGCTGAGCCTTCAAGCTTTGGAATTCTCTCTGAATCCCTTTGCTTCTCTATTTCACATTCTATCGTTAGCACATTCCTTGATAACTTCCTCTTTGCCCAAACTTTTGGCTATCTGACTTTTATTATGATTTGTAATACTCTTATAAGCACCTTGTGATGACTTGATAATTTATGGATGCTATATAAATATCAAATGTTGTTGCATATTTGTGGCCCCCAATTGTCTTGTGTTCCTTCTGAAAAAGAGTGTTTGGACTCTTCAATTTATTATTATGTAAGTTTTCTATGGACTGTAAGATAATCAGAATTCTTCTTAAGGAAGGTGTCTAATAACTGGGTACTGGTCAGCCTGTTCTTTTAACAGGTTGATTAGGTCAGTTCGCTGTTTTGTGATGCAGGGGAATGCTATTAGCACAGATTCAATTCCTGTAACAGCTAAGGCCACTGTCATGACCCCACCTTGTTAACTCTGCCCTTCCGCTGAACGTGGTGACCCTTTAGGTAAACTCACTATCAGTTTTTTTTTCACTCTCTCTAACTAATGAGAGCGTGTACTATGACAGCTTTCACTCTCTTTCTGAAATGATCACCAGCCGGTTATTTCATATTGAGAAACCTGTTTTGCCTAGGAGTTCCATTCTTGCTTATGGAAAGAGCAAAACGAAGAATCTCAAAAAGTAGGCGAGGAAGATAGTGCCTTCAAAACTCAAAGATGGCAGCTCTTAGTTTGCTTTTTCAGTTATAAGGATAAACTCATAGAATCCCTACAGTGTGGAAACAGGCCCTTCAGCCTAACAAGTCCACACTGACCTGCACAGCATCCCACCCAGACCCATTCCCTTACAATCTACCTAATCTACACATCCCTGAACACTGTGGGTAATTTTTAAGCATAGCTAATCCATCTAGCTTGCACATCTTTGGACTGTGGGAAGAAACTGGAGCACCTGGAAAAAACACACGCAGACATGGGGAGAATGTGCAAACTCCACACAGACAGTCACCCGAGGGTGGAATTGAACCTGTGTCCCTGGTGCTGTGAGGCAGCAGTGCTAACCACTGATTCACTGTGCCGCCCTTTAAATACTAATATATTGCTATATTGCATGTTAAATGACACAGGTTATGAAGAACTGATTCAGTCTTTTTTATGGGTGAGAAAGTACTTGCATTTAGAAAGCAACTTCCATATTTAATAAAGAAAAACCTGACTGTGCCTGTTTGTTCAGATCAGCACAAAAGACATATTTAAATTGCCCTTTATTTAGTTGTGCTTTTCAATCCAATTATTTTCCACTTTCTTATAATGGTATTAAGTTATGTTGGGCCTTCTGCTATCTTGGCTGAGTGATCATAATTCATGTGCAAACCCAAATAAGGGGCCTAGGTTGTACAACTTGATCACGGGTGAGTGGGAGGGTAACATCGCGACTAAAACTAAAGAAAGAAAGACTTGCATTTGTACAGCCCTTTCAAAACCAACAGACATCCTAAATCATGCTACTGTCAATAGAGTACTTTTGAAGCATAGCCATTGCTGTAGCTTAGGAAACATGGCAAGCAATAGGCACATAGTAAACTCTGACAACAATGTCGTAATTAGAAAGAAATTTTATTTTTGTCATTTTGATTGAGGGATAGATATTTGCCAAGGTATCAGGGATTACTTTCCTGACCAAAGAAGAACCTTACCAAACTTGAAAAATTAACTCTCCTTCTCTCCCTACCATTGCTGCCAGAAGTGTTTATTTCCTCTGTTTTCTGTTTTATTTCAGATCTCCAACACCTACATTATTTTGCCTTTATTTATATCTTTCCCACTGTTCTTCAAAATGTGATCTTTTGTATTTTCCAGGCTGCACCTCAATTTAGTGCCTCATTCAAGAGGTGTCACCTTCAGCAGTGAAACACTCCCTTAGTACTGTCCCGGTGTGTCAGCCTGATCTCTGTGCTCAAGTTCTAGAGCGGAGCTTGAACCCACAACTAAAACCTTGTGACTCAGAGACAAGATGCCCTCAACTGAACCATAGCTGACACAATGTCTAATACAGACCATTCCAGCCATTGCCAAGCATCTTCCATTGGAGCCATTGAGCAGAGTTTGGAAACAATAAACCTAGCTCACATTTTCCCTATAAAGCTTTCTGCCCAAGATGCTGTTCTTGTTGAATTTAGACTTCCCTGCACAGACTAGGAATTAAAGCTGGGACTTTGTAGGCTGTGTCGTTCACGATAAGGTTACACGGTATATTTACCCACCACGGTGTTTGGGAATGAGTGGCCATTCTTCCCAACATTGGTAATCCTGGTAACATTCCACAATTGAATTGAAAATTAATTTCTAAGGCACTGCTGCAAACAAGCCAGGGAGAGAAAAGTCTTTGGGACAACATTTTTTTTCAGATTATTTAAACATTTTCACTGATTATTAGACACGGTTTGTTTAATTCAAGCAGGTATCAAAGAATGCAGGTTGACGAGAGCTTGGAGCAATAGCAAGATCTGTGTCAAAGAATGCAGGTTGACGAGAGCTTGGAGCAATAGCAAGATCTGTGGAGACGTGAAGGTTTGCAATGGAAAGGCAAGTGATCAAAGCTCCAGAAACACAGGCTGAATTGGCAACCTGGTTATTGGAAACCTCAAAAACACTTTTTTTCTTAAAAACCATGTCCTTTGGTTCCTTTAATGAATGCTTTATTCAATACCATGGGGTAGTCTCATTAGTTCTGTTTCTAGAAGAATAAACCAGAGACGGATAATTAAATGCAGACAATGTTGAATTCTAGTCCCCCAAACCATATCTCAGTCTACATTCTGTTTTGTTTTAAGCTCAGCCTGTTATTGAGTGGCGTAACTTACATACTTCAAACCGTTGTACCACCAGGGAAATAACATCCACCTGATTCAACCAGACAGTCTGGGGAAATCAAAAATGTATCTGACCCACCAGACTGCCAGGGATTATAGAAACACTCGACCCAATCAACTGCTGGACAAATATACTGTTGCACAACTGCCAGGGAAAACAAATGTATCGCTCCCGCCAGACTCCCGAGGAACTGAACGCAGGTCAGATGCATCAGACTGCCAGAGGGGTCTGATCATCAGATTCACAGATTACCAGAGAAATTGAATTGATGACACACTATCAACTGAAAATAAATTTGAGGACAGCACCGCCTGACCTTACTGCCATGTAATCAAGGCATGAGAAACTTGCTGGTTGTAAATTTAACAGAATAATTGGATCATACACAGCTTAATACCAAAGCGGCCAATTGACTCAGTGGGGAAATTTTAGAATTTAAGGCTACAAACACTCTTGGCCAAGTCCAAGATTTGTGGAGAATATCAGAAATGCCTCTCAGCTTCTCCAAGAGTACATCAAGTAAAGCCTGATTCTAGGTTAATGCTAGTGTGAATTTCACACAATCTATGTGGTTGGTATATATAGTTTCTCAAGCTGCTCTTCTTATGAGGAGTGATAAGCCATGAAGTGTTACTGTCTTGCTGCTGATCAGGACTTGGAATACTCCTGAACTGCTCCACACAATACAGTGGTGAAGCCAGTGTTCCTTATTTCCTCTGCCTCCTTTTTTGTATGCAGCTATTTTACTAAAAAGAGTAGCCAGTGTTGGATAACGTTAAAAGTCACACAACATAAGGTTATAGTCCAACAGGTTTATTTAAAATCACAAGCTTTCATAGCACTGCTCCTTCATCAGGTGATTGTGATTTTAAATAAACCTATTGGATTATAACCTGGTTCATGTGACCTCTGACATTTTAAAGAGTAAGTGAACTCCAAAATCACTTAAGATGATAATTGGATAACCAACTAATAAACTAAATTAGCCTACCTTCTGCTGTTTATAATCAGTATTTAATGTAAAATAATTCTATAGTTTGTTTTTAATAAATCACTGTTCATACTCCACAACAACAATTGTAAACAAAGAGGCATTTCAGAACAGTAGAGAGCAGAGGAATCAAATACTGCGGTAAGAACTGAAAATGATAAGATGGAGCAGAAGCAAGGCTGAAATGGGACTTCCCCTCCCCCATTTCTGAAGAAGGGTCTAGGCCCGAAACGTCAGCTTTCCTGCTCCTCTGATGCTGCTTGGCCTGCTGTGTTCATCCAGCTCTACACCTTGGTATCTCAGATTCTCCAGCATCTGCAGTTCCTACTATCTCTGAAATGGGACTTGTTTTGAAAACATAGGAGACAATAAAAAGGAAGAGATGCTGAGGGAGGGATTTCCATAGCTTAGTTAGAAGATGACTGAAATGGAGCTCCAGATGAGTGGAGACAGATGAAAATGTGAATTAATCTGGTGATGGAAAACCAGAGGCATGTAGAGCTGAAGGAAGTCAATAGACATTTAGGGTGAAGCCATGGAGCTTAATGAAAGTTAGTATAGAATTAATGCTTCGAGAAATGATGAACAGGTGGATCTTGCAGTTTAAGAGTAGTAAAAATTCTTGTATTATACCTTGCCTTTAAGAGACTCCATGTGCTGTGCATATTCAATGTTGCAAATCTGCCTGGCAGTTAGTCAGCTACGGGTCCACGCACACAGAAGTCAGTTGGTTTGCTGATGTAAAATGAAGAACTGTGGATGGTGGAGATCTGAAACAAAAACAGGAATTGCTGGTGAAACTCAACATGTCTGGCAGCATCTATTGGAAAGAAAGCAGAATTAATGTTTCGAGTCTGCTGACTGTTTGTTGATGAAGTGCTTTGGTTTTCTGTAATGTTTGCTTCATAATTTAGAACGTGTTTTACTGTTTTAAGTAAACTAACCCACAGAGTTAATCAATCCCTTGTGGGTGATGATTATTAGACCATGACAATTAAGATGACAAAAAGGTCAAGTTTAGTCCTGAGGTGGCAAAAGTGTGCAATGGTGTTTTGGTGACAGAAAGCAGAAATAGGGTAGAGAAAGATAATAAAAGCAGTTGTTGCTGAAAATATTGGTCTGCCCACATCTGTGGAGAGACAAACAAAATTAATGTTTCAAAACAGCAGTAGTCCTAACACCAACACTTGAGGAATAAAACTATCATCCTCCACATCTGCCATGTTTCTTTCAGGCTGCCCACCTTGAAGACATTCTGCTTCTCTCTCTGACATGATTTCTGGTCCAATCCTTTTTCTCATTCACTGTCATCAATTTCACTTTCGCTCCATGTGTTTGCCAAGGTATTTGTTACAACTCATTTCCATAGCTACATCATGTTCCTCAGTGACTGCCTCCATCTCAGACTCACCCCACTTGGATTCCAATTCAAGTTTCACCCTTCGGTGTTTTGAATCCACGTGGGATCACAAATATTTCCACATTGTTCAATGTTCCACAGACAGGAGCTTTCACCACATCCTGAGATCCACACTCCATACCATGTGTCATTATATGCACACTCTTAATTTCTCCCTCCAACAGCACTGCTTCACGTTGGCTCAGAGCTGCACTCTTTCCCAGTGCCATGTCATCCTCCGGTTCCTTCGATCTGCTAACAAGCAGCTTTTTCTTTTCCTTTCAAGCATTGTGGAACACAAATACTTCTGAAGAAGGGTCACTGGACCAAAAACGTTCATTCTGATTTCCGTCCACAGATGCTGCCAGACCTGCTGAGATTTTCCAGCAATTGCTGTTGTTGTTTCTGATTTCTATCATCCGCAGTTCTTTCAATGTTTTACTATCATCCTCCAGTCTGATTAACAGCTGTTCCTCGGACTGTTCTGAAGAAAGGTCCTTGAATTGAAATGTTAATTTTGTCAGTCACTCCACAGATGCTGCCTGACCTATTGAGTATTCACAGCATTTTCTGTTTTTATCTCACATTTCAACATTGTTTTACATTTGTTTTAGGGAAGATTTGAGAGAATATTATGGAGAAAAAAACAAGCTGCCTCAAGCCAAAAGTATAATTTCTTCCACACTATTCTTTGTGCTGTCAGTGTTCAAAATTGAATGTACAAGAAAATCAGTAAAATGACATGAAGAAAGTTTCCAATTAGACAAAAAGGAAAATTATATTATGTAAGCGTACGACGGTCTTTCCAAATAATGAAACATAGAAACATGAGCCCTCAGACCACATCCATGTGACTGACTTTTTAATCCTCTCTGAAAAGGCTGAGCAAGCCATTCAGATCAAAGGCCATTAATAATGGAATGCCCAGATCACATGCAAGAATAAAGAAAAAATAAATAAAAGGAATGGGTTAGTATGCCCCTCATGTCATTTGCACCATTCAATATCATGGCTGAGCGTGGACTAATTCCATAGATCAACCTATGCTCCATATCATGTAATACTTTGGTTAACAAAAATTTATCAATCTCAGGTTTAAAATTAACACTTGATCTAACTTCAGTTACTCTTTCTTTGAAAAAAAAACCTCTGAACTTCCACCATCCTTCTGCAAAGGATTATTTTCTAGTTTGAATTCTGACCAATGTTACGACCACAGGTCAGAACCCTGAAGTATCATGGCCATTCTTGATTTGTCCTTTCAAAATATGACAATGAAAATAGCTGTGAAAGTAAAGAAAGAAAAGAAGACAATGAAATGTAACACCAAAAGAGTACAGGGAACTGAAAAAGAACCATGCTTGAAAGGGTTAAGAGGGCAATTGACAAGGTTCCGCATGGTATACTGGTTAGCAAGATGAGATAAAGTGGAATACAATGAGAGATAACCATTTGGATACAAAATTGGCTCAAAGGTAGGAGACAGAGGGTGGTGGTGGAGGGTTGTTGTTCAGACTGGAGGCCTGTGAACCTGCGTGTGCTGCAAGGATCAATGCTAAGTCCACTGATTTCTGTCATTTATATAAATGTTTGGGATGTGAACGTAGAAGGTTTGGTTAGTAGGTTTGCAGATGACACCAAAATTGGAGGTGTAGTGGACAGCGAAGAAGGTTACCTCGGAGAACAATGGGACCTTGATCAGATGGTCAATGGGCTATGGAGTGGCAAATGGAGCTTAATTTAGATAACTGTGAGATGCTGCATTTTGGACCAGCAGATCAGGGCAGGACTTATTCACTTAATGGTAAGGTCACTAGGCATGTTGCCAAACAAAGAGACCTTGGAGTGCAGGCTCATAGTTCCTTGAAAGTGGAATCGCAGATAGACAATGTAATGAAGATGGCGTTTTGTATGCTTGCCTTTGTCGGTCAGTGCATTGAGTGTAGGAGTTGTGAGGTCATATTGCTACTGTACTGGACATTGGTTAGGCCACTTTTGGAATACTGTGTTCAATTCTGGTGTCCCTGCTATAGGAAAGAAGTTGTGAAACCTGAAAGGGTTCAGAAACGATTTACAAGGATATTGCCAGGGCTGGAAGTTTTGAGATATAGGGAGAGGCTGAATAGGCTGGGGGTATTTTCTCTGGAATGTCAAAGGCTGCGGGGTGTCCTTAGAGAAGTTTATAAAATCATGAGGGGCATGGATAGGGTGAATAGTTAAGGTCTTTTCCCCAGAGAAGGGGAGCCCAAAAGTAGAGGGCGTAGGTTTACGGTGAGACGGGAAAGATTTAAAAGGGACCTAAGAGCAATTTTTTCAGGCAGAGGGTGGTGCGTGTACGGAATGAGCAGCCAGAGGACTTGGTGGAAGTTGGTACAATTACAACATTTAAAAGGCATCTGGATGGATACATGAATAGGAAGGGTTTAGAGGGATATGGGCCAAATGCCGGCAATTGGGAATAGATTTATATAGGATATCTAGTTGGTGTGGACGTGTTGGATAGAAGGATTTGTTTCTGTGCATATGTCTTTATGACTCTATGACTCTAAATCAAAACTGACAGGGCTGCAACCCCTTGTGATGACAAAGAAAACAAAGAGCTAAGACCCCTTCTCAGTAGTAAACCACCCCCTGTTGATTAGAGTCCAAACTGCAGACACATTTTGTATTTTTCCTCTTGAAGAATATAAAAGGATAGGGATTAAAAAAGCTAGTTTCAACTCTGCTGGAGTGTGCTAGTGGGACTGACATTCTTGCATGTGCTAATGGACTAAAATAACTAAGTGCATTAGCCCAGGTTTTTAAAAGTTAGCATGTTATGAAGGTCACAGCTGAAGAACCATTCTCTGGTCATCCCTGTGTTGCAGACAAAGGGATCCTCTCACCCAAAAAGCTAGATTCAGCTAGCAAGTAAGATAAACCAAAGGAAACAGAATAACAAACAGATTTTCTCCCTCACACTGAATGCTAGAATTCAGTCAGAGTTGAATGGAATCAGTTCTACAGAATCTCTCCCAAACTGTAAAATTAGGAACCTTTAATCAACTCTTCAGCTACCAATGTCAGTGTAATTGATAACATTCACCACAATTGCTGCAGTGTTCAACTATCCACTATTTGTGAACAATTCAGAGACTGGTCCTTTTTTAAAAAAATATCTTTTTGAATGCACTTCTTATTTCTAACATGTGTCTATCTGTATTGCCTTTATTATTCTTCCCACATTGAGTAATGAAAAAAAACTCACTCTTTGTTAACTCAAGTCTGTCTGGTTCACCTGGTTCCTTATAAAACATAAGTTCATTTGAATCTGGGAGAAAGATATTACAAATGGAAGGGATCGATTTTAATCAAACAAGGGTTTGATGATTTTAAAAGTTCATTTCTCCCGAACAGGGAGCTTACTGATTTTAGGTATCCCATCAGGAACCATAACAAAGTGGGGAACTTTGCCCCAGTTTATGGGTGTAACACAAGCTGGATTCTCAATCTTTGACTATGCCTCCTCCTTGTCCTGTGTACTCCAGTTGGCGAAAATCATTTCTGTGCAGCTCCCCTATGTGTTCATCTCATTATCTTGAAACCTTCAACAACACCCTTTAATTTTCAAAATTATGAATGTACCCATAATTTAAAATAATACATTATCAAATACATTAAAATTGAATTACACTTTGAAATATTATTTGATGGCAATAAATTAAATTGCTTATTTAGGATGCGGTGCAAAGTTCTGTTTTATTGATAGAAAGTGCAATGCAAATTCCCCTTTAAAGTTAGTTGGTAACCTGCATACTCCAGGGCTGGCAGGTATCAGAGATAAAAGGTATTTTTCAGGTGTTCTGCAAAGCGGTCCCCAAGCCTCCGCTTGGTTTCCCTGATGTAGAGGAAGCCACAACGGGTATGTCCATCCTTGGCCTCCTGCAATGCCACAGTGATGCCACCCGAAGGCTGCAGGAACAGCAAATCATATTCAGTCTGGGAACCCTGCAGCCCAATGGCATCAATGTGGATTTCACAAGCTTCAAAATCTCACCTCCCCCAACCGCATCCCAAAACCAGCCCAGCTCATCACCGCCTCCCTAACCTGTTTTTCCTCTCACCTCAAGCCACACCCCCATCTCCTATCTACTAACATCATCCCGCCCCCTTGACCTGTCCGTCCTCCCTGGACTGACCTATCTCCTCCCTATCCCGCTACCTACACTCACCATTACTGGCTCCATCCCCGCCTCTTCGACTTGTCTGCCTCCTCTCCACCTATCCTCTCCTCTATCCATCCTCTATCCGCCTCCCCCTCTCTCCCTATTTATTTCAGAACCCTCTTCCCCTCCCCTATTTCTGATGAAGGGTCTAGGCCCGAAACGTCAAGTTTTCCTGCTCCTATGATGCTGCTTGACCTGCTGTGTTCATCCAGCCCCATGCTTGTTGTCTCTGGCAGGTATCAAACTGATTTCAGGCTCAATGTATTGATTTAGCTGCAACAATAAAAAATTGTGTCAAAGCAAAGTATGTCCCTGCAAATGGCCAGAATGATAGGCTCCTGGGAAGTTAATTACCAAAAGTGTGTTTTGGATCCTGCAATAATTACACACTAGCTTCAAAAATACTCAATGCAAATAAGCAGAACTTTTTTTATGTAGCAACATACAGCGAATTGGTTTTTTTTCTATGTATTCAGAAACTAGTCAGATAGCTTGCCAGCTACAATCAAAACTTTTAGAACATCAGACAGATGAATGTTTATTTTGCAGTCAGGAGTTTTCAAACATTTGTACCTTCAGAATATTTTTGTAAATAGATTTCCACAATTTAAACTGCTGACGTGATATCTATGACTGGTTGTGGATATCTTTTGCTGATTGTGAAATGACCAGCAACATTGTGAGGTAGTGAAATAGGCAGAACTTGCGATATTCTCCCCACTTTCCATTCACAGCATTAACTGACTTACTTTTCTAAGGGAAAGTACTGCTTACTGTCTTGCTGCATGACAGGAGCAGCTGCTTAGTTACTGACATTTATTGAAAGAGGCACAATATAATGTGTCTTTACCATGGTGGTAATATGGAATATTCCTCTAGCTAGTAAATCTTCAATACCCACATAAATATAAACTTAATTTAGCATGAGAACAGAAACCAATTGTTTTTGAGGTATTAGAATATAGTTCAAATGCAATTCTGGCATATTGAAATGATTTAAAAATTGCAGCAACTTACACAGGATTCCATTGAACCTCCTAACTCACTTAAGGTACTGAATGGCTTGCATGCACAAAATATCCCAAGGACCTAGAAATTGGATCTCAGTAAAGTTATAGTGAGTTTTCCGCTGGTCATATTCGTTTATTACGGGTAAGCTGCGTCATCGATCCTGGACATAAGTGGGAGGAACAACATCAGTCACCTCATATGATAAACAGAAAATGCTGCAGAAACTCAACAGGTCCACCAGTGTTTGTGGAGAGAGGAGTAGTTAACGTTTGAAGTCTGATATGAAAAAGAGTCATTTCAAACTTGAAACATCAACTTTATTTGCCTCTCCACAGATGCAACTAGGCCTGCTGATATTCTACAGCATTTTCTGTCTTCATTTCAGATTTCCAGTGTCCACAGTATTTTGCTTTTAATTCAGTGTCCTCACAGACTGGTAAGAGATTTCCAAAAATGTCTAGAGGCCTAGATTCCCATAGAGGCAGAGAGAGTTCTGGATAACTAGAATGTGTCCAGAAGCCTAAAGCTTTAAGTACTGCACTCAATCTCATCCCCACCATTTCGACAGAGACAGTGGATGGGGAATTGGGAAGTATAGTTCATGTGGGCAATTGTGCAACAGAAGTTTCCTTGGTACAATGTCCAAAATACACTCTTGACCTATGAAGAGAAAGTCTAAGCTTATCAAAGTTCTTCAGAGGGTGAGCATACGCACTCGGACATGGTCCCCAGACATAATTAGAAGGGGTCGAGTAAACTTTCAGAAAGGTAAGGTGTCCTTTGGGAGAAGTAAGGTGTTATTTGGAAGTGGTCATGTGACACTTGAGGTTGTTAAAAGTAGACATGAGTGTGTGCAAAATAAGGTCCATAAACTCAACGCAACTATCAAAGGAATAATCAAGGGAACTGTCAAAAGGGATTTCAATCTCCTGCTCCTTATACATAGCAAAAAAAAACTGCCTACAGTTTTAAAAGGAAATGAAGCACATGTTATTTCACTTTTTTTTAATAGTTGTGACCAAGTTCCAGCACTGCACTACAGCCTGCATCTGCTGACTCGATCTCCTGTGGCTTCCTCCAAACTCTTTCTGTGACCAGCTGGTATGACTCCCCATACAGTCTAATCCCTCAGAATAAAAGTTGAAAATTCCTGGGATTGGTTTAATGAGCCAAGTTCACAGAAATCTCTGGTTTCTATGCTCCCAATGGAAGTGTAAAAATTAAGAGCTCAGCATTTGGGAAAGTATGAGGCAATCAAGAGGGACAAAGTGACAATGGATAAAAAAAACTGCACATTTTGCCTGTGGCCAAAATGGACAATACTGCTCCTCCTCCACCTTCACATTGTGATAACTCAAACAGCTCAATCTTATCTATTTAATGGTCACCTCCAATGGCCCCTTTTAAGGATTGGCTGACAAGGACCTAAAGACATTGGTTAGAGATACTCAGACTCTCTTGCAGCCAGTTACAATTAAAATTTCTAAAGGATGCTTAAGGCAGGTATGCCTGTCTGCATGTGCAAAACTTCTAATTCCTGTTTCAGTCATGTAACATGGATTCCTCTGAAGGAGCCTTTACCAATATGTTAGGTGATAAGTTTCTCCTGTCAAATGAACACAAGCCTGGATTTAACATGGAGGTGGTGACTTTACCACCAGCTGGAAATTGACCGTGATTCACCCTCTGCTGGCCTTGGAAGCCATTAACATATTTTACAGTCATCAGACATTTAATCACCTGAGGTCAAAGTTTCTTTTTCAACGTGGGAGGATGTCCCATCTCTGAGGTCTGTTTGGTAATCAGGGCATTTAGAAACACATAGAGTTATAGAGCTGTACAGCATGGAAACAGACCCTTCGGTCCAATTTGTCCATGCCGACCAAGTATTCTAAATTAATCTGGTCCAATTTGTCAGCAATTGACCCACATCCCTTTAAACCCTTCCAATTCATATATCCATCCAGATGCCTTTTAAATGTTATAACTGATAATGTGATCAAGCAGAGTCAGCATGGTTTCATGAGGGAAATCATGCCTGATGAATTTATTAGAATCCTTTGGAGAGGTAACAAAAAGGATATTTGGAGAGGAAGCGGTGAATTTAATGTATTGGGATTTTCAGAAAGTATTTGTAAAGTACCTCACATTGGGCTTCTTAATAAATGAGGGGCCATAGTGTTGGAGGTAGAATATTAGAACTAGGATTGGCTAACTAACAGAAGACTGAGAATTCGGATGAGAAAAGCAATTTAAGGATGACGCTGTAATTAATGGAGTGCGTGGGCCATGGTTATATACAATATAGATCAATGACTTGCATGAGGGAAGTGAATGTGCTATAGACAAATTCACAAACAGTATAAAAATGTGTGGGAAGATAATAAGTGAGGATGACACAGAGTCTACAGTAGGATATAAACAGATTAACTGAATGGGCAATAACTTGGCAGATGGAATATATTGTGGACAGATGTGATATTATTCACTTTCGCAGGAAGAAAAGATATAATTACCAATGGTGGAGTGCAGTGAGTGTTCACTAGCCTGATATTTAGGATGCCAGGTCTGTCCAATGAGGAGAGATTATTTCAGCGTTTAGAAGGATAGGAAAGGATCTGATTGAAATATAAAAAATTCAACAGGGCTAGATAAACCATATGTGTGGGAAAATAGTTCTTTGATTTGGGGAGACCAGAACCAGATATCTCTGACTCAAGATGGTGTTATTAGTGGTGACTTGTAAATTTATCATTGCACTCAATGTGAGTACATGTGACAATAAATCTAATTCAATTCAATTCCAAGATATTAGGTAAGTCATTTAGGACTGAGTTAAGGAAACATTTCTTTAGTCAAAGGGTAATAAACCTATTGAATTCCCAAAGAAGATTGTGGGAAGGTATTATTATCGTTCGATTATTAATCCAGAGACCCAGGTAATGTTCTGGGAACCCAGGTTCCAATCCTGCCAAGGCAGATGGTGAAATTTGAATTCAATTTTAAAAACCTGGAATTATGAATCTACTGATCACCATAAAATAATCTGGTTTGCTAATGCCCTTCAGGGAAGGAAATCTGCCATCCTTGCCTAGTGTGGCCTAATTATGGCTCCAGACCCACAGCAATGTGGTTGACTCTCAATTACCCTCTGAAATGGCCTAGCAAGTAGTTCAGTTGTACCAATCATTACAAAATCTCTAAGAACTGAAACCAGATGGTTCATCTGGCATTGACCTAGGCACCGAAAAAGAAAACAGCAGAAATAGCCCTGCCAACCCTGCAAAATCCTCCTCACTAACATTTGGGGTCGAGTGCAAAAATTGGGAGGGCTGTATTCACAGCCTAGTCAAGAAACAGCCTGACATAGTCATACTCAATGAATAATACCTTACAAACAATGTTCCAGACACTACCACCACCATCCCTGGATGTGTCCTGTCCCACCAGAGGGACAGACACAGCATAGGTGGTGGCATAGTGATATACAGTCAGGAGCAGACTGCTCAGGCAGTCCTCAACAGTGACTCCAGAACCCATCAAGTCTCATGGCTTCAGGTTAAACATGGACATGGAAACTTCCTGCTGATTACCACATACCTTCCTCCATTAGCTGATGAATCAGTACTCCTTCATGCTGAACAATATTTGGAGGAAGCACTGAGGATGGCAAGGGCACAAAATGTACTCCGGGTGGGGAATTTCAATGTTCACCACCAAGAATGGCTCGGCAGCAGCACTACTGATTGAGTTGGTTGGGTCCTGAAGGACATAGCTGCTGGACTGGGTCTGTGGCAGGTAGTGAGGGAACAAACAAGAGGGAAAAACATAGTTGACCTCATCCTTACCAATCTGCCAGCTGCACACGCATCGGTCCATGACAGTATCAGTAAGAGTGACCACATCACAGTCCTTGTGGAGACAAAATCCCGCCTCCACATTGAGTATAACATACATTGTGTTGTGTGGCACTATCACGATGCTAAATGGGACAGACTTCAAAAAGATCTAGCAACTTAAGACTGGGCATCCATGAGGCACTGTGGACTATCAACAGAAGTAGAATTCTATTCCAGAACAATCTGTAACCTCACGGCCTGACATAGCTCCCACTCAGCCATTACCATCAAGCCAGGAGATCAATTCTGGTTCAATGGAGACCGCAGGAGGGCATGCCAGGAGCAGCACCAGGCACACCTGAAGATGAGGGACCAAGTTGGTGAAGCCACCAAACAGGAATACTTGCACGCCAGACAGTGAAAGCAGCAAGTGATAGACAGAGATAAGCGATCCCACAACCAACGGATCAGATCTAAGTTCTGCAGTCCTGCCACATGCAGTTGTGAATGGTGGTGGACAATTAAACAACTCACTGGAGGAGGAGGCTCCACAAATATCCCCATCCTCAATGATGGAAGAGCCCAGCACATCAGTGCAAAAGATAAGGCTGAAGCTTTCGCAGCAATTTTCAGCCAGAAGTGCCGAGTGGATGATCCATCTTGTCCTCCTCCAGTGGTCCCCAGCATTACAGATACCATCCTTCAGCCAATTCGATTCACTCCACATGATATCAAAAAGCAGTTGAAGATACTGGGTACTGCAAAGGCTATGGGCCCTGAAAACATTCCAGCAATAGTACTGAAGACTTGTGCTCCAGAACTTGCCACTCCCCTAGCCAAGCTGTTCCAGTACAGTTAGAACACTGGTATCAATGCAACAATGTGGAAAATTATTCAAGTACGTCCTGTACATAAAAAGCAGGACAAATCCAACACGGCCACTTACTGCCCCATTAATCTGCTCTCGAACATCAGTAAAGCGATGGAAGGTGTCATCAACAGTGCTATTAAGCAGCACCTGCTCAGCAATAACCTGCTCAGTGATGCCCAGTTTGGATTCCGCCAGGGCCACTCAGCTCCTGATCTCATTACAGTCTTGGTTCAAACATGGACAAAAGAGCTGATTTCCAGAGGTGAGGTGAGAGTGAGAGCTCTTGACGTCAAAGCTGTATTCGACCGAGTGTGGCATTAATGTAAGAGGAAATCTGGGATGTCCTGGAGTAAAAAGCTTCATCCCGGGAACAGATGTGGCAAACGTGGAGGAATTGAGACTATGGGATAGCATTTTGACATGAGGGTAGGTGAGAGGAGGTGTAGTTGAGGTAGATGTGGGAGTCAGTGGGTTTGAAATGGGTGAGGCTTCCAGGGTGAGGCTTTTTAATCCAGAACATCCCAGATATCCTCCTTTTTAAAAGCTGCTGAATTTTTAAAACACTGAAGCAGCCAGAAAAGTATCATTGCTGGCCAAGAAAGGAACATCATGCAATATCATAAATTCAACAGCTCAGGTACTAAGATGATGTGCTTTAGAGGATACCTTAGAGACATCTGCACTTTGTAAGATGTGGACATGAGTGACATGTAGCTAGGATGGAAGACAAGGTGGTGTAGGTACCAGCAGTAGGCAAATCATACACACAGTTTGCTGCAGATGATATAGATGAGGACTTAGTTGGGTAGTGTACAGGAAAAGCACTGATGGACATGTACACAGAAGTTTTGGTGCATTGGCCTGACAAAAAGCTTCTTGTCACTATCAAGTAGCATGGAGGAGTCCAGCAACTGTGCAGGTCTTTCCAGAGAGCTTAGAGTCCATCCAAGCAGAATTTATGGGCAACTCCATAAATATTTATGGACCCAAATCAAGCAACTTCAGCTTTCTACCCCACAGGCTTAGACTGCTGATATCATGGCTGACACGATGAATATGTAGACTCAAAGTGACTGTCAGGATCTAAAAATCCCCTATTTGTCCTGGACATAGTGCTAGGATTATTAAGATTCTACTCCTTCAGATCATCGATGACTCTATGCAGTCCTCATTCCAGAAGGCAGAATTCATCCACTCACCACTGCCATTCCACTAGTTCCCTTGATGTTGCCTGTCAGCCAGTCTGCCCAGACTATTGTCACCCATTGAAAAATTGCAGCAGCTGAAATTCTGGTTTTGTGGGCCCAGTTCTGTGAGTGATAAACTTGCAAGGCCTGTGGTCTCCTTTACTGAAAGACTGCTACCTGTTGCCTGTTATGCTGAGGTAATATTGTGTCAGAGCTCAAGGAAAGATAAAGGCAGGCACAAAATAAATGCATGTGGGCAAATAGGTGGCTTTTATTTCAACTTTTGAAATGTTTAATTGATGAAATTGTTTTGCTTTGTGATGGTCCTTTTTGCATTTTGCATACATGCATCAGCTGTGGCTCAGTTGGTAGCTTTCTTTTTCCAGAAATTTGTACATTCAAATCTCACTTCAGGATCACAATTTAAAAATCAAAGTTGTTACTCTAGTGCAGTACTGGGGGAACTCTGCAGTGCCTGAGGTCCTATATTTAGACGAGACCTAGCATTGGCTCAGTGCACACTGGCTGCTGTGTTTCCCACATTGCATTAGTGAGAACACTTCAAATGCACTTAATCGGCTGTAAAATACTTTCATATGCCCAGAGTTTATGAAAGGTGTTATACAAATGCAAGCCTTTCTCTCTGTCTGTTTAGAAAACAGATTTGAACAACATGACGTACAAAATGAAAATTACAGAGCCCAGGACAAGGCATTTGTTGAAGGTTACAATGTTCTTTGGAACTGTTGTCTATAAATATTTAATTGACAAAGTGCTTCTTGGAACTTTGAATGGAAATAACAACGTTCATAGAAATCTCACTGTGTAGGTTTGTTTAGCTTAATTGGTTTGAAGGAACAAATAAAAAAAACTGCAGCTACTTCAAAACATTAATGTGCAATTTTAAATGGTGTTTGCTATTTGTATGCAGTGGTATATAAAGCAAGTTAACATGTCCGTAATGTCGCAGTACTGCTCATACAAATAAGATTAGGCAGTGTACAGAACCTTAGAAGACTTCATGCAGATTGTGGTTGAGATATTAAAAGGGCCTGACATTCTCTGGCCTCTCTTTTATACAATACAAGCATGCAGTGGCACAATAATCCATTTTGTGAGCTGTTTTTTCAAAATACCACCCTCCTTCCTTGACCTTCTCATTTCTTTTGGCCAGCAAAAACACTTTTCTGGCCGCTTCAACGTTTTAAAAATTCAGCAGCTTTTAAAAAGGAACACAGACCAGTCAGCTGCAATCAAGCAGCAAAAAGAGGAAAGGAATTGAATACAACAAGTGTACCTAGAGAGAAAAAAAAGTGAAAAGTTCAAAAACTAATGGTGCAAAAGACCAATAATTCCCATGGATCTGTTGGGATATATTCTAGGATATTAAAAGATGTAGCAATGGAAATGATGGATGCACTGATAGTAATTTTCCAGGAATCCTTGGGTTCTGGAAAATTCCCAGAGGATTGGAAAACTGCCAAAGTAACAACCTTATTCAATAAGGGAAAGAGACCAAAAAAAAGGGTAACTATAGGTGAATGAGCTTAATATTTGTTATCGGGTAAAAGTTATAGTCTAGTATACGGGATGTAACAGCAGAGCATTTAGAAATACCTAATATTTCAATCTTCATGATGGGGAAAATCATGCCTGAAAATTATGACAATTATTTGAGGATGTAACAAACAGGATAGATAAAGTGGAAGTACTACATGTAATATATTTGGATTTTCAGTTGAAGTTTGATAAGGTACCAAATGTTAGGCTAATAAGTTAATGGTGTTGGAGGTAGCTTATTAACATATATAGAACATTGGCTAATGATTAGAAGACAGAGTTGGGACAAGGTTGCCACACTACAGAATGGCAACCAACTGCTAATAGAGTGCCGCAGGGATCAGTGCTGAGGCCAGACTTATTCACAATATATATTAATGAGGAAACTGAATGTACTATAGCCAAGTTTGTGGATGAAACAAAAAAAAATTGGGAAGGTAAGTGGTGAAGATGACACAAAGCATCTGCAAAGGGACATAGGTAGGTTAAGGTTAAACCTAAAGGAGAAAAGGTAAATATACAACGTAATTTAAACATATATGTTAAATCATTCAGAATTTAAAGTAAACAATTTAACAAAGAAATGGAAAAAATTATTGCACCACTGAGCATATTCAATGCCAGCAAAGAAGAAATGACTCAGGAAATTTAGAAATGTTGCTATAAACCAAATCATAATCAGAACACATTAGCACCATCCTTCTCTAGGACTATTAGCATAATCATGTTTTTAACAGACAAGCACTTCGAAAAGGTATCTTTGATGATGCCCTAAAAAGCACTGACAAAACACTTTTACTTTAAGAAGAAATCACACAGCCATTTCCAAACAGAAAGAGGTGACCCATTTAATCAGAGGCAACCAAGATCATCCAGTCAATGGACATCCATATCAATTCAAATTTGTTACTGGAACAAACACCACATATTATCTGACTAAATACTTTGGGTTAAAAAAGAATCAAAGTTGCAGACTTTTAACCTATTTTAGCGTGGAGCAAATGGACCAACACCTGAGATTAAAAGGAGTGTTAAAAGTTTTATTAAGTCATAAAGGTAAACAATTTGCAGAACACGTTTGTGCCGTTGTTACAAAGATGCTGCACGTTTAGCTTTGCTTGGAGGACTCACAGTTTGAAGACCCATGGGAAAAGAAATTTGTTTCAAGCCTTGTGAATTTAAACAGTGATTTCTTTCAAAATGTCATTGTAAGTTCAGTCATTGGGCTTCATTTTAAACAAGGCTTCCTAGAAATCATATGACTGGTGATAACTGCTTCCTTTGCTATAATCTCTGTTGGAGTTGTTTTAAACAGTGATTGATTTGGTGAGGTTCTTATTTTATCTGGGTCAGTTGGAGGAAAGCTTGCTATGAACAAGATGCCCGGCTGATGGCTCCCATTTTTGTAAAGAAAAGTCTCTACTACAGATCAGGATGAAACATATTTGAGCTTTTGAAAGTGACTGAAAGAACATATCAAGGTTGTATTTCTTGAGCAAGCTGTGACTCCAACACTACAGAGGCAACTGCATAATCTAATAGGCCAGATGGCCTACTCCTGCTCCTACTTTTTTTATGTTCTTACGATTAGTAACTTGGACAACATGCCAGAATATTAAAGACACAGATTCTGGAGCATCTTATGCTTTATCATTTTTCCCTCAAGAATAATTATTTAACCAAAAGCCAATCTTTATAGAGATATCTGTTTTTTGTTTTCCTCTCTTTTTTTAAGGGGACAATAGTAGAGAGAAGTGATGGGGAGGGAGGATGAGAAAGAAACAAAGACTTAGTGTGTGAGTGAGTATACATTTTAGAGGGTAAGCATGTATACTTCTATGTTACTGACTGTATATGTTAAAAAACTATTGCATCTTTATTGAATAAGTTCCATTTCAATAATAGGCCCATATTTGTATTTGTTAAGAAATCTGATTAATAGATCTTTTTTGTTTGAAACCTGATGTAGAAAGGACATGCAATTAGTCATCTCGGTAACTGGCAGAAATATCTTTCATTTATATTGTGACTGATGGAGTGGGGCGACGGTGCATTCCTCCAGCCTCAATCATTATGTCATCCAGAATCAACAGATTTAAGTACTGAGCAGCAAGGCATATATTATCCTGAAAATTGTGCAGTTTGAGGAAGATTTCCAAACATCTAAGGAAACAATTACCAATTTAACAGGTGAGGAACAAGAAGGCTTTGATTACTCCCTAGGAATGCTGGCTGAACAGAGGAAGATATACACTCCCATTGAGATCAGTTACTATGGTATTAAACAACTGTTTCACATTACTAATAAAGAAACGCAACACTGATTTCATTGGGTTTTCTTCTCACTCATGGAAAAATCTTCAGGACTTGACATCTCGCAAGCTTTGGTGGAACCACCATCTGAAATCATTGGTGAATTCTCCACAACAATAAAAATCAGTCCAGAGAACACAACAGTTCAGAGACTGCCAATACTGCACAGCTAATGCCACCGACAACAATGAAACTAATGAAAAGACTGACATTGGTTTAAAGAACAGGCAGCAGAGTGGATATTCTTCGTCTAAATCTGCCTCATTAAAAATCAAAGAAAATTACTTCTTTCATCAACTAAATTGTCTTCCATTACACATTTTAAGAAAACTAAAGACCCCCCAGACAGACAACAGTCTGTGAGCAATGCCAACAGCAAAACATATTTTCAGTCAAAGGCATTCAAGAAGTAAAAGACCCGCCAACAGCACAGAGTGACAAAGATCAACATTTGGGTGATCATCCTCAGGCAAAAGTCTCCCTATTCATCCATGTCAAGAAACATTTGTAAGCTCAGAATGATAGGTAGGAGTTATGGTGGAAAATTTAATATATTTGTTTAAGCAAGTGTGTAATGGGTTAAAACAGAAAAATAGCAAAGCTTGTGGAAGACGTTATGTCAAGTAATTGGCCTGAAAGTGTAGCTTTGTTATAGTTTTTTCTAACATTAAAATAAATAACTGTTTCTGGGAGGAACTAGCCCATTTGTTTGCTGTTATTCTACAGCCTACAGCTGTGTAACTTAGACCTAGCTACTAACCCCTAGGAGATAACATTATCTTTCACCTAGTGTTAATGTAGTTAATGAGTCCTAAGCAAATATAAACTGTAACTTAACATTATGTGATAAAATACTTCTTGTTACTCAAGAATGTGCCTCTTCTGCTAAAGACTTAGTTGCGGTCAATTCCTCAGTACTTAATGCTGAGTGCCATTTGTGGCAGTAAGTATACCCAAGTATATCCACGTAGAACCTGATGTCTTCTGCAGACATCTGTTATAGCAATCTCTTCTGGAGACTATTGAGGAAGACCAGAATTTCCTGGTCACCAGAATAGTGGTGTTGCCGCAGGCCTCAGTCATGGCAAATATCTCAGCGTTCATTGATATTGCAAAAGGAAAAACCATGCCATTA
Source organism: Ginglymostoma cirratum (assembly GCA_024137785.1). NCBI lineage: Eukaryota > Metazoa > Chordata > Chondrichthyes > Orectolobiformes > Ginglymostomatidae > Ginglymostoma > Ginglymostoma cirratum. The sequence continues at coordinate 49,622,668 of JAHRHZ010000014.1, forward strand.
GCTACGCTGTCATTTCAGTGCATTACTGATTGTTTCATATGTCAGGTGAGACTTTTGCCCAAATCTACTGGTCAGTGACAGATACATTAACAAGACATAAAATTATCAACTTACCTTCAACTGACTTTTTTTGAATGGAAGATCCTACAAAACTCTTTCAGTGTAGGAAGCCTTATATTTCAGTGAAGGGAATCTACCATGTCCCACTTCTGCAGTACGAGCTGTCATACTCTAAAAAGTAATAGGTTAAATGTCTTTTTCTCAGTGCATTATTACCAGCATATGACTCAATGAATTAATGTATAGGTGTGTAAGTGTGTGCTTAAGTAAGGCAAATGGAGAAAGTGATAAAGTGGCATGTCTGTTGCAGATAGGAGGGAGGATGGTAGGGATGGTCAGTTATAGTTATCGAGTTAGACTGGGATTTTTCTGTCTAATATTTTATGAATAACTATCCAGTTAAGTAATTTAGAAATGTTTGAAGTCTCCAACTCAGATTTATAGTCAGCGATTTTTTTTTCTGCTTCTCAGAGGATGCCAGGGAACAGAGGATCTACCCATCAGATGTTTAAACCTAAACAAGAGTAAAATACTGCAGTTGCTGGAGAACTGAAATAAATCAGCTCGTACTGAAGAAACTCAACAATCTCTTCTGTCTGTGGCGAGAGAAACTGAGTTAATATTTAGAGTCCACTGACTTCCTGCATAATTCCCATGAAATCAATGTGTTAGGACTTACACAATGTCCAAATCCAGAATTCTGGTCATCCATCTGGTCTCTAACTATCAAGAGAACAATTTAATTCTCCTGCTGTCCTAGTGACTAGGAGGTTGATAAGGGCAGGGCGGTAGAAATGGTCTATATGGTTCTCACGAAGGCCTTTGATAAGGTTCCACGTGGTAGGCTGCTCTGGAAGGTTAGATTGCATGGAATTCAGGGAGAGTTGGCAAATTGAATACACAATTAGCATGATGTTAAGAAGCAGAGGGTAATAGTGGAAAGATGCTTGTTGGACTGGAGGCCTGTGACTAGTGGCATGCCTCAGGGGTCAGTGCTGGGCTCATTGCTGTTTATTATGTACATCAATGATTTGGATGAAAACGTACAAGGCATGATTAGTAAGTTTGCGGATGACATTAAAATCATGGACAGTGAGGAAGGTTATCAGAAATCGCAGCAGGATCTTGATTGGCTGGGGAAGTGGGCTGAGAAATGACAAAAAGAGTTTAATATAGGTAAGTGTGAGGTGTTGCATTTTGTAAAATCAAATCAAGGTTCAATAGAAACTACACTTTAAAAGCTATTCCTTAGCTGCAGAGCACCTGAAGACATTAAAGCCCCATGTTTATGTCTCACCATTGAGACTTTGGGTTGAATTTTCATCCTTGAGGCAGAGCAGCAACTGGGGAATTTTCCAATCAGGGAGCCTGTCTTGAAGGAAAGTGCCAGCAAAGATGATATTCCCATTGTGGGGGAATGGGTGCAGTCAGACTAACCAACCCTGGAAGGAGTTCAGACGGAACCACAGGGGCTGCTAAGTACTGAAGCAGGCACTGTGGAACTTAATCCCAGTTAGAATTAAAAGCAAGGCCTGTTAGCCCTCAAACCCCATGCACTCCCCATGCACAATTCAACCCAGCTCATACCCCTCCATACCTGCACCCTCCCCCTCATGGTCACTCACACACTCTGCGCTAAATTATGCCCCCTCATCCACCTCTCATGGCCACTCCTCCTCCATTACAAGCCCCTGCTCCTATAGCTTGGCATGGAGGGTATGAGAGGCCATGGGGATGGGTGAAGGGGCATATTGTGGTATGTAGGCAGGAGAAAACTTCCCCTCAGCCAGGCTATAGCTCATGATGAGTCTGAATGGAGAAGAGCAGCAATTCTTTAAAAAAAGCTAGTCTGACTTCATGAAAATTACAGATATCTAAAAGGTGCCTCTTTCTGTAATGCAGCCTGCCAGGTTGAGGGGGCCAAGGTGTGGACTCACAGCCCAAACTGGCCCAACACCTTAAACAACACGGATGAAAACTGGAAATCCCGTGAGCGGGTTTGGGAATCCTGAAATCAGATACTTGCCACCATTTTCACCCTGCCACTGAGACACCCTGACTCTATGAAAATCCATCTGTTTTTTTCCCTTTGTCACATTTTGTCCAGAGACACATGAAACTGAGATTCATTAAACTTTTTGTGCCTTATTTTTCCTACTTCACTTTCATGCCCTTCTTGCTTCTCTGAGTCTCTCTTCTAGATCTTCCACTTGACAAAATATTTTCAGAGTATCTCAACATATGATCTATGCCACCGACTGCAGTGACCCATGTCTGGGCTAATGGTCACTATTTACCTGCGGCTTCTGCAAACTATATCCCCTTTGTGCTCTTTAAAAGCTGCATCTGTGTTTTCATTTTGCCAACAGACTAGTTCAATGTTCGTGCTCGAAGCCAATGCTAAAACATTGGGATTGCTTTCGTGACTTCTGATGGAGTCAGTACTGAGGAAGATGGTGAACATATTGCCCCTGAAAGGTAACACTTGTATAAATAATCCTGTGGTATTTCAGGGCAAAGATTTTTACAGCCGTGCCTATAAAATATCCCACCTTGACTCAGCTTTATACTTTGCACAGCTGGACGAATAAAATATTCACCACTTATGCTGGTCACATGCCATTTTGAGCTAGAGCATAATAGGCTAGTTTTGTGTCATTGCCAATCTCAACTCCGTTTTGGACAAAATTGCTTCCAGAAGAATTGGTAACAATTGCCATTTGAACAAAATAATTGAAGATAATGATACAAAGATACAAAGATGCAAATAAGCAAAGCTATATGGAGGAGATAAAGCTATGTGAACCATCAAGATTGTCCTTCAGTTGAAACCTGTTACTTCCTCTCCTTTGTCACAGTGTTGAATTGCCTCGTGAGGAAGTCCAAAGATTTTGCCTTTCTGAACACTATTCCAAGGCGTGGGTCACTTTAACGTGATGAAACACTTCTTGACACTCGTCTTGAATGAGTAACTCATCATTTTGTATCTAAAAGAGCTTAATTAACCCCTAAAGAATTAGACCACAAAATTTCCATCAAAGTTCATGTTCTTTATTGTCACAGTCAAAATTTTGCTGCTTTCTGTTTTTTAATTTTAATTGAGACGATCAATATATTGTAAAGAACAATGGATGTGTAAATTTGGGTTATAAATGGTAAAAAGAGAAAAAGGTCGTTATTTCACAGGCAATCACAGCTCATGGATTTTCATTAACGGGAATTAAATGGGAGCAGATAGGAAACAGTTTCGCTGTTCCAACAAGTTTGGCATTGCAAATCTGTTTCTATTTCAGTCCAAGCACTGTAAAATGCGCAGTCTGGATACAATATTTTCACCTTCTGGGAACTTACGCTGAAACCAGTCTGCTAACTGGAATCATAAAATGAGTGCCTAAAGAAATGTGTTTTGGCTTCTAACTTTCAGACCACTTAACAGAAATGTTCACTCTCAGGTATTCACACAAGAGGAAATGAGTGTATCACAAGCTGCACAAGAAATTCAGCACATAAGGAGGGAACAGTGGTTTGAAATTATGTGTTAGTATTGTGGCCAAGTCATGCAAAGAATGTTGCAAAATAGCGATCAGACCAATCTTGTTATTTTTCAGGTATAATTGCATCCAGATATGACTACAGCACATGGAAAAAGAAAAGCCTGGTGTTCTGGATCTAGCAGAATATTACTGTTTGATTTTTTTTTCCAAATCTGACTCAGTTCTGTTTCAATGTCAATGAGTTCAACCTCACATCCGCCTTAACAACCACAGTTTGCATGTCATACAATGGTTGTGTGCAGGAATTAAATGTCGGTTTCCCACATTATTTATAACATTCCCACAAATATTCCTTTTGATCTTAAATATTGAATTTGGGAACTATAAATATGGACAGTTAGAGATTTCTGGCCTATTTTAACAGGTTTAACAACTGTTATTTCACCTCTGTCACTGAATTCTTACAAGGATTTTTTATGAGGAAATGGTATGTAACCTAATCCAAGTAAATGCTGACAGTGAAACATGCTTTCTGTGTGAGGAGAGTGCTGTTACTCTGGGCGAGGATTCTCTAGTGCAACTCCATGCTGTCTAAATGGTTGGCACTTTTGGTGTTTTCACCTTCTATGAGATTCCTAGGTCACTGAAGCCTATGCTACGTTGCCAGTTGCCTGTACTCCATCTTCCACTTGCTTTCTCCCCCATTTTTTGAAGCTATTCAGACAGTCACTGAGACTCCTATATACTTTTCACTTCTTTGATTTTTTCATTCTGCCTTCTGTTGTCTTGTGCTAATGTAAGTTCTGACATGTAACCATCCTTTGGTCTGCACTGAAGCACTTTGCAGATCATTGTTGCTTATTTTTGTGTGTGTGCATGTGCGTGTGCATGTGTTTGCATTCTCTCCCCCTCCTCAACCAACCTCTCCATTCTTATTCATAGAATCCCTACAGTGTGGAAACAGGCCCTTCGGCCCAACAAGTCCACACCAAACCTCAAAGCATCCCACCCAAACCCACCCTGCTGTAACCCACCTCATCTATACATCCCTGAACATTACGGGCAATTTGGCATGGCCAATCCACCTAATCTGCACATCTTTGGACTGTGGGAGGAAACCATTGCACCCGGAGGAAACCCAAACAGACACGGGAAGAATGTGCAAACTCCGCACAGACAGTCGCCCAAGGTTGGAATTGAACCCAGGTGCCTGGCGCTGTGAGGCAGTCCTGCCAACTGAACAGCCATGCCACCTTTCTGTTTCTTTTTAAAACACTGTTAATGTTAATAATTTGTCAAAGAGTCTTGCCTTTTCATTGCCTTATCTGATCAGTATTTCTAGCATTTTCTGTTGCTGTTTCTGCTCCCATGATCTATAATATTTCACTTTGAGAGGCTTCAGGAAGATATGGAAAAATACAGCATTCCCATGTATTATAAGGCAAAAGACTGAAAATTACAGGCCAATTAGCCTAACCTCGGTCATGGGTAAGATTTAGGAGACCATTATAAAGGATGAGTTTTCTGAATATTTGGAAGTGCATGGTAAAATAGGGCAAAGTCAGCATGGCTTCATCAAGGGGAGGTCATGTCTGACAAGTCTGCTAGGATTCTTTGAGGAAATAATGAGCAGGTTAGACCAAGGAGAGCCAATAGATGTCACCTATCTGGACTTCAAGAAGACCTTTGACAAGGTGCCGCACAGGAGGCCACTGAGTAAGATAAGGGCCCATGATGTTGGAGGTAAGGTGCAAGCATGGATAGAAGATTGGTTGACAAGCAGAATGCAGAGATTGGTGATAAAAGGGTCTTTCTCAGGATGGCAGCTGGTGACAAGTGGTGTTCCACAAGGATCAGTGTTGGAACCACAATGATCTAGATGAAGGAACTGAGGGCATTCTGGCTAAGTTTGCAGATGATACAAAGATATGCAGAGGGACAAGTGGTATTGAGGATGCAGGGAGGCTGCAGAAGGATTTGGACATGTTTGTGGTAAGAAGTGGTAGATAGAGCACAATGTGGTAAAGTGTGAAATCATGCACTTTGGTAAGAAGAATAGATGTATGGACTATTTTCTAAATGGGAAGAAAATTCAGAAGTCTGAAGTGCAAGGAGACTTGGGAGTTCTAGTCCAAGATTCTCTCAAGGTAAACTTGCAGGTTGCATCAGTAGTCAGGAAGGCAAATGCAATGTTGGCATTTATTTTGAGAGGACTTGAATATAAAAGCAGGGATGTACTACTGAGACTTTATAAGGCTCTGGTCAGGCCAAATTTGGAGTATTGTGTTCAGTTTTGGGCCCCGTATCTCAGGAAGGATGTGCTGACCCTGGAGCGGGTTCAGCAGAAGTTCACGAGAATGGTCCCAGGAATGGAAAGCTTAACATATGAGGAACGTTTGAGGACTTTGGGACTATACTCATTGGAGTTTAGAAGGATGAGGGGGGATCCAATTGAAACGTACAGAATACAGAATGCCCTGGACAGAGTGGACGTTGGGAAGATGCTTCCATTGGTAGGAGAGTAAAGAGAAGACCTTTTAGAACAGAGATAAGGAGAAACTTCTTCAGCCAGAGAGTGGTGAATCTATGGAATTCACTGCCAGAGAAGGCTGTGGAGGCCAAGCCATTGAGTATAGTTAAGACAGACATAGATAGGTTCTTGATTGTCAAGGGAATCGAGGGTTATGGAGAGAAAACAGGAGAATGGGGTTGAGAAAATTAGTTTGACTGAATGGCAGAGCAGACTCGATGGGCTGAATGGCCTAACTTCTACTCCAATGTCTTATGGTCTTGTGGTCTGAAATGAATAATTCAAGACTATCTGATATGCTATACAATCATGCTTGCTTTTCCATTCTTCGCATGATACCCTTTATCCTTATCTGCTCCCCCCATTTCCCTCATGAATTTGACAACCTCTTTCAAATCTCCTGGGAACTTTTACTTTTCCAAGGAGAAAAATAACAACTTCTTCAATCATTCTACATGACAGGAGCACCTCATGTTGCTCTGGAGACATTCTCAGAAACATTTTTAGATCATCACTAATGCCTTCACATCCTTTCTAGTGCGGGGCCAGAAATGGACACAATAATTCACTTGTGAATTTTTTTTACAACATAACTTTTTTTTTTGTACTCTATGCCTCTATTGATAAAGCCCATGATGCTGTATGGTTTATTCACTATTTTCTCAACCTGTTCTGTCAACTTCAATGACCCATACACGTATATGCCCATGTCAAATTTAAACACAGAGGTGTCCTCCACAAAATTAAATGCTACAAGTGTTTGAACCAGAAAAAATGAATAAAGATTGTCAGAAGCGACGGACTAAACCTGAAGTTCATTGGCAATTCACCATTTGCAGAACACAAAACGTCAGTTGCCAGATCTAAATCTCAGTATGTTATTCAATGGAAACAATGGCATATTTGCCCAGACCTTCCAGTCAACCTCAAACAGGATGTATCCAGTGCTTTCTGAGATTTAATCTACCGCTTCAGGCTAGAAAACTTGTACCTTCCAGTGTCGGCTCCAGTAGAGATACAAGGAAGAAATTCATGATGGCAAGCACAAATGGGTTGCCTTTTTCTTATTATAAACTAACGATTGTGCCTTAAGGTCAATTGTCAGTTTATTGGCTTGCATTCATAAATGGACCTGTCACTCCTCCACCCCACAAAGAGAGCATCTCCTCACTGGGAAAGCCACCTCCCTCTGTCATATCTCCATTGGTGCTCAATCTCCTCCATTCCATGAAAATGCTTGATACCGCACATAATCCCCAACCATGGTGATACTTCCAACATTGGGGAAATAGAAGGCAGGTATTCTGGGCAGTGAATTGGGAGAGACTTGTGCGTGAAGAGGTGAGCACTGGCAAGAAACAGGTGGTGAGCCAGGAGGGCAATGAGCATGACCAGGAGGGGGTTTCATTGCTGGAGGTGAGGGAAAGGTGCACATTGCTGAGAGGGATATGAATATTGCTGGGAGAGGGGGGCATGTTTTTGAGTCAGGATGAACTTTTCCAGGGGCTGTGAAATTCAACAGGAGACTTCTGATTATTGCTAGGACTATTGTTGAATATTGCCAGGCGGAAGATAAATATTGTCAGGATCAGGGGACAGGAGTGAACGCTTTGGGTTCTGCACATGAAGGCACTCATTGCCAGGAGAGAAGTTGACATTGATAGAATGGAGTGTGAATTTTCATGGGAATTGGAGTGGACATTGCTGCAAATTGGGTTTGAATATTGCTGGTAAAATGATCTGGCTTTCTTTGCTGCAGAGAAAAGAACAGTTCCTTCCTAACTTCTGACTAAATATTAACATTCAAATGTTGTTCAGCTACCTGGGAACCAATCACACAGCTTTTTGGCAGCAGAAAGCTTTTGTCATTGATAGGTAGTCACCACTGCATAGACCAATCAGCTATTTGTTGCTGGCCAAATCTCCCGTTGTACACCCCACCCTTGGATCCAGCACTTCTGTAGAAACCTCCCACAACAGCAGTGTAAACACCACTTACAATGAGTGCCAGGTAACTTAATTTAAAAACATTCAGCAATCCTTTCCACTCCTTGGTTTTTAAACCAATCCTGTTCCCATTTCAGTCCACTATCAAAAATACAGAAAGTTAAAGTATACTCCTTGTACATTCCTTTGCCCCATTTCTTTTAATACTTTCAGTTAACAGAAATCTATTCATCTCATATTCAACATTAGCAATTGTCTGAACATGAACTACCTTTTAGCTTTCCTAATCCTAACCAATGTTTGCATGTAAGAGTAATTGTTCATTTCACTCATGAAATGACTGGTTCTGTTTTCCAGGTTATGTCTCCTAGTCACACATTTCTCACTGAGTGAAAGTACTCTCTTGCTTTACTATTTGTGCTTTCTGTTGCTATCTTGTAAAAGACACAATTAATTCACCCTTTAATATTCTGAAGTTCATGGATGTGCTTCACAAATCCATGCTCATTCTCTGATCATTTTAAAATATAATTAAATTGTAAAGAATTTTTTAATGTTGCTTTTATTGTTCTCTGAACATTTTTTTTCTCCTGTTAAAAGCAACATACTGCAGATTAAAAGATCTAAATTAAAACAAAGTGCCGGAGAAACTCAACAGGTCTGACAGCATCTAAGAGAGAACACTGAAGAATACTTGTGATGCTAACTTTGTTTCTCTCTCCACAGAAACTGTCAAACCTGCTGTGTTTCCCCAACATTTTTCATTTGATTTCTTCTCATTACTTTTTGTAGTTCTTACTATTTGCTTACCCTGTATATGTTTTTATCTTTCATTCACTTGGATCATTTCTTTTTTGCTCTCATTTATTTGTTCAAGCAATGTGGGCCCCAAAGCATTTGTTAAGTGTTGAAAACCAACAAAAGATGATAAAAAAAGTGAGAAAATAAAATTTGAGGATAAACTTGCAAGTAACTTCATAGGCTGAATAGCCCACTTCAATTCCTATGTCTTATAAGATCAAGACAGAGCGCAAGAGCCTCTTTAAATATATAATAAGAAAGAGAGGCCAAAGTGAACATAAAACCCGCAGAGAATGTGAAAATCTGACTATATCTGCCTTGAATATGCTTAACCCAGGCCAATCATTGAGTGAATTTAAAACAAAGATAGATAGATTTTTGATTAGTTAGGGGATCAAGGGTTAAGTGCAGGAGAATGGTACTGAGTAACAAGTCAACTGTCATCGAATGGTGGAGCCAACTTGATGGGCTGAATGGCCTAACTTTGTTCCTATATCTTGTGCTTTCTGGGCATTTGACAGGATAGATGCTGAAAAGTTGTTTCTCTTTGTGGCAGAATATAGAACATAGGACATAATCTCACACCAATGGATTGTGCGTCAGGACTATAAGGAGAAAGAATTACTTCTGTCAGAAGTTCCAGGATTTTGACCTAGTTACAGGGAAGGAATGGTGCATGGTTCCAAGTAGGGATGGTGTGTGCCTCAGAGTGGAGTGGGAAGGTTTTGAACTTCCCATGTACCTGATGCCTTTACCATTCTAGGTGGTGGAGGTCATTGCTTTGGAAGATGCTTTTGAAGGAATGGTAGTGAATAGGTGCAGTGCATCTTATAGATTGTATGCACTACTGCCCATTTTATGTCAGTGATGAAGGGAGTGAATGTTAAAGGTACTGGGTCAGAGCCGAACAAGTGGTTGCTTTGCACTTCATGGTGTCAAGCTCCTTGGGTGTTGTTGGTGCTGCCCTCATCCAAGCATGTGGAGAACATTCTGCCACATCCAAATTTGTACCTCCTAGATGATTGATGGGTTATAGGGGAACAAGAGATGAATTATTTGCCATAGAATTCTGAGTTTCTGATCAGCCCTTATATGGCTTGAGTGATCTTATTGGACAGCTCTGGACAAGAAATACTTGGACCATAGATACTTATGCATTTCCTGACTGCATTACCCCTGCTCCTACCCCTGCCCACCCCTGGACCATCTGCTATGGAACCACAAGATTCACTGTGACCCACTCCCCACATTGCAGAGGCATGGACCCCCGAACTGAGAACACCTTGAATGGATGCATGACCATGCCAATCCCATGGGCAGGCTGTCCTTGACTAACTGTGCTGGAACCCCTAGACTAATGGGTGGTTTTATGAATTTTGATGACGACTACTCCCCCAAGACTGAGATGTGGCTGTCTGCTTGTTGAATGTGCAGTGTGTTTGCCACATACATCGCTGGAACACGGAACAGATGTGAGATTGATGTAGTACATTGCTGTACAGCAAGATGTATGTCCCCTTGAATGAGGATTGCTCACTAACAAAGCAAGCTACCTGATTGTGTAGTTCCACTAATTGAGACGTTAAGGCAAAGCAAGGTAAGGTGATGCTGCATGCATGCTGCTGGTGCTGAGTAAGTGAGTACAAAGAGAGCAAGCAGGAAGGCCTGAGGTGTAGCCTGGTCCAATTGGTGCCCCGATACCTGTCTGTGTGTGCAAGGTGTCCCTGTAGCAGTAGGGTTCAATACGAGTTACTGATGCACCCTGCAATGCAAGTCTATGCTTCCTGACTGTCGTGCAAATGGATCTGAAAGATGCAGAATGGATTCTTAATGGGTTGGCAAATGTCAGGTCTTACCATCCGTGGATACTAAGTTTGTTTGGGTAGCATCCATGGGTTGCTGTTTTGTGCTGAGCAACATGGAGATTTCTGACAGTCAATGACAAGCCAAAGTCATCAGCTACCCACCCTAACTACCACAGTGGAAATTTTTGAAATCGAGCTTGCTCTGCCCATTTGTGAAGTTGAATATTAATGAGGCATTCACAAGGCATTTAAGAAGCTGTAATCCCTTAACTGGCAACTTATCACTCACGAGAAACAAGCCACTCAGCAACTGGATTAAACATGAAGAAAGTTGCTTCAGGCTTCAAAATGACTTTGCCAGACTTCTCGTACAATTCTGCCACAAATCTCACCATAGTTCACATTGCTCAGGCACTATAAGATTCCAACCATAGAGAGAGATTAAACAAAATGTGCAACAGAAACCAAAAGGCACAGACTATATTGCAATAGTTTACTATGGTTACACACGAAGCATCAAATAATTTTTTAAAATTTTATTTCTGCTGAAGTAGCAAAGAGATTTATTTTCCAAACCACCAACACAGTTGGCTAAATCTAGAATCCATAATGGAGGACATGATACCACATCTATCACTTTGTACATTTTGATGTTTCTTTTCTAAAGAAAATATAATCGTTCGCATGCCCGCAGCTTGATCAAATCTGATGTTGTTTGTTTGCCTCTAAACACACTGAAGGTATATTATAAAAGGTTGACTTTTACTCTAGTTTGCCTTAAGATTGCCTAGATTGCTAAGGTAGGCATCATTGCCATTCAGAACCAACTCATGAGTAACGACAATCTCAGAATGTGATTTTGCACATGACAACATTATATTCAAGCACATACACTTCTGGATTGTTCTGTGCTGTGATTTGTGTGACTGTTACAACACTTAGTGAAAGTGTTCTGCTTCTTATTGCAGCTGCTAATGCAATTTCATCTACAGTAAATGTTGACTGAATGTTTTCTCAGGGTTCCTTTGCGAAAATTTCACACCAAAAATTGTTGAAACTAGCCTTGCACTGAAAAGTTAATAAGACAAAGTGAATTATAACACAAAGCACCAATTTATTTAATCAATTCCTTCAGTCTATTGTGTGTGTAATAAAGCATGTGGTAAACGTATTTATGCTAATGTATGAGAGAGCCAGGTGGGCCCATGGCCACACCACTGGCTACTAGTGTTGGCAGAATCTTGAAGAGAAATTGAACGAGCTTAAAACATTGTTATATTTTATAAATATTATGGGCTACATTTGCTTAGACAGGTGGGAAAGGAATTGTTCAACATATTTGCCATGCCTCCTGGTCTTTGGTATGATATAAATATCAAAAGTTCTACCCAGTGAAAGTGATGATAGATTCAAAGGACAATTAGCAGGTTACTTGCTGTTGATCAGTGATTTGTTTTCCTGATATGAAGGAAATTGTTGGGAGGGAATGAAGTGCAGAGGGGCATCCCCACCTTCTGCTTGACAGTTTTGAAAGAACATAAACAGTCATTTTGAAAGGGCTTTGATTCTTACTGTTTTCTCATTTGAGGTGCAAGTTAATCCCACTTTTGTGGAGCCGACAGGAAAGTGGAGTTAAGGCCACAAAACCAGCTATGATCTTAATGAATGAGCTTCTCCTTCTCCAAAATCTTATGTCCCTATGTTCCTAATACTTATGGCAGGAGGACAGGAAAAGAACTTACAACATTCATAAATGTCAATTTATATGTTCATGTAAAAACTAAGCCTGGCTATGAAAAAGATCAGAGAATCTCCACATTGTTACATTCTGGAAATTAGGTTTTATGATTAACTGTAAAATTACAAACGTTAAGTCTCACTTCAATATAAAGAATGTGCTTTCTGAAATGTGAATCATTATAAGAAGGCTTAAAAGTCTTTGATTTGGAAAGTCAAAGCCTGAAGTCACATTTTAGACTCAGTTAACAGAAATGAGAGTTACGTTCTCTACATGTTGGGATTGGCATCCAGTGAACTGTATATGTCTAATGGGTATGGAATGGCATTGTGTCCATTACACCTTATTGTACCCAGTGACTTATTCCACCTATGAAAGTGGCATTCCTTGTCTTGAAATGAAATATTGAATTGGACAAATTTGTACTTATGGCCTGCTTCAGTTCGTGTCCACCAGCAGAGCAAGGCAATCAGAAATGCAAACCGCAAGATCACAGGGATCAAAGGGAAAGCCTTCAGTCGTTGGAGTCATATCTGACAGAAAGGAAAATGGTCATAGATCTAAAGCCAATTATCACAGATCAAAGACATTGTGAAAAGGATTCATCAGAAAAACCTCTTTGATTAATAATTTCAGTTGCTTCACAAATAAAGCATTTTTCATACAAATTCAGGAATGTTGGTTCCAACTCAAAAACATACAGCAGCAGGATCAAAACATCCAAACTTGGATGACAAGTAACATGCAATGTTAAATCCTCCTAAACCACATAACGGTAATCATCTCCAAAAAAAAAAAATCTTTGACCTTCAATAACATCACTATCATTCAAAACTCTGGTATCAACATTGTTGGGGTCACGACTGAATGGGTTAGCCTTAACAATATCAAGGTTACATGAAAATGGAAGAGACTAGGAACTGTGAAATGGGGCACTCATTTCATGATCAGTTCCTTCACCATAATGTTCACCAGTCATGTAGATGGGTAAAATCATCAAAATCATTTAAAAAGCTCAACACCATCAATGACAGAACAATATGTGTGATTAGTATCTCTCCCATTGAATGCAAAACTTTTCCTGTTCCATTGTTAGTGATTGCACTATGTTTGATTTACAGGATATATTGTTCCAACTCACCAAGACTACTTTACAGTGCACTTCCCTTCTTGCTTATTGAGAAGGACGAGTGTGTCAGAGGCATAGAAAAAAAAGTTATCTTCCCCAAGTTCCTTCTCAAAGTATACACCTCCCACCTTTCTGGCCTCTGTCCTCAGCCACCCAAATTATCCTAATGAAACTCAATTGACGTTCAAGGAATAGTGTTAATCTTTTGATTAGACACTTTAAGACATTTTGGATTTAACACTGTTCAATATATACAAATTATAAGCATTTCTGTTTTTCTTTTCTTGATAATATCTATTCGCAAAGATTCTGGAATGACCACTTATTGCTCCTCTGGACCAATTTCTCATGTTCCGTTATTAACCCTACTTTTTCCTTGTCTTATCTAGCCTTTTGTCATTATACATCTCTTCTGCCTTCCTCTCTATCACGAACCTACAGACCTTCCCTTCTGTTCTTTCTTCTTCTCTCCAGTCTCTCTACTTGCTCAAAGCCTGCTCCACAATCAACTTCGTTCAATTCAGAATCTTTTCACATTTCTTTTTCTATCAGCTTCCTGCACTCTGGTACCTTAATTGATGGGTTAGAGTTTTATCAGAGGGAAGCCTGTAACATGGTCATATGCAGGAAAAAGCAAATAGATCTCATAGGGAGAGAGGAAATCCCAACTGGGGTATTGGGATAACCCATTATAGGAATGGTCACAGGAAGTTTCTAATTCTGTGGGTGTGATAAAGTACCCATTGGTGACAAGCAGGAACAGACAGTTGCTGAGAGGACAAGATGGTGGTTGGCAGGTGGAGTGCAGTTGAAGTTTTGGTAGAGTAATCATAGAGTGGTTGGAGGTGGAGTGCTTGTTGGTGATGGTGCATAAGGAGTGGATATGGAGGTTGTGGTCAGTATATGGTGGTCAGTGAGATTTGCTGGATACACATTGGGAGTGGGGTCCAATAATGCTTGCAGCATAAAATGCAAGTCATGGAGGAATCAGATGGAGGTTGGGAGATTTCAATCACTGCTAGAAGTGGGAGAAAAAAGAGACAAACAGATCATAATTAAGATGAGCGTGTTCATTTACTCTGCTGATTTGGAAAATTATTACTTTTCCTCTTGGCTGTAAGCAGTGCCAGACTTATATAGATGAAGCTTTTTTCGATCATACATGCTTCTGGATTTTCTGAGGACTGAAGAAGCCAGCCAATAGGAGTGATAAATAGAATGGCTGCGTAAATAATGCCACATAGACTAACTAAAACTTGGAAATAGCCAATACGGGTTATGAAAGGATTACATTGTCCATTAAAATGCAACTCTTATTTTAACATATAATCACAGTTTTCTTCAAAATTGTTGATTTTTAATTTTCAAATTCCATTTCTAAACTGATTATGGGAGCCCTTTGGCTTTGCGGTTTTAGAAGAGATAATTCAACATCACCGCATTCTCGGAGCAACAAAAATGAACAAGCTCGACAGCATTGTCCATATTCTATTTTTTTTTAAGAAAGGATTTGTCCACATCTAAAACAGAATCATAGCTTAATGGTTGAATGGCCGCCTTATTTATTTGTAACGCAATATCAAAAAAGAAATTGGCTGGACTATGGAAAGAAATAGTTTTGCTGTTTTGCATTTACATGCTTGAAGATTAGGTAAACACTGAGGCTAAGAATGGATTTTGGTCTGAAATCTGAGCTGATCCAATTTTGTGTGGCTCGAACAAGCCTTGAAAATAAAGAAATTACTTTATTGTTATTATTTTAAAATTTCTGGTGGGTTGCTACATTGGTTTTTCCATACAGAAACCTATTCAAAAAAGTGAAAAAATGATAGTAGATGGCAAAATGGATCAATGATATATCAAATCATGTTACTAATAAGTTTCCGGTACCGTTGCTTGCAATATCATAGTTGGGACCGATATATGATGTTTTATGATTACTGAGCGGAAAAAGGATAGAGAGTTCTGGTCCATGCCTGGTCTGAGCAATATCAAATAACAGGAAAAATAATTCCACACACAAATGATAGGAGCAGAGAAAATGAAAAGACACAAGTAGAAAGCTGTAAACCAGTCCAATTGCTCTCAAACAATGATAGGCACTTTGAGAAAATGAATCTTGAGAAATCTTCTGAATCCCAATATTAACTTAAAAGTTTCAATTTGCTTTAAGGCATCAACTAAATTATAAAGTAAAATACATTATATAATTTAAAAATATCAAGATTGGTGCACTTACAATTCCAAGGGCAGCTGGAGGCTCAGAAGTCTGAATGAGCAGAGACATTCAGTATAAGGTAATGTGATCAATTGATACATAAATTTAATAAGCAAAAAAAATTTGTTTCACTATATCTTATGAATTTCTGGAGGTGTCTATAGATTGAAATTCTCTTGGAATGCAATAGCTGTTATGCAGTAAAAATGATCGTTTCACAACATTAAAATCCCCACAAGCAGCAGTTGCGAATGATCAATTAATCTATTATGGTCGTGCTGGTTGAGAGGTGAATATTGGTGAAGACAATGGGCAAACTCACTGTTCTTCAAAAAATTTTAATTTTATAGGGCCAAAATCTTCATTGAAAAATGATGACACGTTAATAGCGGTTATTATTATTAATGAACAAATCAGTCAACATGTTCAGATGCTTTCGGAGACGCGCAGTGAAAGGACAAAATTTGTTGGTCCACATATGGTACTCCGTGATTTACTTGATACAAAAGGCATCTTGCCATTAGGCTACCTGTTATTAATAAAAAAAATTGCTGGATTTTCACACTAATTACTCACTAAACTGGATATAGAAAGTTAGAGCTCAGAATTAGCTATTCTTTACAATGAGAACATGTTAATATGATGACATTAGGCCAAAAAAAAACTGATAAGTCTCAGAAAATAAATTGCTTTGTGATTTTTATAAATGTTCAAATTTGCATTTTTTGTTACTTTTCCTTCTGTCTCCATTTTGTATTTTCCTTTATCCAGTCTTTCATTTTATTACCACCTCTGTACCTAATTTACCTTATATAGCTTATTCTCCTTCTCTGATATCCTTTTGTGTCTTTCTCGATTGTTAAAACTCATTAGATTCAGAGATTCAATGTTGATTTCACTGTGCGCCAAGATCTCAGATGGATTGACAGGCTGTTACTGGTTTGCACTTCTAGAAAGTTACAGTGCAAAGTTTTTCAAGTTGAGGAAAAAAATACCACAAGATGTTCTGCTCAAACGAAGCTTGGACAATGTTTTATAAACTCAGCTCTGGTCTTTTGGCTTTACCCTTTATCAACCTCCGATTCTCCCAGTTTCAGAATTCTCGAATTTCTTTTTGCCTCTCAGATCAGCACATAGCACGCCTACAGCTCCCTGTTTGACTCCCTCCAATCAAGTTCCATCCACCTTGTAGCACCCATATGGATCTAACCATATTCATGAACAGCACAGTCTGTGTGCAGGGTGTATTGTCATTTTTCGTTCTTTCTCATCTTTGAGAATGATAGACCATAGCATCCTTCTTCAGTGCCTCTTCAACTCAGGGAGAATATAGCTTGGATGCATTCCAAGTCATCTGACTGTGTTCACAGTACCTCTGGTGATGGCAAGACATTTTATTCTAGTACCATGATCTATTTTTAGCCCTACTAAAATTTGAGTTGACAATCTGATGAAGCTACAACAAAAGACCACATGCAGTTCAATAGAACTTTGTATAAGCCTTTCAGATGTTGTTCTAGTGAGATAATGAGACCACCCTTTGGTTCATGAAGGGTAGATCAAGGTTCGGTTTAATGTCTCACTAATGTGTTTAAGCTTCTGAATAATATTGACTGAGACTGAATATATTTGAAAAACAGACTTACCTAATTTTTAGATATTGAAGACATCAATGAGTGTGGAAAGAAAGCAGGAGTCTGGCATTGAGATCGAGGATCAGCTATGACCACAATGAATGATGGAGCAGGATCAGTGGACACAATAGCCTACATCTGCTCCTACTTTCAATGTCTGATAAACAGTAGAAGCAGAAAGCAATGGACAAATTTAAGAGGCTAAACATTTTACAGATCTTGTCAAATCCCTGCAGTCCAATCACATTCAGCTACAAATAAACAAGTAACCAGAGCTTGAGGGCCCAGAAAAATCACCACCCTCAATGATTGGGAGCCAATACATTAATAAGAAACAAACTTGAAGTTGTTGCTACCATCTTCAGCTGGAAGTACCAAGTAGATGATTCATCTTAGCTACCTCCTTATGTCCCCAGCACAAAGATGTCACCTATCATCCAATTTAATTCTCCTCTTCAAGCTTTAACAACAAATAGCTGAAGCAATGGATATAACCATCTAAATCAAACACTGTACTTACTGGCTTGAAACTATATTGTCATTCTTTCAATGTTACTGACTCAACATCCTTGAACTTCCTCCCTAGCGACACTCAGCGAACCTATACTAAGTGGTCTGCTTTGGTTCAAGAAGTGGCTAACATCCAACATGCAACCAGGGATGCTCAATAGTGGTGGCCTTAATCAGCGGTGTTTATATCCCCTATATTCATTTGAAAAAAGTTCTCCTCCAAACTCCTTTGTTGCCATATAAAAAATGTGTTTTCCTTATGCCTCAGTGATCTGAGATATTTTTCCACATTAATTATTGTTGCATCAGTGACAGCAGTCTAATTGTTCTACTCTCTTTCTCCAGTTTACTGTTTGTCAACAAAGTACATGGGAGTAGAGATGATTGTGTGTTTGATGACATCGACATGGTTATCTGGATTTCTGTGGTAATGAAACCTCCAGCAGCAAGTAGCAACGGTGAAGGAGGACACCAAGCAAGCAAGCTTGAGCAGTTGTTCTGGGACCTCCAGCATTGGCAGTGATGATGAATAAAAACAGTTGGGCTGTTGAATGGATCCTTTCTGGAAAGAAAATGGTGAAGGAAGAAGAAATTGTGAGAAGGAGAATCAGTAATATAAAAAAAACTTCTCAACTCAGTGTAATCCACAGGCTTCATTCCATGTAAATATTGTAAATATATCATTGTTTAAACTTAATTTCATTCATGTTTGTAATGACTTGATACCAGTGGAACAAAGAATCTTGCTTTATGATCTCTGGGCTGTCCATGTGTCCAAATCTTATGTTTTACTATCATAAAGAAACAGCCAACATAATCTGAAACGACATTTACCTTATTGTTGTGAAGCTGGTTTGTGATTACTAACATCATATCATGACATCAAAACGTTTTCCCCCACTCACACTCTTACACACACACACACACACAAAACACTTTTGTTTTACTGATTATTCAAAGGAAAAATTAATTTGGCAGGCTGGTCCTTCAGAGATCAAAATTACTGTCTTCAGCCTCAGCTACCGATTGGCAAATAGCATGGTGAAACCAAAAGCACTTATACAATGAATCTTGAGGTTATGCTCCAGATCTGAAATATATTACAGGACAGACCAGAAAAGACGTACACTTCAAGTCTCAGGGGCCGAGTCTTAGAGGAGGAATTCAAATTGCAATCAATGAAAGCAGTCACTGACCATGAAAATGTAGCTCTCAAGACACAAATATAGTTACGATATTATGGTTGGCAAAATCTTATAACAGGAACGTTTAGTTCAATACCAGAGATACTTTTAAAATCCTCCCTTACACGCACGCACGCGCGCACACACACACACACACACACGCACACTGTCCTTTGCACATCCTCATCCTCAACCACCAACAATGCTAATTTCAGGCAAATTATCAAGGAAAGCAATTATTTTCTCCAAATGATGCGAGAATAACAACTTTCCTCTGTTTTTGCAGCTTTGCTGACAAAGTTACAGCAATTAAAGGAGGATGCCTATGAAAATTCACCTACTCTTCAGGCTTCTACTTTAGTGCTGGTGCACTGCTACCAGGTCTCTGAGGCATTAGTTTCTTGATTCAGTGGAGGTTAATTGGGAAGGCAAGGTAATTCCAGTGCACTGTAATGTTGATGTAAATACATGCAGAAAGGCTTCTTCCTCCTGTCTTTTGGGGAGGGGAAAACCAAATTTCTGAAGTTTATCTTGAGGGTGAGAATCTGAATTTTGACCTCTTGCCCGATTTAGTTCACCCACTCACCATGGGGACAGTGGCAACCCCACCCCCCTCTTGTCTTCTTATTGGAAGAAATCACAGCAGCCAATTTCCACCCAGTACAATCCCCCAAATAAGAATGAGATAAATTACCAGTTTGTCTCCTTTTTCTAATATTAATTGACAGAAAATTGTTGGTTAGAAGTGCAGTAGAAGTATTTTTACCTCTGGGCCAGAAAGTCTGGTTTGAAGCCCCACCTATTCCAAAGATGTGTCATAACATGTCTGATCCTTTTTGATTAAAAAAGTATTGAAGTGTTGGTCAGACTGTTTATCTTTTTAACACAAATATAGCACCTCTGATAGTGCAGTCCTCACACGCTTGTGTCAGACTCAATTATGTTCTCAAATCTTAGCAGTGTGGCTTGAACATAACTTCCAATCTCAGAGGCTGTCATTGTGACTTAGAAGAGAAACATATGTTAAAATGCTACTCTGAAGAAACAGCTAAAATAATCTTTGCAGTGCTACATTGTGTGTGAGATGTTATTGAAAGTGAGTGTGTGTCCACATGCCAGCAGCTAAGTTGGGAGACAAACAATGAAAAAGCAAGAGAAGCCAAAGCACCCTGAATGTAAAGGACACCTACAGTTTTACTTTCTGCTATTCCTTTAATATTCTCCTGTCTAATTACATCCATGGTTTTATCCTTAAATGGCATCAAGGTCTTATAGTATTGGGATTGCTTCCAACTTCTATCCATCTCCATCTCCATCTATCATATATAACACAGTGTGGAACTGGAGGAGCACAGCAGGCTGGGCAGCATCAGAGGAGCAGGAAAGCTGACATTTCAGGTCGGACCCTTCTTCAGAAATGGGGGAGGGGAAGGAGTCTCTAAAATAAATAGATAGAGGAGTGGTGGGGCTGGGGAAGGTAGGTGGGATGGTGAGTACAAGTAGGCATTGGTGGGGATTGGTCAGTGAGGTGGGAGGAGCGGATAAATGGGAGAGAAGACGGACAGGTCAAGGAAGTGGGGATGAGAGGGAGGGTTAGTCATGGGATGAAGCTGTGGGTGGGGAGATTTTGAAACTAGTAAAGTCCACATTGAGATCAACGGGCTGTAGGCTCCCGAGGCAGAATATGAGGTGCTGCTCCTTCTGTTTCCTGGTGGCATCGTTGTGACACTGGAGGAGGCCAAGGATGGACATGTTGTCCAGGGAGTCGGAGAGGGAGTTGAAGTGGTTCGCGACTGGGAAGTGTTGTCGTTTGTCGCAAAGCAAGCGCAGGTGCTCTACAAAGCGGTCTCCGAGCCTCCGCTTGGTCTGACCAATATAGAAGAGGCCACATTGGGAACAGCGGATGCAATAGACCACATTAGCGGATATGCAGGTATTTTTTGTTTCCTTGGAAGGAGGTGAGGGTGGGAGGTGTAGGGGCAGGTGTAGCACTTCCCGCGGTTGCAGGGAAAGGTGCCAGGGATGATGGGGCTAGTGGGGAGTGTGGCATTGATGAGGGAGTCACAGAGAGAGCGGTCCCTATGGAAGGCAGATAGGGGAGTGGAGGGAAATATATCCTTGGTTGTGGGGTCAGATTGCAGGTGGCAGAACTGGCGGAGAATGATACATTGAATCTGGAGGTTAGTGGGATGATATGTGAGGACGAGGGGGATTCTGTCTTTGTTTTTGTTGTGGGGAGGGGTTGTGAGGGCAGAGGTGCTGGAAATGCAAGAGAAATGGTCGAGAGCATTTTCGACCACTGAAGGGGAAAGTTGCGCTCCTTGAAATACAAGGACATCTGGGATGTTCGGGAGTGTAACACCTCATCTTGGGAGCGGAGGCAGAGGAATTGGGAGTAGGGGGTCACATTCTTGCAGGAAGGTGGGTGAGAGGAGGTTTAGTCGAGGAGGTGTAGACAGATGTTCACCTGCACATCTACTAATGTGGCCCGCTGCATCTGCTGCTCCCAAAGTGACCTCCGCTACATCGGTGAGACCAAGCAGAGGCTCGGAGACCGCTTTGAGGAGCACCTGTGCTCGGTTTGTGACAAATGACAACAAGTTCCAGTTGCGAACCACTTCGACTCCTCCTCCAACTCCCTGGACAATATGTCCATTCTGGGCCTCCTCCAGTGTCACAACGAAGCCACCCAGAAACTGGAGGAGCAGCACCTCATATTCCGCCTCAGGAGCCTACAACCCAATGGTCTCAATGTGGACTTTACTAGTTTCAAAATCTCCCCACCCCCGGCCTCATCCCATGTCCAACCCTCCCTCTCATCCCCACCTCCTTGACCTGACACAACCTGTCCATCTTCTCTCCCACCTATCTGCCCCACCTGTCCCACTGACCAATCTCCACCACTGCCTACCTTGCACTCACATATCACCATCCCACCTAAATTCCCCTCCTCTCCATACTTATTTCAGAGCTCCCTTTCCCAACCCCACTTCTGAAGAAGGATCCTGACCTGAAATGTTGGCTTTCCTGCTCCTCTGATGCTGCCTGGCCTGCTGTGTTCCTTCAGCTCCACACTGTGTTATCTCTGACTCCAGCATCAGCAGTTCTTACTATCTCCATCTATCATATACTGTTTTCTCCTGCCAACAGCTATGCAGTTGTGTAACAGCATTGCCCTTTCTGATTTCAGATTTCCATCAGGCACTGGAGTCTTAGTGTTTCAGAGACAGCTGGACTCGGCTACAGGAGTTCCGTCAACTTGGCTAGAATATCAATAACTTATTATAGCCGGAAGTTAATCTAATCTGATGAAGCATACTCTCTGACAAAGTGAACGAAGCTGGAGTTGAATGTCACTGCTCATTGTGGATCCTGAAGTGGGATGGGTTTTCTGAGGAGTGGCTGTCACACGGAGATTGCAACTCTGCTCCTTTTAGATGTTAAGAGTTCTGCATTTCCGACTAAAGATTCTGATCAGGCATCTTTCAGAAATACAGAGCTGTGCTTTAAATCTGAGAGTTCCCTTGTAATGAGGGCAGTCAAGATGGAAGAATATCACTCTCGGCCACCCTTTTATCATGGCAGTCTGTTGCCTGATTTAAAGATCCAGCATCACAGACATCCACTTTGACAGCTCCTGTGAAAGGGTAATTATGGGTGGTATGTGTGAGGTTAGGGTGCCAGGTGGATAAGGTGCCAAGGGGCAAGATGGCAAGGTGCCAGATAAGCAATAGTGCGCTTAAGGTAAATTAGGGTGGGTTGGAGATATTGGTGGGTGTAGTGTCCCATGAAGGAGTGGGTCCTGGGCAAGGTTTTGAGCCAGGAGTTAGAGGAAGTTGGTGTCAGATCGATCAGGCCCAGCAGGTGGGTGATGATATTGAGTCCTGGAGGTAAAAGACAGTGTTGGGTCCGGTAGAGGGCTGTGTCAGGTTTCAGGTAGAGGGGCTTCTGGTTCCAGTATTCGGGATGTTGAGGGTACTGGGATTTTTGATCCTGAATGGAGTATGAGGTATCAGGCCTAGTGGGGTGTTGTAAGGGCTTTAGGCAAGGTGTAATTTGAGGGGTGTGTGGTAAGTTGGGCTCAGTTTAATAGCTACCTAGGAGTTAGACTAGGTTTTCAACTTTTTCTAAATAACTGTTTGCTTAACTGCAACTGAACTGTCCAAATTCACCAATTTAAATTAATTGTTTCTGAGGCTTCCAGACATGGGGAATTATTCAGCAGAATCTTGAGTTTGCTCAGTAGTTCCCTCGAAGGCTTCAATGCCAGGGATTCTTCAGTGTGCCCATTCATAATTCCCATTTACACTGCAGAACAGACTGTCTGACCACTGGTAAATCCAGGCCAATTATTCTGATGCTTCTTTGCAGCAGAACAATAATTTGCTGTCATACTGGTTGATCACATCTGCTGGAGTAGTTAGGAAAATCCAGAGGCGTTTGTGGAAATGGTGCACTTTACTTCTGTGGAGAATTTTCCACTCATTCAACTGTCAGATGATGTATGATCATCAAAATGGATCTCAGATTTGTAGATATTTTGTAATCAAGCTGTTCAGAGATGTTATTACACAGTTCAGAGGCAAGTGAGAATTGAACTCAGGCCTCCTGGCTCAGAGGTAGAGACATTACAGTTTCATTTTCAAATTATTACAGAAAAATCCTCTTCCTCTTCTGTTCTGAATATACACAGACAGGTAAGTATATTCTTAACTATTGGAAGTTGCTCAGTCTCAGTAATTGACTGAGGGGAGATGAAGTAGGGATAATGATCCTGAATAACTAATCCAGTGGCCCAGGCTATTGATTTGAGAAAAATTAGTTCAAACTTCCTCAAAGCTGGTGGAGTCACTTCTTTCTGCACTATAGAAGTTCTCTGATTCTGTCCCTTCTTTGGGGCAAACTTTCTAGCACAAGATTCACTTCTGCCACAAATGTAGCCTATTGGGATTTATAGAGTAAAGACTAGTCTCCTAAAAGAATACTGAGTGGAATAAATAGTTAGCCCCAAAATAATATACCAACGGCAATTTCCAAGCTGTAATATTGTTCTAAAGGATACTATTTTAAGACTAACAACATGACTTGTTACTCTGTGACAGCCAGAAAAAATGCTGAGACAGTTCCATGGGAAACAAGATGTGCTGGAACACCATTTGGAACAGGATGTATTAGTGGCTAGCCTCCACCTGCTCTGTTCTAAATCAGACATTTCTTAGTGAGGTTGTGTCTCCCTCCTGTTCACTTTTTTTCCCAAGAATAACAGTCTCATCCTTCTCAATCTTTCCTGATAGTTGCATCTTTTCAATTCTTTATGAATCCATTCCCCAATTTCTTTAATGCTTTTGATGTCCATGTAATTCGATTATATGGGATGGACAGCATTCAAACAGTCCATTCAGACTTAATGGTCCATCTGGTGTTTGTGATTCAGACAAATGTACTTCCAACTCAATACACCTAACCCAATCAGCATATTGTTCTTTTATTTTCCTTTCTCTGTGGTTATAGAACTTCCCCTTAATACGTATTCATATTTTCTCCCCTCTTCTGTTCCTTGTGAAAGCAAATGTCATTCTAGCCACACTGAGTAAAGAAATTTCCTAATGGATTTATGAATGGCTATCTTATGTTTGGGACTCTGGTTTACATCACCTCTGGAAATTGAAACATCCTCTCTGTGTCTGCTCAATCAGACCATTTTCAACTCATAAAGACCTCTATCAGCCACCCTATTGCCTGCTCTTTGATCAATATAACAAAATCCCCAGCCAATTCATGTCTTTTTGCCTGACAGGTATAATCTTTCAGTATTGAGATCATGTGTGCAAATTCATTCTTGGGATGTGGGTATTGCTTGTGAAATATTCTTTCTTCGTCCTACCTGTTCACATTGACATCTTGTATACTTTGATGAAATCTCCTTGGCCTCTTTCTACAACAATCATTGCAATTCTAGTTTCTGAAATCACTCTGCAGAGTTTAACTCTTGGACTTCAGGTACCATTCTGTTTATTCTAGTCTGCCTTCCCCCCAAAGTGGATATATTTTCTCAAACACATAGTGCTCAGACCGAAACACAATGCTCTAGGTGCAATCTAACCAGGGCTTTATATCGCTGAAGTGTGGCTTTCACTCCTTTGTATGCCATTAGCTTTTTGCTTATTTCCTCTGCCTGCTTGTGACATTTTGATGATTTATGTAATGTAATGGATTCCCAGGTCGCTTTGGATTTACTCTTTATAGCTCAGGGCCATTTAGAAAGACTCTGGTCTATCCTTTTGAAGTCCAAGCTCCCATTTATGGATACACCCATATTTCTTGAATTTCATTTGACAGAATTCTGCTCACTTAATTCTTTTATCCATATCTTGTTCTAAAATTTTAAGCTTCTATCTACATTACTGACAAAACTTTTGCATCTTTTGTGTAGGCAGCAAATTTGAATCTGTGGTTTTCTATTCTCATTTAAATTATGAATTAGTGTGGTGAACAGTTGAGACTCCAGCACAGACATCTATGAGACATCATTAGTCACTTCCAACCAATTAGACAACTAGCCCATCTGTAGCAAGCTTATTATCTATTGTCTCTCAGGTACTTTTCCAAACAGCTCAATATTTCGCCTTGTGATCTAAGAACTTCAACTTCAGGAACACCCATTTTTGAAAGAGTTTATCAACTGCTTCCTGAAAGTCCATTTTATTTTATTCATTCATGGCACATGGACATCGGTAACTGGCCAGCATTTATTGCCCATCCTTAATTGATCTTGTGGAAGTTGTGGTAAGCTGCCTTCTTGAAACACTGCAGTCCATGTGCTGTGGGTTGACCCATAATGAAGTTATGGACGCAGTTCCAGGATTTTGACCTATCAACAGTGAAGGAACAGTGATATATTTCCAAGTCAGGACAGTGAATGGCCTGAAGGGGAACATGCAGGTGGTGGCATTAGAATATATAATTTTGTTAACCTCGATCAGTTTGCCCCTCAGACTCCGATATCCAAATGAAAACAACCCATCTTGTTGAATATCTCCTCAAAGCTAACACCCTCCAAACCAGAAAAAGACATTTCTGTTTCCTATCCAAAACCTCCACATCCTCCCACTAATGTGGCAGCCGGAACTGTACACAATATTCCAAATGTGGCTCAACTGAAGCTCTATACAGCCACAACATGACTTGCCAATTTTATGCTCTATTCCTTAACTGATTAAGGCAAGCATGTCATATGCCTGCTTGACAACCTTATCCACTTATATTGCCACTTGCAGGGAACTGTGGACCTGTATGCCCAGATCCCTCTGGAAGTTAATGTTTCTAAGTGTTCTGCCATTTACTTCCTTCCTGCATTAGACCTTCTAAAATGTATCTCATTTGGCCACACTAAATTCCATCTTCCATTTCTCTGCCCAAGTTTCCAGCCTATCTATATCCTGCTGTATCCTCTGTCAATCCTCCTCACTCACATCAGCACACCCAACCTTTATATCTTCCGCAAACTTTTGAGTCAGGCTACCTATATCCTCAGCTTTGATCCCTGCAGAACACCACCAGTCACAGATCTCCGGTCAGAAAAACACTCTTTCATTGTTATTCTCTATCTTCTATGACCAAGCTAGTTCTGCATTCATCTTTCCAGCTCACCAGACATCCCATGTATCTTTACCTGCTGTTTCAGCCTGCCATGAGGGACCTTATCAAAAGCCTTGCTAATGTCCACGTAGATAACATGCACGGCCCTGCCCTCATCAATCATCTTTGTCACATTGTCAAAAATACAATGAACTTTGTGAGGCATGATCTCCTGCGCACAGAGCCACGCTGCCTGTCATTAATAAGTCTATAATTTCCTAAATGTGAATAAATCTTCTCCCTAGGTGTCTTCTCCAATAATTTCCCTACCTCTGACTTAAGGTTTACCGGCCTGTAATTTTTTAAATAACGGAGCAACAATGGCTATTCTCCAATCCATTAGGACCTTGCCTGTGACTAAAGAGGATGCAGGTATTGAGTACAAGGCCCCTGGCTCACCTCTCTCAGCATTCCACTATAAATCACTGGTCTTTAAAACATTCCCACATGTCAGATAAGGATTTACCCTGAAATAGCTGTCCCCAATCTACATTCCCCAGTTCCTACTTAATATTGTTGTAGCTAGCCTTCCCCTAATTTAGGACATTCACCCAAGGACGACTTTTATCCTTATCCATAAGTAACTTAAAACTTACTGAGATAACAAGGTGCGGAGCTGGATGAACACAGCAGGCCAAGCAGCATCATAGGAGCAGGAAAGCTTGACGTTTCGGGCCTAGAAATGAAGGGTCTAGGCCCAAAATGTCAAGCTTTCCTGCTCCTATGA